>OY992897.1:70968619-71136119 GCA_963921405.1 Cepaea hortensis | reverse complement strand
CATGTGGTAGCCATCAGTACATCAGCCAATGAGGTATCGTGTTACAAACTTCTACGCTACAAATATCAGTTAGTGTCGTATCACGTGACTGTACGTAATCTATTCCCAGTCATGTATTTACATGGCTCTCTTTATCTTATTTCTATCCCCGTATAATATATTCATTATCAACCATATACTTACACCATTCTCTATATCTTATTTATAATCCCGTATAATATATTCATGATCAGCCATGTACTTACATGATTCTCTTGATCTTCTTGTGTGCCTGACTGAAGCAGGTGTCGACGATCCTGATCCACAATCCCTCTCTGTCGTCTGATATTTTAGAACTGTTGCTTGGTGTCGGATGCGGGTTCGTCGCCTGGACTCTTCACCTGCGAAAGTGAGGGAGAGACTGATCACTTATTCCTCAGTGCGTACAGGCTTACAAAATATAATAGCGCCATCAATCACAGACCCATAGCAAGAAACTACTTCGGGACAGGTTTAAGTGATAGCTGGACATGTCCACGTTTTGTCTTCTACGTTCATCCGGAGTTTTTTTTTTCTTTTTCGGACGTGATTGCGTTGTGCCTGTTTACAGCAGAGCTGCGTTCTTGCGCCGTTAGGCCGACACATCCGACTTCTGCGGGCATTTGTTGACCAGGTTAACCTTCCCGGGGGATTCTTAGGACGTTTGACTCTCACTGTTGTGGAGTTATCCCCCATCCCAGCTGGCCCATATAGAACAGCCAAAGACATTCTGGACAACCCTCAAGGGAAGGCAGGGGCAGACCATGTAGAAGTGAAATCTTTTTGGCACGCAAATAGACATGATGCATGGAAAAGATGTCTACGGAAGGAAGTATGCCACGGAAACCGAGAAACAGAGATGGATTCAAGATGTGATAGATAATTTATACATGACAGCACATCTGGCTTATGATAGAGAGATGACAGCACATCTGGCTTATAATAGAGAGACATTTGGAAAGACTGTAAAATGTCTGCACAAGGGCACGGCACATGATGATGATGATGATGAGATGACGATGTGGACAGAGTTCGGAGAACATATAAAGATATCACAAACAAGCAAGAGGGAACTTCACAGTACCTAGGACGAGAAATTAAATCTAGAACCAAACTTGGACTAGTTAACTCCAGTGTTCAATTATAAGCGCTGTGTGGGTCACAAACATGTGAAACGGCGAAAACAAACAATTTCTAATAAACCACACCCACTCACTAATTGTTGCCTGAGCAGAACAGAAGGATTAAAGTGGGGGGATATAATCTCCAATGTGGCAGTGGAGGTCTTGGCGCGAGATAAACAAATCCTATCGGATCAAGTGGTTGGGAAAGTGCTCTGGCGTTGGGTAGGGCACACGCTGGGGAGACACGTCTATTGTAGAACTAGATAGTCCTGCCTCTGTAACTCCCAGAACAAAAGAGGCTCAGGGAGATCTAAATACCCACAGAGACAGAATTAGATATACAGAAGAAGAGTATGGGGGAGGCATGAAGGAAGTTGCTAAAGATTGGAAAAGGCTTGTGTGAGATTGGGTACAGGACTATGTTGCATTACAAAATAGAACATAAGAAGAAGAAGGATGAGAAGAAGAAGAAGAAGAAGAAGAAGAAGAAGAAGAAGAAGAAGAAGAAGAAGAAGAAGAAGAAGAAGAAGAAGAAGAAGAAGAAGAAGAAGAAGAAGAAGAAGAAGAAGAAGAAGAAGAAGAAGAAGAAGAAGAAGAAGAAGAAGAAGAAGAAGAAGAAGAAGAAGAAGAAGAAGAAGAAGAAGAAGAAGAAGAAGAAGAAGAAGAAGAAGAGGAAGAAGAAGAAGAAGAAGAAGAAGAAGAGGAAGAAGAAGAAGAAGCAGAAGAAGAAGAAGAAGAAGAAGAGGAAGAAGAAGAAGAAGAAGAAGAAGAAGAAGAAGAAGAAGAAGAAGAAGAAGAAGAAGAAGAAGAAGAAGAAGAGGACGAAGAAGAAGAAAATTTAGCAGAAGAAGAAGTTGCAGCATAAGAAGCAGACTCCGCAGAAGAAAAAGAAACAGAAGCAATAATAATAATAATAATAATAATAATAATAATAATAATAATAATAATAATAATGCAGAGTATGAATCCATATCTGATGAACCTCACTAGTAATCTAATACATTACTTAATCCGCTTACATTCACCAGCTTTATCATAACAATCTAACATACTGCACATCGTCACTGCGCGGTCTATGGGCATGTTGAAGAAGGAATATTTGTGGTCTAGTTTATAGTGTATATTTGGTAAAGATGTGCACTAAGTTATTGTTTATGCTTCCATAGGTTTGAGCATTGTGACTTGCCTTCGCTCGCGTCCCTCGTGTTATTCTGACCATCAACCTTGATTTTCCCGTCTCTATAGTTATAAAGAACGTAATGGTGGGATAATTAATTAACATAAAAGTGACATATTTCAAGGACAGCTAGCGCTGGATTTGTACTTTACAGAAAAATGTGACTTGTTAGGCAATCTAAATGCCTGAATTTATCATTAAAATTAATCTTTTGTGGCAAATAGGGAGTGGAATCTGCGGATTAAAATCTAATGCAATCTCTATTAGAATTCTCGGCCATTAAGAGCTGCCCGGAACTATCAGCTGATTATATCCTGCTTTCTGATTCGCTGCCGGTAAGACAAGGATTCACCAATCATCTTCAGCTAACACATACCTACCACCGGCTCAGCGAATCAGAATTCGACTCCAGCAGCAATGGTGTCCAGGACGTTACTATGACAACGCTTCCAGATGACACGATTGAAATATTATCTTGTCACGTGGACCGCGATGAGGACGATGATGATGATGACAACATGGCTGGCTCGGCAATGACCCCAGATAAACGTAAGTAATTACCACTTGTACTCTAAATACATCATTACAGGCTAGTTACATGTCGGGCGGCTTGGCGTGGGTTGGATAAGGGCCTTTGTCCCAGTGGGGGGTACAGGGCAGAAGAAGAAGTGGAGGAGGAGGAAGAAGAAGAAGAAGAAGAAGAAGAAGAAGAAGAAGAAGAAGAAGAAGAAGAAGAAAGAAACAAAGAAAGAAGGAAAGAAAGAAAGAAACAAAGAAAGAATTACGTGTTACGTTCGTATGAATTTATTGTATATATGTGTGAATTTATATTATGCATGGATGTTAAAAATTGACACGGGCTCCCAGGTCGACCCACTAAATGTTCTTAGAAGTCACGGCGGCTAGCATTGCATGGATCACATCACCCAGCTAGAGTTGATAGGTCTATAGAAATTATCACATTGCATGGATCACATCACCCAGCTAGAGTTGATAGGTCTATAGAAATTATCACATTGCATGGATCACATCACCCAGCTAGAGTTGATAGGTCTATAGAAATTATCACATTGCATGGATCACATCACCCAGCTAGAGTTGATAGGTCTATAGAAATTATCACATTGCATGGATCACATCACCCAGCTAGAGTTGATAGGTCTATAGAAATTATCACATTGCATGGATCACATCACTCAGCTACAGCTGATAGGTCTATAGAAATTATCACATTGCATGGATCACATCACCCAGCTACAGTTGATAGGTCTATAGAAATTATCACATTGCATGGATCACATCACCCAACTACAGCTGATAGGTCTATAGAAATTATCACATTGCATGGATCACATCACCCAGCTACAGTTGATAGGTCTATAGAAATTATCACATTGCATGGATCACATCACCCAGCTACAGTTGATAGGTCTATAGAAATTATCACATTGCATGGATCACATCACACAGCTACAGTTGATAGGTGTATAGAAATTATCACATTGCATGGATCACATCACACAGCTACAGTTGATAGGTCTATAGAAAACTGGCGCTAGAACTATATACTCTCGCCTCTTTCTCTTCTGTGTTCCTGGCAATGTATACCCATTCGTATCAAAAAGTGTACAACAGCCCCTTTACTGGTATAGGGTGTATTTTTAATGACTGTGCAGTGTTTGAAAATATTGCCGGTCTAAGTTTTGTATTCACCCTCTGTAAAGTTCTTGCAACATAATTATTTTATTTACAAGTTGCATCTCATTTACAGGACGTTGCAGTGAACACCAGCATTTTTCAGCTGTTGTTGATGTTCTTTGCAAGATTACGCTCAGTAGTTTGCCTTTGTTTTCTGAGCGACCGATTCACATACCCCGTCAGTAACCAATGCGACGCGATCCGCTGCCGAATCTCGAGCAACTGTGTTCCTCGCGTGGATATACGGGATTACGGAGAAAGATGTTAACCCCTTCGCCAGGGTTACCGGCTGGAACATAACAGGTAAATACAAAATATGGACCGGCAATATTTTCAAATACTGCACAGTCATTACAAATGCACCCTGTATTTTTACCTTTGTTTAACTTGTACATACTTTAAGCCTGTCTCCGTGGCAATGGCGTTGCGGACGCAATTCGCAATGCCGCTTACTCGCGTTCGAAACACAGCGGTGACCGATTTGGCAGCAGACCGTGTCTCGTTGGTTTTCACCTGTTGGTATGGAAATCGGTAGTTCAGAAAGCAATGGCAAACCACTGAAAGTGAAACTTGCCAAGACATCAACAACGGCGGTACAATGCTGATATTAACTGCAACGTCCTGTAAAGGATATGCAATTTTTAAAAACACGTACTTTAAACTGTAGCTGTGTATATGCGTGTGACCAATGTACCTCGCTTTTCCGGCCTTGAACTTATTCGGTGATGTTTTCTTCAATCTCCTGTGTTGTTGTTGTTGTTGTTGTTGTTGTTGTTGTTGTTGTTGTTGTTGTTGTTTGTGTATGCTCACTGTGAACTCAAGCGTAGTCCACGTGACTGAGTTTTGCGTGTGGGTTAACTTTCCCTATTTCCAATGTGTCTCTCCACCAGGCGAACCCACTCCGACTTCAGAGATACGTGTTACATACGTCCCAAAGTTAAGGACAAGAAGTCAACATTTTAGTCCAACTAATCGTTAACTGTTTAGATAATAGAAGTTGTTTAGATGTTAGAAGCTGTTTAGATGTTAGAAGCTGTTAATATGTTAGAAATTGTTTAGATGTTAAAAGCTGTTTAGGTGTTAGAAATTGTTTAGATGTTAGAAAGTGTTTAGAAGTAAGTAACTGTTTGGATATTAAAAATTATTTAGATAATAGAAATTATTTAGATGCCAGAAGCTGTTTTTGGTTGTTTACTAATTGCTCAGATTCCAGAAGCTGTTTATGGTTGTTTTCTAACTGTTTAGATGCCATAAGCTGCTTATGGTTGTTTACTAACTGCTTAGATGCCAGAAACTTTCCCAGGCTGTCTAATGTTACTTTGGCCTATCGTATTTCTGTCCCTCACCTGCCATCACCTGCTATTAATTATACTAGGTAGGAACAACTATCGACATGTTTACACTTCTCTTCTCTCACTGTAATTTTCGAAACTGGCTTAGCACTAGTTTTGTTCGTAATCACGTTCTTCTTTTATTTCTAATTTCTAATTATGGCAAAGCCGATTTATTGGTTTATGTTTTTTTTTCTTTCTGGGTTTAAAAATTATTTACGATCATACGGTTTCACACCCCCCCTCCCCCCAATCCCGAAAAAACGCATCATTGCAGTATGTTATATTGTGTATTGACTTCCCACCAGTGTTGAGTCTTAGTCATTAGTCTCTCTATTTAAATATTCTCGCTACATTAATGTTGAATGGGAATCTGGATAATGCACCTCCTTTGTCTCACACCCCTCATTATACCTATAGTTAGTTGCATATCCTTTACAAGACGTCGTAGTCAACCCCAGTTGTAAAAAAAATGATGTGAAAATTAGTGACAACTGAATAGATTGATGGAAACAGATTAAGGAGAAGACAATGAGAAAAACACCTGGAAGGGATGACAGCACGGCAACATAGGGACACAACAGACTTGAACCGACACTGCTGCGATCGTGTGACAACGTAAACACTGACCGCCCAAGCTTTCGGCATGACACATGATGATGATGAGTTTACTGTTTCTGTGTGTCCGCTGTATAAATCATCATCATCATCATCATCATCATCATCATCATCATCATCATCATCATCATCATCATCAAGTGCCATGCCGACTGGCTTAGGCGTTCATGACTCTCCGTAGATCTCGGTCTTTGGTGTTCTGGATCAACTCTGCTGATGATATTCCTCCATGACACCGTCTTAATCCATCCAGCATCATTTCTCTTGGTCTGCCTCTGCTTCTCTTCCCCTTGATCTTTCCAGTTGTCACGATGTTCTCCATCGCCTCTCTTCTCATCACATGACCATAGAAAGCTGTTTGTCTCTTTCTTATTGTTGTATATAGTGTTCTAGTTTCATTAGCCTGTTTGAGGCAGTCGTTGTTAGTTACTCTGGCAGTCCAAGGAATTCGCAACATTCATCTCAAGAACCACATCTCTGTTACTTCCAAGTTCTACCTAATTTGTTCATTTGCATTCCAAGATTCATTGCCATACAGCAAATTAGTTTGTATATAACACATCGGCACTCTCTTCTTACAGTCAATGATAGTGACTTATTGCATAAGAGTATAAATTATACTCGTGGTTAATTATACATTATTCTCACTGAGTTTTTATAAGCCTGCCCACATTCTACTTAACATGGAATTCTGTATTGATCAAACTTTCCATGCCAAAATATCCAACAGCTTCCAGATTTTGGTTCCGCTGAGCTCCAGCGTTATAAATCTGGCAGTTCCTGTGACAATGACGTGTGCAGTCTCCCGGGAAAGGTTCCTGACTCGCCCGGAGTTGTCTTGGACCTGTCCTGTCCATGTTTCTTTAGTTGGCTTCCATTTTTCTGTCATCTAGGGCAATGTTTGTCAAACCTTTTTATCTTATGTTCTACAAATTAGATCGGGTGGGGGGGGGGGAGCGAGGAGAGGGGTGGGGACCACTCATGGGTGTCCCAACCAGAGTTTTGACGTCAGAATGAGAGAGAGAGAGAGAGAGAGAGAGAGAGAGAGAGAGAGAGAGAAAGAGAGAGAGATCGTTTGCAGTTGAGAGAGAGAGAGAGAGAGAGATCGTTTGCAGTTGAGAGAGAGAGAGAGAGAGAGAGAGAGAGAGAGAGAGAGAGAGAGAGAGAGAGAGAATGATCTAGTGTTACAATGGTGATTTGCTATGGTGTACCTAGTCTTACTATGGTGATTTTGTTTATCTACTGTTACAATGATAATTTCCTGTTTTGTCTAGGTTACAGTGATTGACACAATCACCTGCAACAGGTAGACATTGGCTGTTGTCTATGGTCCATATATTATGAATATATAACTGAGGAATGCAGGGTGACTCAGCCATAGACAACACACATCACCAAATAGGCCGGACTACTGCACCACAACTACCTGTAGTCACCCGAGAATACCGGTTTGCACACACAACATAGTTTTAATTATAGATGAATACGGTGACATGCATCACATTATTCCAGGAAGTTACGTTGAACATTATACATCGAATTTAGACATTAATCCTTAATATAACACTGCCTTCTCCAGGGCTTCTTAACATTGTGCACATAGACAGTTACGCCGGGCTCTCCATTAGCCCGGCTATAACCACTACTCTCAGTTTATTCTCTGGGCCATGTCTTTCTAACTCGCCCAGAACTCCAATTCTCCAGATCCATCACTTTCCTCTCTTTTTTCCCGCTTCCTTAGGACCCCCCCCCCCCCCCCCCTCTCTCAAGAGACTCCATAAAAGCCCTGAACCAATTATAGATTCCCATGAATATTACATTTCTGGGTTTTCCTTTGTATGTATGCATACTAGCACGTTTCTGAGTCTCACTGGTGATTAACCATGACATGTACGTGTTACACTAACCACTTGTCTTTGTGCTCTCCCAATAGCTGGAGAAACTAATTAATGTCCCTGGCCCCACCTCTGCCTTACTCTAATCTCACACCTGCGCCCATATTATTACTTTCACTGTTTCTCACGCATTGTCACAGTGATTATTTGCCTTTTTTAAAAATCTACTGTTACTATGGTGATTTGCTATGTTTTGTCTAGTGTTACAGTGGTGATTTGCTATGTTGTATCTAGTGTAAAAATAGTGGTTTTCTATGTTGTATCTAGTGTTACAGCGGTGATTTTCTATTTTAAATTCTAGTGTCACAGTGGTGATTTGCTATGTTGTATTTAGTGTTACAGCGGTGATTTGCTGTGTTATATCTAGTGTTACAGCGGTGATTTGCTATGTTGTATCTAGTGTTACAGTAGTGATTTACTATGTTGTATCTAGTGTTACAGCGGGGATTTCCTATGTTGAATCTAGTGTTACGGTGGTGATTTGCTATGTTGTATTTACCTACATCCTCCACAGTGGCCAGCGGAGAGTCCATGAGAGACGACCCAGCGACCGTGCACAGAAGGCGGGTGGTTCGAGCCGTTGGCGCCGTTACGTTCCTGCTCTTGTTGTTCAGTCTGATCCTCATTGGCATCTCCCTCAACATGAGCAAGGAAATCGACGAACTGGGTCAGTCATGTCGCTGTGTCTTACCATTGTTGTTTTGTCACACTTAGGTACTGTCGCTGTGTCTTACCATTGCTGTTTTGTCACACTTAGGTACTGTCGCTGTGTCTTACCATTGCTGTTTTGTCACACTTAGGTACTGTGGCTGTGTCTTACCATTGCTGTTTTGTCACACTTAGGTATTGCCATGGAGTCTTACCCTTAAGTAATGTCGCTGTATTTTACCATGTGTTTGGTAGGCTTATTGGAAGACGCGATGAAGGAAGAGAACGCTGGGGAAGAAGAGGTAGAGGAGAAGGAACAAGAAGAAAAAGCGAAGGAAAACGAAGAAAAGAAAGAACTGGAAGAAAGGACGAGGAGGAAGAAAAGAACGAAGAAGAGGCGGAAGTAAAGGTCGAAGAAAAGACAAAAGATGAGAACGATGAGATGGAAAAGAGAAAGAATATGAGGACGAGGAAGAAGGGGAAGAGGAAGATGAAGGGGAAGAGGGAGAGGAAGACTTGTGAGGATGTGTGTTTTCTTAGCCGCCCACGCAGTTCGTCTATAATTTAACTATGGTAACACGGTAATTCGGTACAGTGTAGAGTTTGTGGTTTTCCCAATTCCCCCTGTTGATATTCATATCATAGCCGCCTCTGCATGAGAGAATCAACGGTATACTTGACTATCCCACTGCAGCACGAAGTGTGGGGTACACACTTGTTGTATTTGAGAGACCGTGTTATGTGTTGTTTTGTGCCTACACAAACCTGCACCTAAAGCATGTCAGCTTTTTTTGTGTGCAAGTTCTTGTAGTTTCTGCTTCAGAATTACCTGCAAGGTGTGAAGGTAATTTGTGTAAAAGTTTATGCCTGAACTGGCACGGTTAAGCACAAATATTGTTCCGTTGCGTTTCCTATGTAATTAACTGTCTAGCCTCTACCTTGCTGAAGGTGTTTATTTTGTCAAAAGGAAGCAAAACGCTTTGTTTCGTTGCGTGTTGTTATATATAATTCAATGATAGTCGTTAGTCGACTGATCAT
Organism: Cepaea hortensis; assembly: GCA_963921405.1. Lineage (NCBI taxonomy): Eukaryota > Metazoa > Mollusca > Gastropoda > Stylommatophora > Helicidae > Cepaea > Cepaea hortensis. The sequence goes on along the minus strand of OY992897.1, from coordinate 71,126,572 downwards.
CCGCATTGCACATCAAAAAATTCAGTCCATAAGTGCTTGGATCCCCTCCTCAGCAAATCCCGCAGCGTGTAGCGGTTAACGACACCAGTTCTGTGTTGGTTTATTAATCTTCTTTGGCTTCCTGCATAGTGTTCTTGTTTGGCCACACCTATTTTAACTTCAATGATAATAAACTACTGGACCATTACATGCCTTAATTTCATTGGTCATGTAGTTTCCCTTTTACAGGACTTAGCTGTCAACAGCAGCATCTTTCAGCTGTCTGTTGATCTCTTGGCAAGATTACGCTCAGTAGTTTGCCATTGCTTTCTGAGCGGCCGGCTCAGTATCCGCAAGTCACGAGCGGGGGTCGAACCACCTCAGTTCTCGCTCCGCTGCGAGACTCTGCGTGATAAACGGGATTACAGAGAGAAAGTGTTGTAACCCCACAGCCAGAGAGACCGGCGGTCATGTAGTGATAGATGCATATTTTGTATAGACCAATCGGCGTTCATTGGGTCACGTGGTTTACTTCTCAAGACGTGTCCTTGTACGCCTCTAGACTGGGTCGGCCGTAGGTAGGACTCGCTTATACACGTAACCTTGGCTGGATAATGTGGTGGTTTCCCCTGGTCTTCCACAGTCTATCATTGTGAATACCTCATGTCCTCATCCATACTCACTCCAGGCTGGGTCGACTGTATGTAGGACTCGCTTATACACGTAACCTTGGCTGGATAATGTGGTGGTTTCCTCTGGTATTCCACCGTTTACCATTGTGAGTAACTTATGTTCTCACCCAGTTATCATGCACGTATGAATAAATACACTAACACGGGCGGGGTAGAGCTGTCCCTGATCGAAGCAGCAATCAGGCTCTCCCTCCCCCTCCCCCCGCAAGCCTACGGGACACCCTTATTCGAGGTGGGGCAGCTGCTTTTCTCGCAACCAGGGTAACATTACGTCATGTGAGCAGGCGGTGGTTTGAGTTTCAGAGCCGCCGACAGATAGTTGTTGGTTTTGTTCTCGAAGGAAACTGATGCTGTGACAAAGGGGTTACAAACCTAATTTGCAATTTCGCTTACCGCGTTTGAAACACAGCTGCGGGAGATTCGGAAGCAGACCGCCTTGTCCTGGTTTTCATTTAATGGTATGAGTACCAGTCGTTGAGAAAATAATGGCAAACTAATTTAAGTTAGTTGCATATCCTTTACATGACGTTGCAGTCAACACCAGCATCTTTGGCTTTTGTGATATCTTGGCAAGTTTACGTTCAGTAGTTTGCCATTGCTTTCTGAACGAAAAGCACCCATAGCATTTCGTAAAAAACCAACGTGACGCGAGCTGCTGCCAAATCGCATGCAACTGTGTTTCGAATGCGGGTATGCGAGATCATGAACCGCGTCTGTAACCCCTACGCCACGGAACAGGCAATGGCAAACTACTGAATGTAAATTTGCCACGAAATCACAAACAGCTGAAAAAGCTAGAGTTGATTGCGCCGTCCTGTAAAGGATATGAAACTAACTACTGTGTTTTCAAGTTCGCTACGTTAAACATGTTCTCTTTATAAAAGCAGTGACTGCGATCACCTGACAGTATAATCTTTATCAAGAAGAAAAGCAATGGCAAACTACTTTTGTTGTTGTTGTTTTTGTTTACTGATGTCAAGATCATCATGAATGGGACTCCGTCAGAGATGCGTGGATGGCTTGGTCATACGGAAAAACCATGACAAGACCAGGGACGTGCTCCAGGCCTGGTGAGGGTGTGAGATGACGAACCATGACCACCCACGCTGATCGGCACGGCACACGATGATGAACAAGTGTCTGAACTGGTATAATTAGAGCTATCTGCCTATATGTGGGTGCACTATTTCTTGAACTGGTATAATTAGAGCTACCTGCCTATATGTGGGTGCACTATTTCTTGAACTGGTATAATTAGAGCTACCTGCCTATATGTGGGTGCACTATTTCTTGAACTGGTATAATTAGAGCTACCTGCCTATATGTGGGTGCACTATTTCTTGAACTGGTATAATTAGAGCTACCTGCCTATATGTGGGTGCACTATTTCTTGAACTGGTATAATTAGAGCTACCTGCCTATATGTGGGTGCACTATTTCTTGAACTGGTATAATTAGAGCTATCTGCCTATATGCGGATGCACTATTTCTTGAACGAGTTATGACGGATGAATGAATACACTTGCACGATCTATAACTCGCAGAATCAAAGAGTTATCTTCCGCTGTCTTTGTACACAACCTCCCGAAGCCCGGAAATGTGTATCCCTAGGGTCAGTTAAAAATAGACACACTCCGACAGTTGTTCTTATGAAATATTGATTCACCTGTCAGCATAACTTATTGCACGACGAACGCGGAGCATGGGAGAGACAGAGGGAAAACATATATCTCCATATGGAACGACAGGAAGGCAAAGAAAGCCATGACTAAACAGTATCAAGTGAATGCTTAACAGATACGGGCGATACATCCGGCCTTGGAAAGCAAACCCAGGCTCTCCTTGCTGATAACGGCAAGTATGGATAGGACATAGGATGTGTTTCCCCTGCGGTTAGACAATAGAACATGTAGATGTTACGCGGGGTGGTGGTAACTCTACCGCATTGAAAGGACTCCCAAGAATATAGATATGGAGTATTGATTCGCACCTGAGAGAGGAACTCGAGTCTAGTGCTTCCAATCCGATATGGACAAGACCCAAGGTTCGTACCGGAATACGATCAGCGTTGCCAGAAATGGGCTGTACTCATTATTCAAACTTCACATCCCGAAACAACCAAACAAATCAACACTCTTATTAGTTCGTTAGATAGTTAGTTAGTCGCGGTTCTTAAATCACCCCAACAAAATGCTACTTACTGTCCCAGTGAAACAGATAACAGTCCCGGCAAAGCTCAAGCACGCACACGCATGCATAAGGCCGCTACCAGAATGCCAACACAATAATCTGCCACCAGAACTACAGTTCATCGTCAATGGAAGGAGTAGTCACTAGAAAATCCAGCAGTTGCGCACGCATTACTGCTTAAGGCAAACCAGCTAGCCTGTCAACCGATCTCCCGCTCTTTTTCAGAACATGCAGTTCTGGGAATCAATGTAAAACTGTGTGGTGACATGAGAACAGTGAGGGTGGTGGTAGCCAGGGAATCAATGTAAAACTGTGTGGTGACATGAGAACAGTGAGGATGGTGGTAGCCAGGGAATCAATGTAAAACTGTGTGGTGACATGAGAACAGTGAGGATGGTGGTAGCCAGGGAATCAATGTAAAACTGTGTGGTGACATGAGAACAGTGAGGATGGTGGTAGCCAGGGAATCAATGTAAAACTGTGTGGTGACATGAGAACAGTGAGGATGGTGGTAGCCAGGGAATCAATGTAAAACTGTGTGGTGACATGAGAACAGTGAGGATGGTGGTAGCCAGGGAATCAATGTAAAACTGTGTGGTGACATGAGAACAGTGAGGGTGGTGGTAGCCAGGGAATCAATGTAAAACTGTGTGGTGACATGAGAACAGTGAGGGTGGTGGTAGCCAGGGAATCAATGTAAAACTGTGTGGTGACATGAGAACAGTGAGGATGGTGGTAGCCAGGGAATCAATGTAAAACTGTGTGGTGACATGAGAACAGTGAGGGTGGTGGTAGCCAGGGAATCAATGTAAAACTGTGTGGTGACATGAGAACAGTGAGGGTGGTGGTAGCCAGGGAATCAATGTAAAACTGTGTGGTGACATGAGAACAGTGAGGGTGGTGGTAGCCAGGGAATCAATGTAAAACTGTGTGGTGACATGAGAACAGTGAGGGTGGTGGTAGCCAGGGAATCAATGTAAAACTGTGTGGTGACATGAGAACAGTGAGGGTGGTGGTAGCCAGGGAATCAATGTAAAACTGTGTGGTGACATGAGAACAGTGAGGGTGGTGGTAGCCAGGGAATCAATGTAAAACTGTGTGGTGACATGAGAACAGTGAGGGTGGTGGTAGCCAGGGAATCAATGTAAAACTGTGTGGTGACATGAGAACAGTGAGGGTGGTGGTAGCCAGGGAATCAATGTAAAACTGTGTGGTGACATGAGAACAGTGAGGGTGGTGGTAGCCAGGGAATCAATGTAAAACTGTGTGGTGACATGAGAACAGTGAGGGTGGTGGTAGCCAGGGAATCAATGTAAAACTGTGTGGTGACATGAGAACAGTGAGGGTGGTGGTAGCCAGGGAATCAATGTAAAACTGTGTGGTGACATGAGAACAGTGAGGGTGGTGGTAGCCAGGGAATCAATGTAAAACTGTGTGGTGACATGAGAACAGTGAGGGTGGTGGTAGCCAGGGAATCAATGTAAAACTGTGTGGTGACATGAGAACAGTGAGGGTGGTGGTAGCCAGGGAATCAATATAAAACTGTGTGGTGACATGAGAACAGTGATAATGGTGATAGGCAGGGAATCAATGTAAAACTGTGTGGTGACATGAGAACAGTGAGGGTGGTGGTAGCCAGGGAATCAATGTAAAACTGTGTGGTGACATGAGAACAGTGAGGATGGTGGTAGCCAGGGAATCAATGTAAAACTGTGTGGTGACATGAGAACAGTGATAATGGTGATAGGCAGGGAATCAATGTAAAACTGTGTGGTGACATGAGAACAGTGATAATGGTGATAGGCAGGGAATCAATGTAAAACTGTGTGGTGACATGAGAACAGTGATAATGGTGATAGGCAGGGAATCAATGTAAAACTGTGTGGTGACATGAGAACAGTGAGGATGGTGGTAGCCAGGGAATCAATGTAAAACTGTGTGGTGACATGAGAACAGTGATAATGGTGATAGGCAGGGAATCAATGTAAAACTGTGTGGTGACATGAGAACAGTGAGGGTGGTGGTAACCGTTGATTGACATTTTCAATTGTCAGATAAAACACCGGGACGAAAGAGTAGTAGGAGGATTTATGGGATGAAGACACGAAAGAAGAGTAGATGAGGAAGAACAGTAGGACATTGCAGAGAAAAGGTGAGAGTTATGACGAATAGCGGAAATAAAAAGGAGAAAAGGAAGAAGAGAAAAAGGAATGAAGAAGAGAAAAAAGAAAATGGGGACAATGGGGAGGAGAAGGGGATGGAAGAGAAGGGAGAAAAGAAGAGAGAAGAGGAAAGAGAAAGGTATGTAAATGAGAGAGTTTGCTTGAAAACACAAACGGAGGAATAAGAATGATCCTAAATATTTGCCACCAGGCGGACAGAAAGACAGTCAGACCTCAGTAAATTATCCACACTGCCTGTCCCACACGGTCTGTCCACATCTGGCAACTTAATTTTGGATTCTGCCTCCGTCAGCTTGGGGAAGGGACGGCACTCAGTCACCCACGATTGCCTGTGTCGCTTTTATGTCCACCTCTACCCTTTTAAATTAGAAATAACCAGGAGGACCGGAGATGTGGTTTCTGAGGCGAATGTTGCGAATAACTTAAACAACAGGAGTAACTAACAACGATTGTCTGGATGAGGTTAATGAAAGAAGAACATTATACAAAACTAGAAGAAAGAGACAGACAGCCTTCTTTGGACACGTAATGAGATGAGAGGCGTCGGAGAACATCGTGGCAACTGAAAAGATCAGAGGTAGGGCAGACAGGGAGAAATGACACTTGAGGGTCCAGGAGGATGGCCAGCTCGACTAAAGTGTTGACTTCTGGTCAATGACTTGGGGCCGAAAATTACAAGTACCTCAGAAGTTGGAGTAAGTTCGCTTGTTGGCCAGGGACATTAGTAATAGGGAAAGCTAATCAACAGGCAAAATCAGTCCAGTAGTGGCAACTACAACGAGGAGGCAGCACGTATGTTCAAAGTGGGCGAACGTTAAAAAAAAAAACATGACTGGCAGGTTTGTTAGAAGTGTGGATGTAGATGTGTTGATAGATACAACTAAGTGGGATCTCAACAGACACACAACATATGATACCGATGGGAGTTGCGATGAGCGTCTGTGACATACAGATGCCTAGGACGTCAGGCACGCACGCACACACGCACGCACGCACACACACACACACACACACACACACACACACACACACACACACACACACACACACACACGCACACACACACACACACACGGTCAGCTCCCTCTCACAGAATGTTGGATGTCATACACAGAAAGAAAAAACTCCATGTAGGCGGTCAAACATTTGGTCCTGTTATAGAATGTTGGATGTCGTACACATAAATGGTAAACTCCATGTTGGCGGTCAAACATTTGGTCCTGTTATAGAATGTTGGATGTCGTACACATAAATGGTAAACTCCATGTTGGCGGTCAAACATTTGGTCCTGTTATAGAATGTTGGATGTCGTACACATAAATGGTAAACTCCATGTTGGCGGTCAAACATTTGGTCCTGTTATAGAATGTTGGATGTCGTACACAGAAATGTTAAACTCCATGTTGGCGGTCAAACATTTGGTCCTGTTATAGAATGTTGGATGTTGTACACAGAAATGTTAATTTCCATGTAGGCGGTCAAACATTTGGTCCTGTTATAGAATGTTGGATGTCGTACACAGAAATGTTAAACTCCATGTTGGCGGTCAAACATTTGGTCCTGTTATAGAATGTTGGATGTCGTACACAGAAATGGTAAACTCCATGTTGGCGGTCAAACATTTGGTCCTGTTATAGAATGTTGGATGTCGTACACAGAAATGGTAAACTCCATGTTGGCGGTCAAACATTTGGTCCTGTTATGGAATGTTGGATGTCATACACAGAAAGAAAAAACTCCATGTAGGCGGTCAAACATTTGGTCCTGTTATAGAATGTTGGATGTCGTACACATAAATGGTAAACTCCATGTTGGCGGTCAAACATTTGGTCCTGTTATAGAATGTTGGATGTCGTACACATAAATGGTAAACTCCATGTTGGCGGTCAAACATTTGGTCCTGTTATAGAATGTTGGATGTCGTACACAGAAATGTTAAACTCCATGTTGGCGGTCAAACATTTGGTCCTGTTATAGAATGTTGGATGTTGTACACAGAAATGTTAATTTCCATGTAGGCGGTCAAACATTTGGTCCTGTTATAGAATGTTGGATGTCGTACACAGAAATGTTAAACTCCATGTTGGCGGTCAAACATTTGGTCCTGTTATAGAATGTTGGATGTCGTACACAGAAATGGTAAACTCCATGTTGGCGGTCAAACATTTGGTCCTGTTATAGAATGTTGGATGTCGTACACAGAAATGGTAAACTCCATGTTGGCGGTCAAACATTTGGTCCTGTTATAGAATGTTGGATGTCATACACAGAAAGAAAAAACTCCATGTAGGCGGTCAAACATTTGGTCCTGTTATAGAATGTTGGATGTCGTACACATAAATGGTAAACTCCATGTTGGCGGTCAAACATTTGGTCCTGTTATAGAATGTTGGATGTCGTACACATAAATGGTAAACTCCATGTTGGCGGTCAAACATTTGGTCCTGTTATAGAATGTTGGATGTCGTACACATAAATGGTAAACTCCATGTTGGCGGTCAAACATTTGGTCCTGTTATAGAATGTTGGATGTCGTACACAGAAATGTTAAACTCCATGTTGGCGGTCAAACATTTGGTCCTGTTATAGAATGTTGGATGTTGTACACAGAAATGTTAATTTCCATGTAGGCGGTCAAACATTTGGTCCTGTTATAGAATGTTGGATGTCGTACACAGAAATGTTAAACTCCATGTTGGCGGTCAAACATTTGGTCCTGTTATAGAATGTTGGATGTCGTACACAGAAATGGTAAACTCCATGTTGGCGGTCAAACATTTGGTCCTGTTATAGAATGTTGGATGTCGTACACAGAAATGGTAAACTCCATGTTGGCGGTCAAACATTTGGTCCTGTTATAGAATGTTGGATGTCGTACACAGAAATGGTAAACTCCATGTTGGCGGTCAAACATTTGGTCCTGTTATAGAATGTTGGATGTCGTACACATAAATGGTAAACTCCATGTTGGCGGTCAAACATTTGGTCCTGTTATAGAATGTTGGATGTCGTACACATAAATGGTAAACTCCATGTTGGCGGTCAAACATTTGGTCCTGTTATAGAATGTTGGATGTCGTACACAGAAATGTTAAACTCCATGTTGGCGGTCAAACATTTGGTCCTGTTATAGAATGTTGGATGTCGTACACAGAAATGTTAATTTCCATGTAGGCGGTCAAACATTTGGTCCTGTTATAGAATGTTGGATGTCGTACACAGAAATGGTAAACTCCATGTTGGCGGTCAAACATTTGGTCCTGTTATAGAATGTTGGATGTCGTACACATAAATGGTAAATTCCATGTAGGCGGTCAAACATTTGGTCCTGTTATAGAATGTTGGATGTCGTACATATAAATGGTAAACTCCATGTAGGCGGTCAAACATTTAGTCCTCTTATAGAATGTTGGATGTCATACACAGAAAGAACAAATTCCATGTAGGCGGTCAAACATTTGGTCCTGTTATAGAATGTTGGATGTCATACACAGAAAGAACAAACTCCATGTTGGCGGTCAAACATTTAGTCCTCTTATATAATGTTCGATGTCGTACACATAAATGGTAAACTCCATGTGGGCGATCAAACATTTGGTCCTGTTATAGAATGTTGGATGTCGTACACATAAATGGTAAACTCCATGTAGGCGGTCAAACATTTGGTCCTGTTATAGAATGTTGGATGTCGTACACATAAATGGTAAATTCCATGTTGGCGGTCAAACATTTGGTCCTGTTATAGAATGTTGGATGTCGTACACAGAAATGTTAAACTCCATGTAGGCGGTCAAACATTTGGTCCTGTTATAGAATGTTGGATGTCATACACAGAAATGGTAAGCTATATGCGGGCGATCATACATGTGTCCTCTGACACAACAGCAGGTTGTGCAGAGACGTCCTCATGCACTCCCAGGCCTGGCAGCCGCTACTCTGGGTGTGATATTCACAAGAAAAATACTGCCTCCCAACCTAGGCAGAATGGATCTAACCTCTTATCACAGTTAACTATTATGCCAAACAGGCGTGCATGTCGTTTCTGTCTTCGTTTTGAGCCTGGGGAATTAAAACCGCCTGGCTAGTGCAGTGGTCGCCAACTGTGCTGGTAAGGGTTTTCTTTATGTCCCCGACAGAAAAAACGTCCACACCTTACCGAGGATTCTAACCCGGGTCTCCCGAAGGAGAATCCGGCATTCTCGCCACTGGGCCAGCCGCTCCTCGGTAATCAATAATTTGTCCAGATGTAGTTTCCTGTTAGTGACAGTGATGTGACAGTGATGTGACAGTGATGTGATAGCTTCATGACACTGTGTAAGTCTGAACGCATGGATGAATAGGTGGCTAGTCTTTCTCTCACTTTCAAAGGCGACGAGCCCCTGATCGTGTTCTTACCTCCAGGGATGGATCAGCAAACAACCAGAAGTAGACGGTAAACCTTTCTTGAAAACCAACACAAATAACACAATTGACATTACGGCCAAAGCCTTCGTCAGCACACAAACAACACAGACACGCCGATACAACAGCACACAAACAACACAGACACGCCGACACAACAGCACACAAACAACACAGACACGCCGATACAACAGCACACAAACAACACAGACACGCCGATACAACAGCACACAAACAACACAGACACGCCGATACAACAGCACACAAACAACACAGACACGCCGATACAACAGCACACAAACAACACAGACACGCCGATACAACAGCACACAAACAACACAGACACGCCGATACAACAGCACACAAACAACACAGACACGCCGATACAACAGCACACAAACAACACAGACACGCCGATACAACAGCACACAAACAACACAGACACGCCGATACAACAGCACACAAACAACACAGACACGCCGATACAACAGCACACAAACAACACAGACACGCCGATACAACAGCACACAAACAACACAGACACGCCGATACAACAGCACACAAACAACACAGACACGCCGATACAACAGCACACAAACAACACAGACACGCCGATACAACAGCAATAAAAATACCACATGATAATGTACATAAAGGTTACCCATCTGTTTCCTTGACGTTATCAGTGCAATTTACTACCATCTTCTCTAACGTGCCCGCGTGTGGAGCTCACGGAGAGAACTAAACAAATCCCAGTCAACCATTGTAGAGCTCACGGAGAGAACTAAACATCTCCCAGTCAACCAATGTAGAGCTCACGGGAAGAACTAAACAAATCCCAGTCAACGAATGTGGAGCTCACGGAGAGAACTAAACAAATCCCAGTCAACCATTGTAGAGCTCACGGGGAGAACTAAACAAATCCCAGTCAACCATTGTAGAGCTCACGGGGAGAACTAAACAAATCCCAGTCAACCATTGTAGAGCTCACGGAGAGAACTAAAAAAATCCCAGTCAACCATTGTAGAGCTCACGGAGAGAACTAAACAAATCCCAGTCAACCAATGTAGAGCTCACGGGGAGAACTAAACAAATCCCAGTCAACCAATGTGGAGCTCACGGGGAGAACTAAACAAATCCCAGTCAACCAATGTAGAGCTCACGGAGAGAACTAAACAAATCCCAGTCAACCAATGTAGGGCTCACGGGGAGAACTAAACAAATCCCAGTCAACCAATGTGGAGCTCACGGAGAGAACTAAACCAATCCCAGTCAACCAATGTAGAGCTCACGGAGAGAACTAAACAAATCCCAGTCAACCGAGAGGTGAGCACGAGACGCGGGTTCTGGACAGGACAAACACCGAGAGGACACTGTAACTAGACACACTTCTGGAACCCACAAGGCAGACGGAACAGCGGGAGATATAAACAAACATGACGAACAGCATTACTGCGGTTAATAATGGGGGGTCTTAGTCAGATATGACTGAGCTACCGTATGACAGTAGACGGTACCACCTGCTTCTTTTAGTGTCGAATGTTGGGAGGCGCTTACCAAACCCGACACCCCACATTGTGCCAGCGGCTTCGGGCGGAAGAGCGCAATTGGGAGGGTACAAGCCTTATCCTAGTGTGAGGAAATACAACCTAAACACTAAATGTCATTGCAGGGCAGACCAGGCCCTAAGCCTTGGTCGGCAACTGGTCTAGGCCCGAAGGTCCGACAGGCGGACAGTTAGAGCATTGATTTGCTGATCCGGCAGCTTCTGCGGCGTGTCTTGTTCCAGACGTATTGGTGTCACCTTTGCTCTGGAGTACACTAGACAGGCCGAGAGAGGGATCATGCTGCATGGGCATCACATGGTCTCTGAATTCAGCCCAGGCTTTGTGTTATGGAGAGATAACTCCATTTTACAAACTATCGTCTGTCAAGACGGCCAGGTGCCAGTCAGTCAATGGGAGGACATGGAGCGTGCTGCAGAAGATAGCAAAAGATAGGACGGCATGGAATGGTTTGGTTCGAGATTCTATGCCCCAATGAGGGATTAAGGATAGAAGTAGAAAAAGACTCGCGCTATATTTCTAATAGTCTACGTCAGTGTTTCCCAACCTTTTTTGTGCTATGCCCCACCTAAGCCTTTCTAAAATTCTTATCCCCCCCCCCCCCAACATATGCATAATTTTTAATATTTAAAAAATTGAAATGTTCACTAAAGAAACTTGAATAATAGGTTTTAGGAAGAAATCACTAGGAAATTATTGAGCAAACACAGTAAGTAAATTTTCAAAACATATAATGGAGAACTGAAATTCAAGTACAAAATAATTTTAATGAAAGATTTTTCTATATTATTTTAATTATTAGTAATTATTTATTATTTAAATTTAGTGAAATCCTTGCGCTTTATGCTTGCTGCAAAGAGGTTTTATGTCAGGTTCCAATTTAGTTAACTTTAGTCTCAAGTCTCCCCGTTTAGTTATATTCAGCCGATTTCTTCCATTTTCGAATTGCCCCCCTTAACAATCGAATTGCCCCCCTGTGGGGCGTGGGCCCCACGTTGGGAAACACTGGTCTACGCGGTTGTTATTTCTGGAATGTTGTCACTAGAGTCCGTCTATTATGAAGACAGCTCCAAGTCAAGTCTCCTAACCTTTGTTTTCTTAGTCTTGCCCTGGTTATCCTCGCTTGGTTCATCCAGTTACCTGCTGGTTACGTCACATGCCCTTTGTGCACTCACCATTTGTGTCAGACGGGTCGGTGTTAAAGTGAAGGGTCATCCAGTTATGAAGTCTATCCATAGTTTGCCGTTAACTCATATATTGTCATGTCTCTGTCCGTACTTGTTATTAACTCTATAAGTTATCTTAAAGAATTAGACGTAGACAGTTAACATTTTTAGACACGTTATGAGAAGAAATAAATTGCAGAACTTGGTGACAACTGTAAAGGGGAAAAGAACAAAGAGGAAGGCAGAAAAGTAAATACCTGGATGGCATGGCCACGTGGTATAGCCGAGATAAGACTCTGGTGATCGAGTGAGATGGCGAAACATGATCACCCACGCTTATCGGCATGACACATGATGGTGATGCTATCTTTGGATGATGTCTGTCTGTCTGTCTGTCTGTCTGTGTTTATGTGTGTAAGTGTGTGTATGTGTATGGATATGTATGTGTGTATATATTTGAGTGTGTGTATGCGTATTTATGTGTCTACATGTGTGTATGCGTGTGTATGTGTTTGTATATGTGTATGTGTGGTGTATGTTTGTATTTTGTGTGAATTTATGCGTGTGTATGTATATTTGTGTAAGTGTGTTTAAGGTGTGTGTGTGTATGTATGTGTACGTTTGTGTGTATGTGTGTATGTGCATGTGTATGTGTGTGTACGTTTGTGTGTATGTATGTGTGTATATGTGCTTGCGTGTATGTATGTATGAGTGTATGTGTATGTTCGTGTATGAATGTGTATATGTATGTGTGTGTATGTGTGCATGCATGCAGTGTATGCGAGGGAGTGTGTATTTGTATGTTATTGAGTGTGTGCATAACTGTGAGAGTTTGTGCAAATGACGTAATTATGTATGCAAGTTTGTATGTGTGCCTGTGTGTTTATGAACGTGCGTGTTTACATGTGCCTGCCTATCTCATAACATGGTAATATGCATTGTTTATGTTTACAAAATCTATTTGAAGATGTTGTTTTTTTCTCCCATGAGAATGTAATATGCACATTTGATGAACGAAAGATGAGTGATTGGAAGGGCCGAATTTAAAACGGGTCTGCGTTCCCAATTTGTGACCCTTTAAAAATAAAGTTCGTTCGTTCGTTGATTCGCTCGTTCTCAAGTAGTAGGTCATACGCAGAAAGTGGCTCTAATACCGGTACGTCGTTAACACTCTTTGTCTCTGATCATGTCTCCCGCTGTACGCACCCTCATGCACTCTCACATACACTCACACACACACTCCTGCACCCTCATAACCCTCACGCACCCTCACGCAAACTCATGCACCCTCACATACACTCACACACACTCATGCACCCTCACGCACCCTCACGCACCCTCACGCAAACTCATACACCCTCACGCACCCTCACGCACCCTCACATACACTCACACACACTCATGCACCCTCACACACTCTCACACACCCTCATACCCAACATGTATGCGATGCCTCGAGTCCGTCATCGTGTTGATCGACCCATGTAGGGACAGGAAGCCACAATTTCACATTATAGCCACTGGGCAGATCACTGGGAGCAGAGGCAGCGGCAGACAGAGAGAGCTGACGCTGGATGGACTGAGCCGGTGCCATGGAGGAATATCATCAGCAGAGTTCGTCCAGATCACCATGGGCCGAGGTCTGTGGAGAGACATCAACCTACGCCAGCGGCAGGACACATGATGATGACAATGCGGATGTCTGAATGCGGACGACAAAGAAGAAGAAGAAAATTCAAAACCGCTTTTAAGATACCATGCATTGATAGAGGTTTTTGTTAAAACGCATTGCTGATCAATTAAATAGGACAAGAGGAAATCACTGGACGTGACTCACTGGGAAAACATGGCGGCCGCGTAAACAAAACAATAATTAGGGGAGACAATTTATTTTGTTTTACAGGCAACGTGTGGGCAGGTACCGCAGTTAACGGCCTTGTTCTGTGATCAGATATTTTGCGACAACAAATCTGTTGTTGGAATAAATCTTGGCGGAGATGGTAATTGTCCAAATGGAACAATGCGGGTTACAGTTGTTAAACGTATGATAGGGGGGGGGGGGAGAAGCCAAGAGGTAAATGAGATGGTCATTGTTGCGTGTGTTGTAGGGGGTTGTCAAAGAGCGGGAGAGGGAGGAGCGAGAGAGAGAGAGAGAGAGAGAGAGAGAGAGAGACAGAGACAGACAGAGACAGAGACAGAGAGAGACAGACAGAGATAAACACTGAGAGAGACAGACAGAGAGCAAGAGAGAGACAGATAAACATTCAGAGAGACATAGACAGGGAGCGAGAGAGAAAGACAGGGAGATAAACACTGAAAGAGACATAGAAGAGCGAGAGAACGAACGAACGAACGAACAGAAATCTTTATATTCAAAGGGTTAAGAATTGGGCGCGCAGGCCCGTCTGACATTCTTTCCTTCTTCTCTATTTCCTCTCATACATTCTTTCATTCAACATCACTTATGAAGCACATTTTTCACAAGAAAAGAACAATAAGCATTAAAACGCATGAAAAATAATCAATAACAAATGACTCACTGGGGCAATGTTTAACATGGGCATTGGGCATTATAAATACCTAAGGAAGGTTTAACGTGCCATGCATATGGGAATGTTTTTTTGTTGTTGTTGCTAGTTGTCGTTTGAGATAATTTACCATTATAATTATCTTTTTTTTTTTTTTATGGGGAACGTAATCTGTACTGAGGTAGTGTTCAAACAGGTTGCGAATGTATGTATAATGATTGGTGGTGTCTTTGATTTCTTGTGGAAGATTGTTCCACAACTGAGCGGCAGAGTGTGCTAAGCTTGTTATATATATATACTAGCTGACCCGGCCCGGCTTCGCCCACATCCTGGTGGGGATCATCTCATTTAATTCATATAAGTAGTCATATAAGCTTCCGTTCCCGTTCCCGACTATCTATCTATCTATCTATCTATCTATCTATCTATCTATCTATCTATCTATCTATCTATCTATCTATCTATCTATCTATCTATCTATCTATCTATCTATCTATCTATCTATCTATCTATCTATCTATCTATCTATCTATCTATCTATCTATCTATCTATCTATCTATCTATCTATCTATCTATCTATCTATCTATTTGTCTGTCTGTCTGTCTGTCTGTCTGTCTGTCTGTCTGTCTGTCTGTCTGTCTGTCTGACCCGACCCGACTTCGCCCAGCCCCTATTGGGGAGCATCTCATTTAATTCATATAAGTAGTCATATAAGCTCCCGTTCCCGACTGTCTGTTTGTCTGTCTGTCTGTCTGTCTGTCTGTAGGAGGAGGGGGAAGAGGGAGGAGGAGGGAGGATGAGGGAGGAGGATGAGGGAGGAGGAGAGAGGAGGGAGAAGGAGGAGGGAGGAGGGAGGTGGAGCGAGGATGAGGGGGAGGAGGAGGAGGAGGAAGAGGGAGGAGGAGGAGAACGCAGGAGGAGTATGGGGGAGGAGGAGGAAGAGGAGGGAGGAGGAGGAGGGAGGAGGAGGTAGGAGGAGGAGGAAGAGGGAGGATGAGGGAGGAGGATGAGGGAGGAGGAGGAGGGAGGAGGAGGGAGAAGGAGGGGGAGGAGGGGAGGAGTAGGAAGAGGGAGGAGGAGCGAGGAGGAGCGAGGAGGAGGGGTAGGAGGAGGAGGGAGGAGGAGGAGGGAGAACGCAGGGGGAGGGGGAGGAGGAGGAGGGAGAGGGAGGAGGAGGAGGGAGGAGGAGGAGGGAGGAGGAAGAGGGAGAAGGAGGAAGGAGAAGGAGGGGGATGAGGAGGAGGGGGAGGAGGGAGGATGAGGAGGAAGGAAGAGGGAGGAGGAGAGAGGAGGAGGGATGTGGAGGGAGGAGGTAGAGGGAGGAGGAGAGAGGAGGGGGAGGGAGGAGGAGAAGGGAGGAGGAGGGATGAGGAGGAGGGAGGAGGAGGAGAGAGAGGAGGGGGAGAAGGGAGGAGGAGGAGGGAGGAAGAGGGAGGAGAAGGAGGGATGAGGGGGAGGAGGAGAGAGGAGGAGAAGGGCGGAGGAGGTAGGAAGAGGCGTGATTAGGAGGAGGAAGAGGGAGGAGGAGGAGGAAGGAGGAGAGCGAGGAGGAGGGAGGAGGGCGAGGAGGAGGGAGGAGGAGGAAGAGGGAGGAGGAGGTGGAACAGGGAGGAGGAGGATGGAGGAGGAAGAGGAGGGAGGAGGGGGAGGGGAGGAGGAAGAGGGTAGGGGGAGGAGGAGGAGAGAGGAGGAGGAGGAGGAGGATTATAACGCATATGCCTGTAGATAACTGTAGCGAAAAGATGGGGAGCATCTCATTTAATTCATATACCTAGTCATATAAGCTCCCGTTCCCGATTATCTGTCTGTCTGTCTATCTATCTGACCCGGCGTGGCTTCGCCCAGCCCCTGATGGGGAGCATCTCATTTAATTCATATAAGTAGTCATATAAGTTCTCGTTCCCGACTGTCTGTCTGTCTGTCTGTCTGTCTGTCTGTCTGTCTGTCCCTCCCTCTCTGTCTGTCTGTCTGTCTGTCTGTCTGTCTGTCTGTCTGTCTGTCTGTCTGTCTGTCTGTCTGTCTAATCATTTATTGGTTGCAGTTAGAACAACCTTAGATAAACGAAGAGCAACTTACAAAAAACATTAGAAAGAGCACTTGAAAGATCTTTACATCTTCCCCAACAATTAACTTTGGTAAATGGAGCGGCGGCAGCAGCAGCAGAAGAAGAAAAAGGAGGAGTAGGAGCTGGGAGGAGGAAGAGTGAGGTGGAGGAGCGAGGAGGAGGAGGGAGGAAGAGATAGGCGGAGAGAGGAGGAGGAGAGAAGAGGATGGAGGAAGAGGAGTATGGAGGAATAGGAGGGAGGAGGAGGGATTAGGAGGAGGAGGAGGACAGAGGAGGAGGAGGAAGGAGGAGGAAGGAAGAGGAGGGAGGAGGAGGGGAGGAGGAGGGGGAGGAGGAGTAGGGACCAGGAGGAAGAGGGAAGAGGGGGAGGAGGAAGAGGGAGGAGGAAGGAGAAGGAGGAGGAGGAGGGAGAAGGAGGGAGAAGAAGAACGCAGGAGGAGGCAGGAGGAGAGGGAGGAGGAGGGAGAGGGAGGAGGGAGGAGGAGGAGGAGAGAGGAGGGAGGAGGCGGAGGGAGAAGGAGGAGGGAGGAGGAAGAGGGAGAAGGAGGAGGGAGAAGGAGGAGGGAGGAGGAGAGAGGAGGAGGAGGGAGGAGGAGGAGGGAGGAGGAGGAGGAAGAGGGAGGAGGAGGAAGAGGAAGGAGGAGGAAGAGGGAGGAGGTAGAGGGAGGAGGGAGGAGGAGAGAGGATGAAGAGGGAGGAGGAGAAGGGAGGAGGAGGGATGAGGAGGAGGGAGGAGGAGAGGGAGGAGGAGGTAGGAGGAAGAGGGAGGTAGGAGGAAGAGGGAGGAGAAGGAGGAGGAGGGAGGAGGAGGGATGAGGGGGAGGAGGGAGGAGGAGGAGGGAGGAGGAGGAGGGAGTAGAGGAGAGAGGAGGAGAAGGGAGGAGGAAGGAAGAGGAGTGATTAGGAGGAGGGAGGAGGGCGAGGAGGTAGGAGGAGGAAGAGGGAGGAGGAGGAGGAGGGAGGAGGAGGGAGGAGGAGGAGAAAGAGGGAGGAGGAGGATGGAGGAGGGAGAGGGAGGAGGGGAAGAGCGTAGGAGGAGGAGGGGAGAGGAGGAGGAGGATTATAACGCATATGCCTGTAGATAACTGCAGCGAAAAGGTGGGTCTGTCTATCTATCTGACCCGGCGTGGCTTCGCCCAGCTCCTGGCGGGGAGTGTCTCATTAAATTCATACAACAACAAAAAGTAACTTAAAAGAATGTCCTTCCACACACCATCCATTATTTTTAATGAAAACTGTTTTAATCACTGCATGACAGTAGACAACTTCTTTAAGCATAAAAAGATGAGTTACAATGTTATGCATTATGCATTATTTTTATGAAAACTTTGAAAATGCCTTAAAGATTGTATCATTATTTATTATAACTCATATGCCTGTACATAACTATAGACAAAGAGTTTATAAATCTTTGAAAACGATGCAACAATATGACTATAAGGTATACAGAAAAGTTATTAAAAGTTATGCCCCTTGAAATAACTTTTCTGGAGTTAAGTCCCCTTGCTATATAGAAATTATAATGAAAAATTAAAAATTAAATAATATTAAGTAAGTAGGCGATTTTACACTAAAGAAATATCACAGTTGGCAGCGCGGGAATGAGAGGAAGACGTGTAGAAAATTTCATCTCAATCGGATGGACCGTTCGCGAACGCATAAAGGACATACATACATACAGACGGAGATTGCCTTTTATATATAAGATAAGTCTATCCTAGGTTTAGGGACATGAAGTATATTTAGTCGTTCGCTATGTCTTGCGTTATATTTAAACAATGGCCAAATGTAGCTTAAGGCATTTTGAAATACGATTTTGTGAATTAGTTTGGCCTTATTAAAAAGTATGCGTTTGTGGCGTGGCAATAACCGAAGACGTTTATGTAGGTTAGAATTGTCGGTAAGCTTTTCACCATTAATTATACGTACTGCCATTTTTTGGAGTTAATAAAGGTGTTTTGTTATTGATTTGGAGCACCCATCCCAGATTGTGGAGCAATAATCAATATATGTATTTATATGGGGAGTATAGAATATATTTCTTGTGTTTTCGTCAAGGAAATTGTTTTATTTTGGCAAGTTGGTATACTTTTTTGGCTATTTGTTTAACGAGAGTATGAACCTGGGAGTTAAAGGTTAGATTTTGATCTATGATAAGACCCGGTGCTTTGTACTCGGTTACACTTTCTATAGGCATGCTACCAATGTGCAGATGTAAATTTCTCTGCGAGTTTAGCGTGTGAAGTCTTTGCCTGGTTCCCATTAACATAGATATTGTTTTAGAAATGTTAATTTGCATGCGGTTTACATGACTCCAGTTAACTTCACTATTTATTTCCCGTTTCAATGATAACTCTAGCACATTACGATCAATAGCGTTTGTATATACTGTGCAGTCGTCTGCAAATAGATCGCAAGACGACGACAGATATAAGGGAAGATTACTTATATAAATGGTAAATAACAGAGGGCCAAGAATAGACCCTTGAGTTACTCCAATATTAATGGTAATGGCTTTCTGTCTCATAAAAATGATTTCATTAATGTCACTATATCAAAGCTTACTTTCATTGTTTCTAGTTTTTTTAAAATTAGAATAGTATGATCTATCATATCGAATGCTTTTCTAAAGTCTATAAACACCGCTCCACATAGAGTATTGTTGTTAATATTTTGATGCCATTTTTCTATTATGTTTGTTAAGGTTCTATGACAAGAGTATTTTGGCCGAAATCCTGACTAACTGTCAACTATTAGTTTGTGGCGAACTAAGTGCTCTAGTGATGATTTGTAGATGTGCTTTTCTAGCGGTTTGGATAGTAAGGATAATATGGAAATTGGCTCATAATTACTCATGAGACGATCGTCTAGAGACCCAGCTTTTAAATGAGGATACACTTTAGCGATTTTAAAGGCTGATGGGAAGTGATCTTTAGTGAGACATTGATTAAATATATATGTTAGTGACTCGCAGATAGCCGGTGCAGCATGGCGAGGGATCCTATTACTGATTCCATCTAGTCCTGATGAGTTATTGTTTTTTTAGTTTACTGAGATGAGTAAATACTTCAGTGGTCGTCATTAGCGGTATGTTGGAGGGAATGTCTCCATAGCATTTGTTCTCACAGAATGATGATAATAAAGATATCTCACGAGACGCATTTGGTATTGCAGCCTTCAGTTGGTTTATGTCGGACTGAAGGAATCTACTGAATTGATCACATGTAACCTGATTTGATGGTAACGATTGTGATGATTTATGTTTGTTTGTCAAGGTATTAATTGCTTTCCATATATCTTTAGTGTTGGTTTGATCTATTATTAAGTTCTTAAAATAGTTTTTCTTTTCCTTTCGAATAACATATTGAACTTTGTTTCTCAGACTACGGTACATAGTTTGAGTTTAGAGAGAGAGAGAGAGAGAGAGAGAGAGAGAGAGAGAGAGAGAGAGAGACAGACAGACAGACAGACAGGCAGGCAGGCAGGCAGACAGACAGACAGACAGACAGACAGACAGACAGACAGACAGAGCGATAAACATTGAGAGAGACATAGACAGATAGCGAGAGCGAGACACAGAGAGACATATACAGAGACATAGAAAGACAGAGCGAGAGAGAGAGAGCGAGCGAGAGAAACAATGAGAGAGCGAGAGAAATATTGAGAAAAAGTGAGAGAGGTGGAGAGAGAAACACTGAAGGCATAGAGTTAGAGAGACATTGAGGGAGACGGAGAGATGGTGAAATAAACAGTGAGAGAGTGATAGAGAGACACAGACAGACAGACAGAAACTGAGGGAGACAGAGATAGCGAAAAAGAGACAGAGAAAGAAACATTGAGAAAGAGAGACATAGACAAAGAGCGAGAGAGACATAGAGAGAGTGAGAACGAACGAACGAACAGACTTTATTTTCAAAGGGTAACAAATTGGGCACGCAAGCCCGTCTTACATTCGGCCCTTCCAATCACTCATCTTTCTTTCATCAACAGTGCATAGGAAAAAAACATTGCCACATGAATTTTGTAAACATAAACAATGCATATTACTATGTTGTGAGACACATCCACCACCCACCCACACATCCCCCATTCACTCCAACTCGCCCCACCCAACCACACACACACATACAATACATACAATGAGAGAGCGAGAGAGACAGAGAGAGATATTGAGATAGAGAGAGAGGGAGGATCGAAAAGATGGAAACTGTTGTGTAAATGTTTGTGGTTGCCTTTAAGGAAAGGACAGAGAGGGAAAGAGAGAGAGAGAGAGAGAGAGAGAGAGAGAGGGGGGGGGAGAGAGAGGGAGAGAGAGAGTGGAGAGAGAGAGGGAGAGAGAGAGGGAGTGGGAGAGACAGAGAGCGAGAGGGAGAGAGAGAGGGAGGGAGAGAGAGGAGAGAGGGGGAGAGAAAGAGGGATAGAGAAAGAGGGGGAGAGAGAGAGAGGGAGAGAGGGAGAGAGAGAAAGAGAGAGAGAGAGAGAGAGAGAGAGAGAGAATCATGCTACGCCAATAAGCGTAGGCGGCCATGTTTGGCCACCTCAAACGATCACCGGTGTCGTGGATCAGCTCCGGGTTCTTGTCTCGACCATGCCATGTGGCCAACCCATCCAGATATTTGCCTATCTGCATGTCCCTTATCGGTTTCTCCTCAAACTTGCCAGTTGTCATCAAGTTCTATAGTTTATTTCTTCTCATGTCGTACCCAAAAATGTTGACTGTCTACGTCTAATTAATTGATCTAATCAGTTTACGGCTTGCATTTGCTTCTTGTAGGATTTGCTCATTGGTTTGTCAGTGTGTCCATGGTATTCTTTGCATTTTACCCAGAAACCACATGTTCACTGCCATTAGATGTTTTCCAGCTTGTCTGCTCACTGTCCACTCTTCACATCCATACAAAAGTACAGCTACTATGTATCACTTCAACACTCTTTTTCTCATTGCAATTGGCGTCTTTTATTGATCAGTATGTTTTCCATCTCGCAAAAGGCTACCTTCGCCATGGCGAGTCTTGTTCTAATCTCTTCAAGGCACCTCCCATCAGATGTTATGACTGTTCTAATCTCTTCAAGGCACCTCCCATCAGATGTTATGATTGTTCCGAGATAGTTGTACAGAATCACTTGTATAAGAAGACCTACTGACGACCATCATCTCTATCTTCTTACAATGTAATTCTAACCCCAGTTGTTCACCGTTTACAGTAACCACCTCTACTAAATGTTGCAATCAGTACTGCATCCCCCGCTTATCTTATATTATTGATGTGTGTGCTCCTATGCGATTTCTCTCATATCCTCCAAATTGCTCACAATATTGTCTCTGTATAGGCAAACTGATCTGAAGACATTACACATCCCGGTCGCACACACAGAGAATGCATGTGTGAAATATCAAGAGCTGTGAATGTGTGTAACAACTGAACACACACACACACACACTCACACACACACACAGAGAAAGAGAGAGAGAGAGAGAGAGAGAGAGAGAGAGAGAGAGAGAGAGATGTACAATAGCATGCGAGTGTGTATGTATGTGCGTGTGTGTGCATGTGTGTGTGTGTGTGTTTGAAAGAAGAAGAGGGCGAGGGAAAAAACAGAATACATGTATGTGTGATGTATCGAGTTTTGTTTGTCTGTGTGTGTTTGTGTTTGTGTGTGTGTGTGTGTGTATGAAAGAGAGAGAGAGAGAGAGAGAGAGAGAGAGAGAGAGAGAGAGAGAGAGAGAGAGAGAGAGAATGAAAATCATAAAAAAATGAAACAAGATTGGGCAAGATACTTCACATTTAAGTCAAAAGCTACAGTGGCATTAAGAAGAAGTAGAAGAAGAAGGAGGAGGATGAGGAGGAGGAGGAGGAGGAAGAGGAGGAAGAGGAGGAGGAGGAGGAAGAGAAGAGTTTAAATAAATCAAACATCCCCGTGAACAAAATGAGTGGCCACGGATAAGTCGGCGATAGACCATTGGTCAATAAACGTGCTGTCTGGTGTTGGCACTGAGCCAATGTTTTGCACCAATCATTGAGCCAGCCCATCCATTTCCGGTAGCAATCATGGCCGACAAAGCGTCTATTTTGCCTGTTGATTGATATCGATTCTTCCCGTGTATTGATTCGCGCTTAGTTCGATTACTGCAATTATACTTTCCACCCATTGGCTCTCAAACTGCATTTCCCAATGAGGGACGAATTAATATTTGATCTAGCCGGTCATAATACTTTTCTTGAATAGAAACAAAATGTTGCATCTCTTTTTTTTCACACACACACACACACACGCGCGCGCGCGCACGCACGCACACACACACACACGCGCGCGCGCACGCACGCACACACACACACAAAACGGGTGGGGGAGGATAAGAGAGAATGAAATACAGACAGACAGACAGACAGACAGACAGATGCTAGTAAATCTCAAATAGCGAGTAAAAGCTGGGGTTGACTTCCACGTCCAGTAAACGACATGCAGCTAAAATTTGATAGATAAATGGGTGGATATTGATAACATCACACATTCAGTTCCGACTGGTTTAAAACTACAGGGTTTGACCCTAGACCCAACGCGTGCCAGGGCGAGAAAAAGGGTCTCATACTTTATTTACATCCTGTGAATCCTGCCAGTTGAGTTGAGTTCAGAACCAACATCACTGCACTCAGGATATTCCCCCACGCGCTCCTTCCCTTCGTTCAACAGCCAGCGAAGATTCATACTGCTAATTGTTCCAATTGCCATCTGACTGAACGTTCTCCCAGTCTTCCGTCTCAGTTTTCAGATTCGTTCAATACTCCTGTCGATCCCCTACCATATCATTCTCTCCACATACATGTTCTCAATCTGTTCCACCGCTTTCTCCACCAGGTCACACATGCACCAGATCAACTCTCCCTTGTCCATAGGTAATCTATCACCGAGAGGTGCATTTCCTGCCAGCCTATCAGCCTGTTCAACCCCTCCCGCGCACTTCTGCTTGACCAGGGCAGAAAACCCATACAATTCTCAACAACTGTGATCTCTGAGGCGAGGCAAGCCATTTCTCCAATTTACTAAGCATACTACGTGAGTCCCTAATGAATACAGTGTGTGTTGCAGCGGTCTCCTCTAACCATTGGAAGGCTGCTGTTACTGCTCCCACCTCCATTTTCATGCTGGAAGTCGTAGTCTCATATGCCAGACTCTCCTTTTTCAAGCATCGTCCATTAGCCTTCGCAATGAATCCCTAGCCACTCCATCTGTTTCCCACCACTGAACCATCGGTGTGGACCACCATGTCACAACCTTTATGTGTGTTGCCATGGATCAGTTGTTGCACCTCAAACTCTGTGCCTCCTGCTGCCCGTTCTCTGCACTCACTGAATCCAGCGATAAAAGCACATTATAAAATAACAATGAACACATTATAAATACAATAGTTATCTTCACATTTTCAGCACAACAATGTTGCCAAGATCTCTCTAATCCCTTAATTGTCTTCTCTAAGAACTGGCCCCTCACTGAAATATGTTTGAGGATCACCGCTGACGCAACGAGCACTTTGAAGGCTGCTATTTTGTTTTACCACAGCTCTATTGATGCGTGAACAATAATGAACCGTGTGGCTGTTCACATTAAGTGAGCTGTACGCAAGGAACCCCCTAAGTCGTACAGGGTATATGGTGCTATCCCTCATATTGTTAGACAAGTTCGCACTCGATGAAATTGTGTTCCTTATACTATTATTATTTGATTCCCATCTATTTATGTTTTCCACATGCATAATTCTTTGCCTTCCCCTGACTCTCTTGTCCAGTATTTTCCCCCAATAACGCTAGTTTCTCTATTCCACAACTTCATTTGAAATCTCCTGTAAATGTCATTTATCGTGTCCGTGGTTTGAATGAGCGGCCGTGTCACATCTCTAACTCAGACGTCACTTGCAAGCGGTTTTTGCATTTCCTATTTACAGGACATTGCTGTCAACACCAGAATTTTACTGCTGTTGTTGCTGTTTTGGCAAATTTACGTTCAGTAGTTTGCTATTGCTTTCTGAACTACCATCCCCCATACCAACACGCGCGACGCGGTCTACTGCCAAATCGGTCACAGCTGTGTTTCGAACGCGGATAAGCGGGCTTACGAATCGGGTCCGCAACGCCTTGCCCACGGAGCCCGGCTTGATCACACTATAAGATATTATTTGGGACCCCCTGTAGCACAATGGCTAGCTTGCTGGCCCGCTGGTCCAATGGCAATGTGTTCGAATCCACATTAAAGCACGGTTATGTCACCAGAGACTTGGACTTCCAGACTGTACCAGCATAACAAGGCTACCCGGACATGCACTGGCAGATAAACAAGGCTACCCGGACATGCACTGGCAGATAAACAAGGCTACCTGGACATGTACTGGCAGATAAACAAGGCTACCTGGACATGTACTGGCAGATAAACAAGGCTACCTGGACATGCACTGGCAGATAAACAAGGCTACCTGGACATGCACTGGCAGATAAACAAGGCTACCTGGACATGCACTGGCAGATAAACAAGGCTACCTGGACATGCACTGGCAGATAAACAAGGCTACCTGGACATGCACTGGCAGATAAACAAGGCTACCTGGACATGCACTGGCAGATAAACAAGGCTACCTGGACATGCACTGGCAGATAAACAAGGCTACCTGGACAAGCACTGGCAGATAAACAAGGCTACCTGGACATGCACTGGCAGATAAACAAGGCTACCTGGACATGCACTGGCAGATAAACAAGGCTACCTGGACATGCACTGGCAGATAAACAAGGCTACCTGGACATGCACTGGCAGATAAACAAGGCTACCTGGACATGCACTGGCAGATAAACAAGGCTACCTGGACATGCACTGGCAGATAAACAAGGCTACCTGGACATGCACTGGCAGATAAACAAGGCTACCTGGACATGCACTGGCAGATAAACAAGGCTACCTGGACATGCACTGGCAGATAAACAAGGCTACCTGGACATGCACTGGCAGATAAACAAGGCTACCTGGACATGCACTGGCAGATAAAAAAGGCTACCTGGACATGCACTGGCAGATAAGCAAGGCTACCTGGACATGTACTGGCAGATAAACAAGGCTACCTGGACATGTACTGGCAGATAAACAAGGCTACCTGGACATGTACTGGCAGATAAACAAGGCTACCTGGACATGCACTGGCAGATAAACAAGGCTACCTGGACATGCACTGGCAGATAAACAAGGCTACCTGGACATGCACTGGCAGATAAACAAGGCTACCTGGACATGCACTGGCAGATAAACAAGGCTACCTGGACATGCACTGGCAGATAAACAAGGCTACCTGGACATGCACTGGCAGATAAAAAAGGCTACCTGGACATGCACTGGCAGATAAACAAGGCTACCTGGACATGTACTGGCAGATAAACAAGGCTACCTGGACATGTACTGGCAGATAAACAAGGCTACCTGGACATGTACTGGCAGATAAACAAGGCTACCTGGACATGTACTGGCAGATAAACAAGGCTACCTGGACATGCACTGGCAGATAAACAAGGCTACCTGGACATGTACTGGCAGATAAAGAGGATCGGCGTGGCGTTGACCACATCAATCGTTGACTGTTGATTGGTCAATGGTCTTAACACCATATACCTAGCCAACTAACAATTGGGATATGAGCCTAACACTACATACCTAACCAACTAACTAAATATCTAACTAACTATCTAACTAACTAACTAACCAACTAACTAAATATCTAACTAACTATCTAACTAACTAACTAACCAACTAACTAAATATCTAACTAACTAACTAACTAACTAACTAACTAAATATCTAACTAACTAACTAACTAACTAACTAACTAACTAACTAACTAACTAATTAACTAACTAACTAACCAACTAACTAAATACCTAACCAACTAACTAAATATCTAACTAACTATCTAACTAACTAACTGCCTATCTAACTAACTAACAAACTTACTATCTAACTAATTAACCAACTATCTAACTATCTAACTAACTAACTAATTAACTATCTAACTAATTAACTAACTATCTAACTACCTAATTAACTAACTATCTAACTAACTAACTATCTAACTGACTAACTAATTAATTGACTATCTAACTAATTAACCAACTAACTAACTATCTAATTAACTAACTAATTAACTAACTATCAAACTAATGAACCAACTAAATAACTATCTGACTAATTAACCAATTAACTAACTATCTAACTAACTAACTAACTAACTAACTAACTAATTAACTAACTATCTAACTAATTAACCAACTAACTAACTATCTAACTAATGACCAACTAACTATCTAACTAACTAATTAACTAACTATCTAACTAATTAACCAACCAACTATCTATCTAACTAACTAACTAATTAACTAACTATCTAACTAATTAACCAACTAACTAACTATATAACTAATGACCAACTAACTATCTAACTAACTAATTAACTAACTATCTAACTAATTAACCAACTAACTAACTATCCAACTAACTAACTAATTAACTAACTAACTAATTAACTAACTAACTAACTAAGTAACTAACTAATTAACCAACCAAGTAACTAACTAACTAATTAACAATCAACTAACTAACTAACTATCTTAATACCCATCCAACCTACCAACCAACCATCCCACTAACCAATTAACTATCTAAATATCTATCCAGCCAACCACTCAACCAGCCAACCAACCAATTCACAACGTGGACAAGTTGACTTTGCCTGTCTTGTGTACTTATAGTCATGATTTCATGTTTCTATGAGATGTACTTGTAACGAGTTCACCTTGGGTAGTGAGAGTGAACCACACCCGAGGTGTCTCTGGCACTCCCGTGTATTCTAGCCCCAGGGGTTGGACAGGCAGATACACATTTTTACTCTGTGGTTGATCTCATATTAGTTATTTATGTCTACAAGCCCCTCCAGATTCTAGACCCCCACTAACTACCTACTCCTGTGGAACAATGAACACTTAGGCATCGTCCGAGACCACACTCAATCAGTATACAAAGAGCAAGTCAACGTACATAAAGTTTATTCTACCCTTGAGAATATAGAACTGAAATGAACATCCTGATAGAATAATCTATTTACACAAACAGAAGGTAGAGTAGAGACAGAATCAGAGATAATATTGTCATCATGGAGTTGAGAAGTAGATTGGATGCAGATGTCCTGTCCAGTCGGTCCGCCACTCACCCGGCTTCCTTCCAGTGAGATGACTAGAACCTTGGAGACCACTCCGTCTCCAGAGCTTGGATCCACAACAATAGAGTCACTCCTGGACCTCACTCAACTGGGCCAACTGCATCTGTATCACTCCCACGGAGTCACTGTTAATACACAGTTCTCTAACAACACTGGCTGGGAGACAATCCTCCTGGACTTGACTCCAAGTATTCGTGACTTCGATGAACCTAAGTAGTCACTGACCAATCTAATGGTCCATCAATCATAGCACAGTAACACTGCTTAAAGAATATGTCAAGGACCAATTCAATGGTCCCTTCCTCACATCACAGGAACACTGATTGAAGAATATGTCAATGACCAATTCAATGGTCCCTCACAGTAACCTTGCTTGAAGAATATGTCAATGACCAATTCAATGGTCCCTCACAGTAACACTGCGTGAAGAATGTCAATGACCAATTCAATGGTCCCTCACAGTAACACTGCTTGAAGCATCAGATATGGCAACTGAAATGTCACTGAGTCCTACTCGAACACTGTTCATAATCTTCATACTGGTACAGTACATTATTAGAATCAGACATCTATTTCATGGAAAACAATTCAGGTTGGACTATAATCAATTGTCCCTTCCACCTGGTAACTTGCATTTTTTTTCCGCGTTTAGGCAGAACCACCGTAATAATATACGGTCAGGTGTTTCCTTTCTTTGAGCATGATTACTCAAAATGCTGTAATGTTCCTGGCTGAAATAGAATATCTTCTAACGTAGAAAACCATCACAAACCATCACGTCCCACACGTGCACATTCAGGGCACCTGGATTACTTGATGCAAACCTTCCCACATGGTGAATCACATTGGGTACATGGTGTGGTGGAGTCTGGCGTGATAAGTAAAGAATTGAACCCTTCGCTATGTCACACGAAGTGGTTTCCTGCCAACGACAATTATTGTTGACTGGTTCCTCAACAGGCAAACTCCTGAAAAGGAAGAGCGACCGGTGAGAGTATACTGGCCCAAACATTAGTCCACATGCATCCTACCAATGACTACTCAACCCTCAGTCATGCTACTTAGTTATTCATATAACCAAAGCATTATCTCTATATGGAGAGTAGTAAAGCATGGGTTCAGGAATGTCAGCTGGCCTCACAGAACAGCCCGTCAAACAGAGCAAGAAATCAGAATGACGAGTCTGATCGTAGGTCTCACCTATCCCTAATCATCTACCAGTCGTCGCTAACGTCAGTAGTGATAGTAGGCTGTTATCATGGTTCTAATTTAATCGAACTAAACAATAAGGTAAAGAGTCCCTGGACTCGTTCCTAACATCATCAATGTTCATTAAGAAACATAATCTTGATCAATATACCATCCCTCGGGATATAGGAATAGTACATGATCACATCCAATATGTACACAATCCTGTTTGCTGGTGGGACCACCTGCCCACGCCATAGCAAACTCTTCTTATCAGACTCTGCCTTAGAGTCAAGAAGTCTTCTTGAGAATACATGTTCCCCACATGTTCCAAGGGTAATGTTCCAGTTCTGTCCTCCCAAGTGGTTTAGCCTTGGTCGGACCGAACTTCATCGTTGGTCTGGTCAACCAACCTATACTTTCACAACTTGCTTTCACTTCCCCCATATCCTATATGTCCCCTGTCTCATACAGCCTCCTTGCATCCCTCCATACTTCCAGCACCTTAGCATTCACTCGCACTAGCGCCAGTATGAAAGAAACAGGATAGCTCAGACAAGATTTCAGAACGCATATTTATATCGCGACGGCACGCATTGTTATCACGCGTCGACCTATTCGGCGTTCGGAATTACTCCAGGAAGTATCACATGCCATGACCTAATATATATACACAATGTCACCTCATTTATATATATCACCAAAGCAGACTTACCTTACCACAGAAATCCGGTGTTCCACACAATGAATTCACTATTAAGTTACTACACCATAGTTACATCATTCCTGGTGGCACAGAACTACGTTCTTCCTTTACTTAGTAACTAAGCACAATTTTGTCTGAATCTCCACCTACCAACTTACCTGGTTTTCTAACCGTTCTTCTGGCTTCAGCAACTGACTGACATAAATCTAAGTTTCTATCAGGCACAAGTAACTATGTTTTATTCTAACACAGCAACCTAATAGATGCAACGATTTACAATATAGGGTAACTATAATTTACATCCATATAGCCCCATCGCCTTCCTGCGTTCCCAACAGCTGATTCGCGAACACGCCGTAAACAAACACACGATTAGCCATCAACCGCGTTATCGATCGGTTTGCTAATTAGTATGCAAGGACATCCGCATAGGTAATGAGGTTAGAACAATGGCGTGTGATACACACTTACAAAGTTAAATGATTTAAACAAATATGTACCTGAATGTTAAGAACCAGATTTCCAGTCAGCTTCAGAACTGTTCAAGGGCTTCTCAGCTTCCTTTCCATAACAGTCAGCCGAATCATGGTTGAGGTGAGACGCCACACAAAATTGGCTCACAAGGCCTGCATCTGCTCTCTCCGAGCAAAATGGAAGTGAATGAAAGGTTTAGCCAATTTCCCCACTCGTGCCAACTCAATGCGCACGAGAAGATAGTGCTTCTTGAGAAAAGACACTTTCTCGGGAAACCGTCATTCTCCGCCTAGAATTTCTAGATCTCTCTGCACGAGAATTTAGTGCGATACCCAGCCTCACGGGTCACTCAAATTCCGGTGTTTCGAGAAGATTCTAGATAGTAATTCCTCCATCGGCTTCCCTCAGTCTATTTTTAGCTGGGAAAGTCCCCCGATGACACGCCAAAATAGTGCGGGATCTTTACGACCCAAGACAGATAAACGCGTTTCGTCACAGTACTTATAGTCATGATTTCATGTTTCTATGAGATGTACTTATAGTCATGATTTCATGTTTCTATGAGATGTACTTACAGTCATGATTTCATGTTTCTATGAGATGTACTTATAGTCATGATTTCATGTTTCTATGAGATGTACTTATAGTCATGATTTCGTGTTTCTATGAGATGTACTTATAGTCATGATTTCATGTTTCTATGAGATGTACTTATAGTCATGATTTCATGTTTCTATGAGATGTACTTATAGTCATGATTTCATGTTTCTATGAGATGTACTTATAGTCATGATTTCATGTTTCTATGAGATGTACTTATAGTCATGATTTCATGTTTCTATGAGATGTACTTATAGTCATGATTTCATGTTTCTATGAGATGTACTTTGATTTGATGTTTCTATGAGATGTACTTATAGTCATGATTTCATGTTTCTATGAGATGTACTTATAGTCATGATTTGATGTTTCTATGAGATGTACTTATAGTCATGATTTCATGTTTCTATGAGATGTACTTATAGTCATGATTTCATGTTTCTATGAGATGTACTTATAGTCATGATTTCATGTTTCTATGAGATGTACTTATAGTCATGATTTCATGTTTCTATGAGATGTACTTATAGTCATGATTTCATGTTTCTATGAGATGTACTTATAGTCATGATTTCATGTTTCTATGAGATGTACTTATAGTCATGATTTCATGTTTCTATGAGATGTACTTATAGTCATGATTTCATGTTTCTATGAGATGTACTTATAGTCATGATTTCATGTTTCTATGAGATGTACTTATAGTCATGATTTCATGTTTCTATGAGATGTACTTATAGTCATGATTTCATGTTTCTATGAGATGTACTTATAGTCATGATTTCATGTTTCTATGAGATGTACTTATAGTCATGATTTCATGTTTCTATGCGATGTACTTATAGTCATGATTTCATGTTTCTATGAGATGTACTTATAGTCATGATTTCATGTTTCTATGCGATGTACTTATAGTCATGATTTCATGTTTCTATGAGATGTACTTATAGTCATGATTTCATGTTTCTATGATATGTACTTATAGTCATGATTTCATGTTTCTATGAGATGTACTTATAGTCATGATTTCATGTTTCTATGAGATGTACTTATAGTCATGATTTCATGTTTCTATGAGATGTACTTATAGTCATGATTTCGTGTTTCTATGAGATGTACTTATAGTCATGATTTCATGTTTCTATGAGATGTACTTATAGTCATGATTTCATGTTTCTATGAGATGTACTTATAGTCATGATTTCATGTTTCTATGAGATGTACTTATAGTCATGATTTCGTGTTTCTATGAGATGTAGTTATAGTCATGATTTCATGTTTCTATGAGATGTACTTATAGTCATGATTTCGTGTTTCTATGAGATGTACTTATAGTCATGATTTGATGTTTCTATGAGATGTACTTATAGTCATGATTTCGTGTTTCTATGAGATGTACTTATAGTCATGATTTCATGTTTCTATGAGATGTACTTATAGTCATGATTTCATGTTTCTATGAGATGTACTTATAGTCATGATTTCATGTTTCTATGAGATGTACTTATAGTCATGATTTCATGTTTCTATGAGATGTACTTATAGTCATGATTTCATGTTTCTATGAGATGTGTTATAATTACTGAATTCACGTGTTATTGATTTGTCTCTTCCCGCCAGTTCGGCAGTCGACCTTGGCCATGAGGAACCCACACCCCAACGCCATAACCCGGAAGGAGAACCTAACACAGCACACATGACGTTACAGACAACAATCACAAGACGACACCTGAAGCAAGTTTTCCCCAGCAAAATTGTCATCTGCCATTTCATTTAATGTTAGAGGGAAAATAAGTTGGTAACGGGGGAAGGGAAGGAAATATGTTGTTCAATTTATATGGAATAAATCACAAAATTGGGAAAGAAAAAGTAGGAAGTTACAGCAAGTAAACTTTACACCAAGTATTTGATAAAGTAAAACATTCAAAGTGGAACATTAGACGTGGAACATTTAATGAAGGACATTCAAAGTGCAACATTCGACGTGAAACATTTAATATGAACCATTCAATGCGGAACATTAGAGAAAGAACATTCAAAGTCAGACATTCAAAAGGCAATATTCAAGGTGGGATATTTAATGTAAAGCATGCAAAGTGTAACAGTCAAAGTGAAAAATTGAAAGTGGAACATTCAAAGCGGAACATGGTGAATTGACCACAGAGATCTTAGAATAATTAAACATTATATACAGGAAATAAATAGCAGCACTTAAGTGGGAATTAAAGAAGGTAATTATAAATGGATAAAATAAGGATTAAGATAAGGTTGTGTTTTGTCACATGATCTCTCTCTCTCTCTCTCTCTCTCTCTCTCTCTCTCTCTCTCTCTCTCTCTCTCTCTCTCTCTCTCTCTCTCTCTCTCTCTCTCTCTCTCTCTCTCTCTAGCGAACATTATAATGACAGAGATGAAATAGCGGCTAGGAGTACGAGTTGAAGGTTATAATATAAACAATCTAAGCTATGCCGATGACAAAGTGTTGATAGCTGAACACAGGGAGGATTTGCACGGGGGGACATTGTAATAACAGAGAGTGCAAGAAAACGAACCCCCCCAAAAATATCAAGAAAAGAGAAACAATGGTTACTTAAACAAAAAAAGATAACACTATAATATGACATAACAATAGCAAGGAAAATATGTAACCAAGCTGATAAATTAAAATACGGAGAAGCAATGATAAGATCAGCAGGAAGATGCACGACAGAAGTCTCTAGTAGCCTAGGTCAGTATAAGTTGTTATTTCAGAACATGAACAGTATCTAATACAGTTCGTCACTGGCATTGATTATCAGACAGAGAGTGCGTCTGAAATGTTATAAAGACCTGTTCTATTGTATGGTAGTGAACCATGATAGGTGTACGAATAAATTAGGAAGAACCAGGAGGCAATGGGGGATGTGGTCTCCGAGACGAATGTTGCGAATACTTTGGACTGTCAGAGGAACAAAAAGCGAGTGCTTGGCGGGAAAAAAGTTATCCTGTACAGGGCGGTACAGTCAACCCCAGCACTTTTTGGCTGTTCTTGATGTCTTGGCAAGTTTACGTTCAGTAGTTTGCCTTTGCTTTCTGAACGACCGACACAAATACCATTTCATTAAAACAAACGAAAGGCGGTCTCCTGTCAAATCGCTCATAGCTGTGTTTTTAACGCGGGTATGCGATATTACGTTGGTAACCCCATCGCCACGGAGCCGGCGCTTTTAAAAGGTTAAGGACATTAGAACGTTGTAATACAAATACACGGTCTCCATGGCTAAAGGTCTCCTCGCGCTGGGTTTTAACGTGATGGTATGGGAGCTGGTCGTTCAGAAAACAATGGCAAACTACTGAACGTAAACTTGCCAAGGCATCAACAACTGCAGTAACATACTGGTGTTGACAGCGATGTCCTGTAAATAGGATATGGGACAAAAATACAAATACAAGAAGAAGACAAACGTGTTCTGTGCTCTTGTAATGTGAAGAGGGACATTGGTAACATGGTGACGTCTTGGGTAAACATGGTAACGTCTTGAAAGGTCAGCGTTAGGAGAGGCAGAGGTCGGCTTAGAAGGGTGATGCTGGATGGCTATAGAGGGTGACAGGGAGGAATATCATCAACTGAGTTAATCCAGAAAACCAAGGACAGATATATATATATATATATATATATATATATATATATATATATATATATATATATATATATTCGTATGTGTGGTGAGTCTCTGAACAAATGCGACTGTAGGTTGATGTGTAGTGAGCTAACAGACTACTGAATTATGTAAGCATTGAACAGTTTCCATATGACAACCGGTTTATTTTTACCAGCCAATCAGCGGTTGATTTTGGAATAGCCCGCGTATACTGGAGTGAGAGTTTATATAATGGGCAGACAGGAGCGTGGTGATGAAATAAGACAAGATGAAATGTCTTGGAATAGAACTAACCATGCATAGCTTTAGTGATGTGGTTGTTTGTGGTGGAGCGATAGAACGCTCGCCTTCTGTCGTGTTGATATGAGAGATGGTTCATCAGATCAGCGCAAGTGTCAGCACTCACATGAGGACCAAGCTGTGATCACTGTAGACAGTAGATAGGCATCTGGCAACTCTGCCACGTAAACACTTTCTTTATTGATCAGTCCATTCATCCATTCATTCATCCATTCATCCATCCATACATGCATCCACCCATTCATTCATTCATCCATCCATTAATGCATCCATCCATTCATGTATACATTCAATATCAAATGCAATACTTACAGCCATACATTCACCCAACACACTGTCAGTCTATGCATCCTTCCATCCACCCCCCATCCATCCATCCATCCATCGATCCATCCATCCATCCATCCATCCATCCATCCATCCATTACCATAAAGTTTCATCCATTGAATCATCCTTCCATTTATCCACTGATACATCTCCGTCCTTTGTACATCTATTCATTCATCCAGCCATTCATTCATTCATCCATCCATTCATTCATCCATCCATCCATTCATCCATACATTCAACATCAAATGCAATACTTGCAGCCATAGATTCACCCAACAAACTCTCAGTCTATGCATCCTATCATCCATCCATCCATCCATCCATCCATCCATCCATCTATTACCTTAAAGTTTCATCCATTGAACCATCCTTCCATTTATCCACTGATACATCTCCGTCCTTTGTACATCTATTCATTCATTCAGCCATTCATTCATTCATCCATCCATCCATTCATGCAACCATCCATTCATCCATACATTCAACATCAAATGCAATACTTGCAGCCATAGATTCACCCAACAAACTCTCAGTCTATGCATCCTATCATCCATCCATCCATCCATCCATCCATCCATCCATCTATCCATCCATCTATTACCTTAAAGTTTCATCCATTGAACCATCCTTTCATTTATCCACTGATACATCTCCTCCCTCCATACATCTATTCATTCATCCAGCCACCCATCAATCCATCAATCCATCCTTCCATCTATCCATTACTTTTACGTTTCATCCATTGAACCATACTTCCATTTACCCACTGATACATCCCACTCCATCCATCCATCCATCCATCCATCCATCCATCCATCCATCAATTACCTCAAAGATCCATTCACATATTGTTTACTTTGCAATTAATTAATGCTTGCACTATTTATACATTATCCCATTGCTCATGAATAATTAACTCTTTGATCCCTAGACAGTTTCCATTCATAAATAACCTGTGTGGACCGGAATTTGTTGACGTAATACTTATCTGGTGTAATAAAAGATGAAGAAACACTGGGACAGAGGGAGTTAAAATAACAACTGACCAGACACAAGGAGTGAAAGTGATATATAATTTGGTTAAAGTGAAGAATCTTATGGTCAGTGAGGGTTACAATAACAACTGATCACACCTAAAGGGTTAAGATGATATACATTCTGGTTAATGTGATAAATCATTGGGACAGAGAGGGTTAAAGTGATATATAGTCTGGTTATTGTGACATGCCATTGGGACCGAGAGGGTTAAAGTGACATGTCACTGGGACAGAGGCACTCATGGACCAGGCATCTATAGCGGTCAGTTGTAATTACAGGATGCCTGCTTCACGTGTTAATTAACTCATTGTAGAGACTGCGACGGTGTAGTGGTTAGTGGGTTTGCCTGTCCCAATAGTGGTTCAGGTTCAATCCTCGTCAGTGGCAGGGTTAGCAGTAGTAATATTTGTAGTAGTTGTTGTATTTGTAGTAATAGTTGTAGCAGTAGTACTGTAGTAATAGTAGTAGTAGTAGTAGTAGTAGTAGTAGTAGTAGTAGTAGTAGTAGTAGTAGTAGTAGTAGTAGTAGTAGTAGTGGTAATAATAGTAGTTGTTATATGTGAAGTAATAATTGTAGTAGTAGTGGTAGTAATAGTAGTAGTTGTTGTATTTGTAGTAATAGTTGTCGTAGTAGTAGTAGTAGTAGTAGTAGTAGTAGTAGTAGTAGTAGTAGTAGTAGTAGTAGTAGTAGTAGTAGTAGTAGTAGTTGTTGTTGTTGTTGTTGGTGTTGTTGTTGTTATTGTTGTTATTGTTGCATTTGTAGTAATAATTGTAGTGGTAGTAGTAGTAATAATAATAGTAAAAGTACTAGAAGTAGTAGTAGTTGTTTTTGTAGTAGTAGTAGGAGGAGGAGGAGCAGCAGCAGCAGCAGCAGCAGTGACAGCCAGGAAGAGAACATGGCTGATGGTGTGTTGTGAGGACGATTGAACTGACAAGGAACCCGCAGGATATCTAAACAACAATGAACAAAACATAGGCTCCGTGCCGTGCAGAGAAAATAATCTACCACTAAAGTAAATAAACAATTGTATGTAAACACAGAAGTCACAAACAATATGTTGCACGGTTTATTGCCAGGTGCATACTGCAGGGTTATTTATCATACGTAGTGAATACATGGATAATATTTTAGATGAAACCATTTAAATTTATAGTCACATATATTGTCGAATGTTTAACAGGAAATCTCTCTGTCTGCATAAAACCGGCCGGGGCCGCCTAATCGCTAGTACTTATTGCTATTAAAGAATTATATCATAAAGATATTGAACGTGAGGGAGACTCTACGTTTCAAGTTTCAGAATCATCATACTTAAGTTTTCAAACTGGAGAGAAATGTTGTCAGAAACTCAACAGTGAGAGTGTTACTTTAGTGTCAGCTCATGGTAACTGAGAGAATCGACTTGTATTGATTTCTGGAAGTTTCAACCTGTTGCATATCCGTGTTATATTGTTATTTTTACCGGTGAATAGCCTGGTTTTTCTAGTGTGAAAGTGATGCAAATAAATTGCCAATGTTTACATCATGTTGTCGCTGAGTGGCTACAGAAGTGGTGGGTTGACCAGGGTGTCAGCACTATGGGACTCTGGTGAACTAGATACCATGAAACACAAAACAATCTGTGTACTAGATACTTGACATTCTGTGGGTGTGTCTAACTTAGTCGTGCTCTAGAAACTTGACATTCTGTGGGTGTGTCTAACTTAGTCGAGTCCTAGATACTTGACATTCTGTGGGTGTGTCTAACTTAGTCGAGTGCTAGAAACTTGACATTCTGTGGGTGTGTCTAACTTAGTCGAGTGCTAGAAACTTGACATTATATGGGTGTGTCTAACTTAGTCGAGTGCTAGAAACTTGACATTATGTGGGTGTGTCTAACTTAGTAGAGTGCTAGAAACTTGACATTCTGTGGGTGTGTCTAACTTAGTCGAGTGCTAGAAACTTGACATCCTGTGGATGTGTCTAATTCAGGCCTAGTCTTATTGAAAGTGGCAATCATGGACTTGTCCTGTGGTGGTAGAACTTTCATGGGCTTGTCCTGTGGTGGTAGTACCAGCATCGGCGCGTTTAGTTAACGGAGCGTGGCTAAAATTAACACAAGCATGTATGTTTAGATTAGCTTCTAGCATGTTAACAAGGGATACGTATGTAGTGATTAGTCTCTTACATGTGAACTATTGGGTGTATTAAGTTTAGCCTAGCATTGGGATGTTAATCTTAGCATGAGTAAATTAACAATGTATATGGATATGTCCAGTTATCCTATAGTTGTCCTATAGTTCACCATCATCATCATCAAGTGCCCTGCCAGATGGCGTAGGCGTTCATGGCTCTCCATAGATCTCGGTCTTTGGTTTTCTAGATCAACTCTGTTGATGATATTCCTCCATGCCACCATCGCAATCCATCCAGCATCATTTCTCTTGGTCTGCCTCTGCCTCTCTTCCCCTCGATCTTTCCAGTTGTCACGATGTTCTCCAATGCCTCTCTTCTCATCACATGACCGAAGAAAGATGTTTGTCTATTTCTTATTGTTGTATATAATGTTCTAGTTTCATTAGCCTGTTTCGGGCAGTCGTTAGTTACTCTGGCAGTCCAAGGAATTCGCAACATTCGTCTCAGGAACCACATCTCTGTTGCTTCTAATTTCTTCTTAATTTGTTCATTTACATTCCAAGATTCACTGCCATACAGCACTCTATTTCTTACATTCAGCGATAGTGACTTATTGCATAATATACTCTTCATTTTCTGAAATGCGGCTTTTGCTTGCCCTATTCTGCTCTTAATCTCTATTGCACATCTTCCATCTGATGTTATAAATGCCAATAGGTATTTCAAATTATCCACTTGATTAAGAATTTTCCCTTCTATTTCTATGTCACATTTTGGTGTCACCATTTTCTTTGATATCTCCATTGTTATTGTTTTCTTGATATTCAAGGAGAGTCTTTTCCTTGCACTTTCTGTTACTACAACGTCTAATAATTGTTGTAGGTCTGTTGAATTATCCGCCACAAATACTGTGTCATCTGCATAGCGTATATTATTTATATTATAACCTCCAACTAGTATTCCTGGCATCTCTTTGATCTCTCTCATTATTACTTCTCTATATAGGGAGAAGAGATCTGGTGACAAGACACATCCCTGTCGTACTCCTAGCTTTATCTGTTCGTAACTACCCTCATTTTTCCCCCATTTTAATTGCTGCTACTCGGTTCCACTAAATATTCTTTATTATTCTTAAATCTTTCCCATCAGTGTTGATATATTCCAACATTTTAATCAATTCATATATATATAGTCCTATAGTTATCCTATAATTACCCTATAGTTATCCAATATAAAGTGATAATGAACAATACATGAATATGTCGTGGCGAAGTTGTCAAGCCGTCTGACTCGGGCTCCGAAGGTTGTGGGTTCGATTCTGGACCGCGTCCTTCGGTTCACGAGTGCATTGTTTCGGAGACTCCTGGGGGTCGTCGCTGGAGCTACGGAGTCCGTGCTTCGTGCGATGTTTTCCGCACTGCTGAAAGAGACTGTGCCATATGGAATAAAACTCGGTGCAATGAAGTCGACCTTGTCGACTTTTATTTTTTTTAAATTTATTTATTATTTTTAATACATGGATAGATCCGGTTATCACATAGTATGTGATTTCAACAACAAACTGATCCATGTGATTTGCTTACAGATAGTTATAATTAGCAGTGGATGGATATGTTCAGCTGTTCTAGCGCTAGTGTAACTGATAATTTAGTCTTGTGTATCGTTGTGCAGAACTGGAGAATATAGTGCAGTGTGCGCTCGTGTATTTGAGGGTGTGTGCGTGCGTGTGTGTATGTTTATCTGTATATGTGTGTGTGTGTGTGTGTGTGTGTGTTAGTGGACAGTTGATCCTCACTGCACAGCGAACCATTCAGTCCATGAGTGCTTGGATTCCCCATCCTCAGTGTGTGTAGATCCCCCATTCTCAGTGTGTGTAGATCCCCCATTCTCAGTGTGTGTAGATCCCCCATTCTCAGTGTGTGTAGAACCCCCATTCTCAGTGTGTGTAGATCCCCCATTCTCAGTGTGTGTAGATTCCCCTTCTCAGTCTATGAAGAGACTGACCACACCAGGTCTGTGTCGGTTGACTATTTGTCTTTGCTATTTCTTTGCTTTTTCGATCCCATCGATTCCCGTGCCTTGGTCTTCAGTCCCACCTAGCCCAGACTCGCGCTGGCATCAATCGGAGGGAGCAAGGAAGTCGAGCGGCACCAAACCACCCTCTTCACACCACCCTGCTTCCGAGCTCTACTTACCCATGGCCAGAAGCCAAAGGGGTATGCAAAACCAGCACTGTAATTGCACATCTGTGGGCAGGTACATCATGACCTAACAAGACCAGGAATTAGAACATCACATACAGTCAGGCTGGTATTAAACCTAGACTAGAAATCTTGTTCCCGAAAGTTCTAGGCATTTCCTTGTCTGCAGACTCCCAATCACCGCCCAAGAGGTAGAGTGAATGTGTAAACAGACTTGTATATGTAGGTATGTAAATCTGTATGATAATTACCATACATCGACTTCATTATTGTATGTACATAATGATGTTTATTTTGTCTCTTGACCCCGTATGTTTTACATATGCAAATTTGTTACATCATAACGAGGTTTTTATTCGTACTTAGATTATACAGAATAAACATTGGTTTGACAAATGTGTCAAGGTGGTTGTCTTTGTTGTTTTCAATTAGCCTTGATTTGTTCATCACATACTGGTAAAACAATGATATACTGAAGAAAGAAAAAACAAACACACACACACGTACGTACGTACGTACACACACACGCATCAATCACTGGAAATTCTTTGAGAATAATGACAATCAATCATGAAAATCAATCAATCAAATCAAGAACTAAACCACATGGATAAGTTTGCTGTCTTGCAACAGTCACTGTACTAGGAGGTGGTCTTGTCAATCTTACACTTGGTAGTGCTTTTATTGGAGGCTTAAGTGCCAACACCGGTGTTGGGTCAAAGGGGTTGCGGACGAAATTCGTAATCCGGTATACTTTGCTCGAAACACAGCTGCGTGCGATTTGGAAACGACCGACTTATGCTAGTTTTCATACAATAGTATGTGTAGTGGTCGTTCAGAAAGCAATGGCAAGCAGCTACCATTCGTAAACTTGCCAATAAATCACAAACATCAAAACAAAAACCAAAAAAAAAAAATAATGCTGGAGTTGACTGCAACGTCCTGTAAGGGATATACAACTAACTTTTTACAGTGACAACGAGGAAGGAGAAGAAAAAGAGTAAGAGGCGACGTAAGAAAAGAAGAAGAGGAGGAGAAGGAAGAAGAAGAAGATTTGCATAAAAACAAAACAAGAAAAAACGTTAAGCCACAGATTATAATCGATAAAAGAACAACTAACAGAAGTAGATGTGTCAGGATTTGAACTGTCACTGCCAAATGACAACAGCCACGCCAGACAACAATAACTGTACCTTTACCAGCTTGGTTCTGTGAGAAGAGTGTCATCATCAGCCAGTTTTATCATTCAGCTGAATTCACAACTGTGCCATCACTAGCCAAATTTATCATCCAGTTTAATACACAACAATGCCATTACTGGTCTAGTCTACCATCCATCTTTCATCCAACATCAACTTAATTTCATTGTTTTGGCTTCAGGGTGTAATATTCTACCGTTCAACATGTTTTTCACTTTTCTCATCAGTATTTTTATGTCTACT
Organism: Cepaea hortensis; assembly: GCA_963921405.1. Taxonomy (NCBI): domain Eukaryota; kingdom Metazoa; phylum Mollusca; class Gastropoda; order Stylommatophora; family Helicidae; genus Cepaea; species Cepaea hortensis. Next base: position 71,084,520 of record OY992897.1, on the reverse strand, counting down.
ATTATTTTTCTATTTTATGAGTTTTTCATGTTAACAATAAAACACGAATATGTGTTTTTATTCTGTGTTCTGTAGCCAAGGAAAGCTGCATTGGAGAAGATAAAAAGAATCTCAAGTAATAAATCACTTTCACAGGATGTCAGAGAGTGTTGGCATGTTATGACAAACCTGTTCTGTTGAATGGCAGCTAATCTTAGGATGTGAACGAACAAACTAGGAAAAACTTGAGGACTGCTGTGGTTTCTGAGACAAATGTTGCGAATACCTTCAACGGCCAGAGTTTTTGGAAGCGATCCATATAGCGAATACATGTCTACCGTAGTAATTTTAGTCTCAGAACTAACCCCCAATGAAGTCGCCATCTTTGGAGTCCAAATGCAGAACCAATCAAATGGTGTAAAGCCATTTATGTACACAAGGCGAGAGTCTATCAGTAGAACAGCAATACTCAACTATTGAGCTAGAGACTCTCCCTGTAGTATTCGCTGTTCTCAAGCGGTCGATGTATCTGTTATTGCTGTTAACATGGAGCAATATGATGCCCTTAATATCGGCGGTCATGACATACCAGAGATTCGGTATGCTATCCACAACACAGAATGGTTTTGAAAACCTAATAACCTCAACCCAATTGAATAGTGACGATCACAACTCATATCTTAACATAGCAAAAGCAAAGATACTGCATACAGATAAAACTACTATGGTGAATACATATACAACTACTATGCTGTATTGTTGCGCACGTAAAAAATCCCTTGGCAATTGGAAATTGAAAAAGAGTAGCCTAACGGCGCTGCCAGGGCAAAATTTCGAATTAAAAATCTACCCAAAGTATTTCAGGATCCTCGCCGGTGCTACGGAGTTCGTGCACTGAGCTGAGTTTCTCCAGACTCAGGTTTGAGTTAGGAGTAGAACGGAGCACTTATGGTTTACACCAGTGTGCTGTGATGTTGATCCGTCGACTAAACTAAACAAAACTACTGGAGAAATCAATATACAAGGCAAAGTCAATAAATAAGTCACAAATAGCTGTAGAAAAATAACTAAATATGATAATAACTTGAAACCAGTTTATTTGTATACATACATTGTCCTTTTATTTTGCAACATTATTTCCACTAATATTTATGCACTTATTCCATCGTTTTATCAGTCCTCCCAAGCCGGCTGCACAGAACTGCGTGCTCTGTTTTCTAAACCATGTTTTCACTTCACTTTCAACTTCGGTATCATTCGCGAAATGTCTCCCGCCAAAGTGGGTTTTAAGTGGACCAAAAAGGTGGAATCGCTAGGGGCTAAGTCGGGGCTGTAAGGTGGATGTTCCAGAACCTCCCACCTTAGTTGGTTAATTTTCTCCTGAGTTAATCGAGCCGTATGTGATCTGGCATTGTCATGAAGAAGCGACACGCCTCTAGTCAACAGTCCTGGACGGTGTCTTCGAATTGCATCATGAAGCATCGATAGAACTTCACAGTATGATTCAGAATTCACATTGTCACCTTTCTTCTTGAAATTGGTTGAAAGCACTTATTGACAATCCCAGAACACTGTCGGCATAACCTTCCCTGCTGATGGCGTAACCTTGAATTGTTGGACACAAGGTGAAGAAGGATGTTTCCATTGCATTGAAGCACGCTTTGATTCGAGCTGGTAGTCAGCATAAACATTTCAGCATTTCCTTTTGAATGTCCTTTGTAGACAGTCCTTTTGCCCACACAAAAAACGGACAACAGCATGTTGCTCTTTGGTTGTACATCCGTAAGTACAGTCGCCATTTTGTTTATGTGCTGCGCATGCGCATGAGACACATAGCGTCACCTGATTAACGGGAATATAAAGTTCGATGTTGCTGTCACCTAATGACGCCTGTAGAAAACACCAACTACATTTACCTGCCATTCCATAGAACTGTGACTTACTTATTGACTCACCATCTTGTGTTAATGAGGAAAGATTGGAGGCGATGGAAAATTTCGACTATTTTATTACCAACAATGGTGACACAATGAAAGAAATTAAAATATGAATATCTATTGCTCTTCAAAGACTAAAACAATTGAATTAAATTATGGAGTGGGACAGATAGAACTACAAAAATTAGATTGTTAAGGGCATGCATCTTTCCCATTGTCCACTGTGAGACCTGGACACTTACAAAACAAACTGAACAGCGCATAAATGCCTTTGAATAAAACTGTTATAGACGAGTTCTAAGAATATCTTGGATAAAGAAAAGAACAAATTTATCCATACTTCAAGAGCTGAATATTGAAGAAGGTTGGCTATTAAAGACGATAAAACAAAGAAAATTGAAATATTTTGGTAACTTAAAACGTCACAAATGTTTGGAAAGAATAATAATTGAGGGGTATATGCCTGGGAAGAGAGGAAGAGGAAGGCTAAAGAGATGTGTGCAGGATGTGGCGAATGATCTCCGGATGGGTGTATCGGATGTGGGAGGTCTTCCGGAGGGTTGTTATGGGAGCGAGGTTCTGTAAAGGACATGCTACTGAATGAGTGAATGAAGCTGAGACGATTCTTGATTCTTTGGCAGTTCCCGCACCTTATGCAGTTTCATGCACAGGATTTATTTTGTGACCTGTGTCAATCCCTGCCTCCGCTTCCATGAACGATGCTCCCCCCCCCCCCCCCCGCCATTAATGTTCAGTCAAACCTCTGTGACGTGTAACATGGTCACAGTATTTCAGTTTCCCAGACTTGACACAATGTAAGATTCAGTGTTCTTTATTCGTCAGATCGTCTAGAATGCTGCATGTTTCTTCTTCTTGGTTCACGGTATCCTGAGAATTGTCCTGTTATATTTAACATGGTTCTTGGTTCACGGTATCCTGAGAATTGTCCTGTGATATTTAACATGGTTCTTGGTTCACGGTATCCTGAGAATTGTCCTGTGATATTTAACATGGTTCTTGGTTCACGGTATCCTGAGAATTGTCCTGTTATATTTAACATGGTTCTTGGTTCACGGTATCCTGAGAATTATCCTGTGATATTTAACATGGTTCTTGGTTCACGGTATCCTGAGAATTGTCCTGTGATATTTAACATGGTTCTTGGTTCACGGTATCCTGAGAATTGTCCTGTGATATTTAACATGGTTCTTGGTTCACGGTATCCTGAGAATTGTCCTGTTATATTTAACAAGGTTCTTGGTTCACGGTATCCTGAGAATTGTCCTGTGATATTTAACATGGTTCTTGGTTCACGGTATCCTGAGAATTGTCCTGTGATATTTAACATGGTTCTTGGTTCACGGTATCCTGAGAATTGTCCTGTGATATTTAACATGGTTCTTGGTTCACGGTATCCTGAGAATTGTCCTGTTATATTTAACATGGTTCTTGGTTCACGGTATCCTGAGAATTGTCCTGTTATATTTAACATGCTTCTTGGTTCACGGTATCCTGAGAATTGTCCTGTTATATTTAACATGCTTCTTGGTTCACGGTATCCTGAGAATTGTCCTGTTATATTTAACATGCTTCTTGGTTCACGGTATCCTGAGAATTGTCCTGTTATATTTAACATGGTTCTTGGTTCACGGTATCCTGAGAATTGTCCTGTTATATTTAACATGGTTCTTGGTTCACGGTATCCTGAGAATTGTCCTGTTATATTTAACATGGTTCTTGGTTCACGGTATCCTGAGAATTGTCCTGTGATATTTAACATGGTTCTTGGTTCACGGTATCCTGAGAATTGTCCTGTGATATTTAACATGGTTCTTGGTTCACGGTATCCTGAGAATTGTCCTGTGATATTTAACATGGTTCTTGGTTCACGGTATCCTGAGAATTGTCCTGTTATATTTAACATGGTTCTTGGTTCACGGTATCCTGAGAATTGTCCTGTTATATTTAACATGGTTCTTGGTTCACGGTATCCTGAGAATTGTCCTGTTATATTTAACATGGTTCTTGGTTCACGGTATCCTGAGAATTGTCCTGTTATATTTAACATGGTTCTTGGTTCACGGTATCCTGAGAATTGTCCTGTTATATTTAACATGGTTCTTGGTTCACGGTATCCTGAGAATTGTCCTGTTATATTTAACATGGTTCTTGGTTCACGGTATCCTGAGAATTGTCCTGTTATATTTAACATGGTTCTTGGTTCACGGTATCCTGAGAATTGTCCTGTTATATTTAACATGGTTCTTGGTTCACGGTATCCTGAGAATTGTCCTGTTATATTTAACATGGTTCTTGGTTCACGGTATCCTGAGAATTGTCCTGTTATATTTAACATGGTTCTTGGTTCACGGTATCCTGAGAATTGTCCTGTTATATTTAACATGGTTCTTGGTTCACGGTATCCTGAGAATTGTCCTGTTATATTTAACATGGTTCTTGGTTCACGGTATCCTGAGAATTGTCCTGTTATATTTAACATGGTTCTTGGTTCACGGTATCCTGAGAATTGTCCTGTTATATTTAACATGGTTCTTGGTTCACGGTATCCTGAGAATTGTCCTGTTATATTTAACATGGTTCTTGGTTCACGGTATCCTGAGAATTGTCCTGTTATATTTAACATGGTTCTTGGTTCACGGTATCCTGAGAATTGTCCTGTTATATTTAACATGGTTCTTGGTTCACGGTATCCTGAGAATTGTCCTGTTATATTTAACAGATTCTGTGCAAACAAAACGAAGGTTTGGACGAAACAAGCATGAAAGGCGGAAAATGGTTTGTTGGGATGTGTCACAGTTAAGGCTTACAGGTTGTTAATATGGTAGCAGACATGTTGTATTATAACGCTGTGACAACTTTGCCGTGATATATAAACCTATGGCAGTTACGGCAAGTCGCCTATGACGAGACATCATCCCTTGGCGGTTAATCAGTTAAGTTCACACGCCCTGACGTTTTTCTGGAGAGATAGTAAAAAAGTCAATGACCCACATTGGCATGTTGTCACAGAAAAGACGTCAGCTCTCGAGTGTTTGATTGCTGGTGTTGTACCATAGGCTCTAAATATTGTGTAGCGACCTCATTACAATGTCCAGTCTACATCTGATCTCTGTTGACCAGTCGGTCATTGCTGTGTCCAGTCTACATCTGACCTCTGTTAACCAGTCGCCATTGCTGTATCCGGTCTAATCTGATCTCTGTTGACCAGACACCATTACTATGTCCAGTCTACATCTGACCTCTGTTGACCAGACACCATTACTATGTCAAGTCTACATCTGACCTCTGTTGACCAGTCACCATTATTATGTCCAGTCTACATCTGATCTCTGTTGACCAATAACCATTATTATGTCCAGTCTACATCTGACCTCTGTTGGCCAGTCACCATTATTATGTCCAGTCTACATCTGACCTCTGTTGACCAGTCGCCATTATTATGTCCAGTCTACATCTGACCTCTGTTGACCAGTCGCCATTATTATGTCCAGTCTACATCTGACCTCTGTTGACCAGTCGCCATTATTATGTCCAGTCTACATCTGACCTCTGTTGACCAGTCGCCATTATTATGTCCAGTCTACATCTGACCTCCGTTGACCAGACACCATTATTATGTCCAGTCTACATCTGACCTCTGTTGACCAGTCGCCGTTATTATGTCCAGTCTACATCTGATCTCTGTTGACCAGTCGCCATTATTATGTCCAGTCTACATCTGACCTCTGTTGGCCAGTCGCCATTATTATGTCCTGTCTACATCTGACCTCTGTTGGCCAGTCGCCATTATTATGTCCAGTCTACATCTGACCTCTGTTGACCAGTCGCCATTATTATGTCCAGTCTACATCTGACCTCTGTTGACCAGTCGCCATTATTATGTCCAGTCTACATCTGACCTCTGTTGACCAGTCGCCATTATTATGTCCAGTCTACATCTGACCTCCGTTGACCAGACACCATTGCTATGTCCAGTCTACATCTGACCTCCGTTGACCAGACGCCATTACTATGTCCAGTCTACATCTGACCCCCGTTGACCAGTCGCCATTACTATGTCCAGTCTACATCTGACCTCTGTTGACCAGTCGCCATTATTATGTCCAGTCTACATCTGATCTCCGTTGACCAGTCGCCATTATTATGTCCAGTCTACATCTGATCTCCGTTGACCAGTCGCCATTATTATGTCCAGTCTACATCTGATCTCTGTTGACCAGTCGCCATTATTATGTCCAGTCTACATCTGACCTCTGTTGACCAGTCGCCATTATTATGTCCAGTCTACATCTGATCTCTGTTGACCAGTCGCCATTATTATGTCCAGTCTACATCTGACCTCTGTTGACCAGTCGCCATTATTCTGTCCAGTCTACATCTGACCTCTGTTGACCAGTCGCCATTATTATGTCCAGTCTACATCTGACCTCTGTTGACCAGTCGCCGTTGCTGTATCCGGTCTACATGTGACCTCTTTTGACCAGTCGCCATCATTATGTCCAGTCTCCATCTGACCTCTGTTGACCAGTCGCCATTATTATGTCCAGTCTACATCTGACCTCTGTTGACCAGTCGCCGTTGCTGTATCCGGTCTACATCTGACCTCTGTTGACCAGTCGCCATTATTATGTCCGGTCTACATCTGACCTCTGTTGACCAGTCGCCGTTGCTGTATCCGGTCTACATCTGACCTCTGTTGGCCAGTCGCCATTATTATGTCCAGTCTACATCTGACCTCTGTTGACCAGTCGCCATTATTATGTCCAGTCTACATCTGACCTCTGTTGACCAGTCGCCATTATTATGTCCAGTCTACATCTGACCTCCGTTGACCAGTCGCCATTACTATGTCCAGTCTACATCTGACCTCTGTTGACCAGTCGCCATTACTATGTCCAGTCTACATCTGACCTCCGTTGACCAGTCGCCATTACTATGTCCAGTCTACATCTGACCTCCGTTGACCAGTCGCCATTATTATGTCCAGTCTACATCTGACCTCTGTTGACCAGTCGCCATTATTATGTCCAGTCTACATCTGACCTCTGTTGACCAGTCGCCATTATTATGTCCAGTCTACATCTGACCTCTGTTGACCAGTCGCTATTATTATGTCCAGTCTACATCTGATCTCTGTTGACCAGTCGCCATTATTATGTCCAGTCTACATCTGACCTCCGTTGACCAGACACCATTATTATGTCCAGTCTACATCTGACCTCTGTTGACCAGTCGCCATTATTATGTCCAGTCTACATCTGACCTCTGTTGACCAGTCGCCATTATTATGTCCAGTCTACATCTGACCTCTGTTGGCCAGTCGCCATTATTATGTCCTGTCTACATCTGACCTCTGTTGGCCAGTCGCCATTATTATGTCCAGTCTACATCTGACCTCTGTTGACCAGTCGCCATTATTATGTCCAGTCTACATCTGACCTCTGTTGACCAGTCGCCATTATTATGTCCAGTCTACATCTGACCTCTGTTGACCAGTCGCCATTATTATGTCCAGTCTACATCTGACCTCCGTTGACCAGACACCATTGCTATGTCCAGTCTACATCTGACCTCCGTTGACCAGACGCCATTACTATGTCCAGTCTACATCTGACCCCCGTTGACCAGTCGCCATTACTATGTCCAGTCTACATCTGACCTCTGTTGACCAGTCGCCATTATTATGTCCAGTCTACATCTGATCTCCGTTGACCAGTCGCCATTATTATGTCCAGTCTACATCTGATCTCCGTTGACCAGTCGCCATTATTATGTCCAGTCTACATCTGATCTCTGTTGACCAGTCGCCATTATTATGTCCAGTCTACATCTGACCTCTGTTGACCAGTCGCCATTATTATGTCCAGTCTACATCTGATCTCTGTTGACCAGTCGCCATTATTATGTCCAGTCTACATCTGACCTCTGTTGACCAGTCGCCATTATTCTGTCCAGTCTACATCTGACCTCTGTTGACCAGTCGCCATTATTATGTCCAGTCTACATCTGACCTCTGTTGACCAGTCGCCGTTGCTGTATCCGGTCTACATGTGACCTCTTTTGACCAGTCGCCATCATTATGTCCAGTCTCCATCTGACCTCTGTTGACCAGTCGCCATTATTATGTCCAGTCTACATCTGACCTCTGTTGACCAGTCGCCGTTGCTGTATCCGGTCTACATCTGACCTCTGTTGACCAGTCGCCATTATTATGTCCGGTCTACATCTGACCTCTGTTGACCAGTCGCCGTTGCTGTATCCGGTCTACATCTGACCTCTGTTGGCCAGTCGCCATTATTATGTCCAGTCTACATCTGACCTCTGTTGACCAGTCGCCATTATTATGTCCAGTCTACATCTGACCTCTGTTGACCAGTCGCCATTATTATGTCCAGTCTACATCTGACCTCCGTTGACCAGTCGCCATTACTATGTCCAGTCTACATCTGACCTCTGTTGACCAGTCGCCATTACTATGTCCAGTCTACATCTGACCTCCGTTGACCAGTCGCCATTACTATGTCCAGTCTACATCTGACCTCCGTTGACCAGTCGCCATTATTATGTCCAGTCTACATCTGACCTCTGTTGACCAGTCGCCATTATTATGTCCAGTCTACATCTGACCTCTGTTGACCAGTCGCCATTATTATGTCCAGTCTACATCTGACCTCTGTTGACCAGTCGCCATTATTATGTCCAGTCTACATCTGACCTCTGTTGACCAGTCGCCATTATTATGTCCAGTCTACATCTGACCTCTGTTGACCAGTCGCCATTATTATGTCCAGTCTACATCTGACCTGTTGACCAGTCGCCATTATTATGTCCAGTCTACATCTGACCTCTGTTGACCAGTCGCCATTATTATGTCCAGTCTACATCTGACCCCTGTTGACCAGTCGCCATTATTATGTCCAGTCTACATCTGACCTCAGTTGACCAGTCATCGTTGCTGATAATGGAGTGAATAAACAAAAAGGAGAAATAAACAAACTTTATTCTCAAAAGATCACAAATTTATATGAACTGCACCGTATCGTGGGGTACATCCACAGACAGAGACTGGTGTTGCATCGACTTTCATTGTGGAACGGCGCGTATTTGATTGACTGTGACTACAGTAAATCGATGGATGGTTGTATAGATTGAATTGAATGTGTGATTGTGTAGATTAAATTGTAATTTGTGGTTGCGTAGATTAAATTGAATGTGTGGATTTGTACATTAAATTGGAATGTGTGGTTATTCAGAATGGATTTATGGCAGCCTAGACTAACAATGGATGTCTGTCGATTTAGACAGCATAATTATGAGGCTGCTGCTTAAATTGAAAAAAGATGTCTGATGATTTAGATTGAAAATGGTTGTGAGATTATATTATTTGAAATTGGGTGTATTGTTTTTTTTTTTTAGATTGGAAGTAGCCACGTAGTTACTTAGAATGAAAGCGAATGAGCAATAATTTTGATTTAAAATGGAAGTATTGTTATTAGGTCTGAAAATAAATATGAGGCTCATTAGGTTAGATCAAACAGTTGTTTTAATAAGTATATCAATACAAATATTTGCACGTCTACGTGGAACCAACTGAAAATAAGAGAATAAACACAAACCAAAGGGCACTGGGCACCTCAAAACTACTACAAGTGTTATTTCTATTAAATATTGATGTCTTTGACTCGCTCTGTAGCTTCTCATTCTTGCTAGGTGTGTGCACGTTACGCCTCAGGTATATTCTTTGTCTGGGCACTCTAGTCTGACTTCTGCTGTTTTGATTTCTGGCAGCCATGTTTGTTGTGTAAACATTTCCGGTGCTTGCACTTGTAGTATTTCTATGAATATTGTTCGATTCTTGTTGGTTATTGTCACGAACATTTGGTGATAGTTTGCTCCTCATTGTTTGAACTCTCCTCATTCCTTGTAAATCTTTATTATTACTGTTCTGCTTCTTATAATTTGGATTTGGGCGTTTTTGTCTAGCACGCATGCCAGGTTTCTCTGTATCTTCATGAAAACGACTGGAGCTTTGCATCTGGAGGTGAATGGGGCGCTTCTTCTCTGAAAGATGTCGGTTTTTGGCGAGTTTCTTATTAATAACTCCTGCAACTTTGTTGCGTGCCAGCGATGTTGTGTCAACTTCGTTATCTTTTTCACCATCAATGAATGTTTCAGATATTACGTCTGTTAAATTTGACGTCTTTTTTCTCGATGTTCTGATTGCGGTTTGGTTTCTTGTACCAGATTTCAAGTTATCTAATTCGCGCTGTTTTTCTAACGTGTTGTAATAGTTGCGTTTGTTTTTTATTTCGCGCTGACCATCATTTGTACGCACATTTTCTTTAGGGGTATTCTTGCTAAGCTGGTCTGTCACGAGAATGCTTGTGTTTACTGTTGACTCAAACTCAATGGTGGAGATTATCGTCTGTTTCCGAGATGTTGTATCCTTCCTTGTGGTCAAACTGTGCCGACTACCCAAGTCTGCTTCCTGTTTGTCCGTCTTTGTTCTCCCCGTGTCTGTTTCACTAGAGCCTGTTTTATTTATGATTTGTTCATCGTCAGCCTGTAGATCGTCATTTCTGTAGATTACTTTAGACAAAGTCGGATCCGTCTTTATTCCGGTTGTCTCTATGTTTGCCAAAAGTTGTGTCTTATTCTGAGATGTCGTAACATCTGATGTCGTAACATTAGATATTTTAACATCCATGTTATTTGAACTATTCGTAAACGTTTCGGTCTCTCTTGATTTAGATTCCATTCTGATCCGGCTCGGTTTGCTTCTGAGCTGCGTGTGTGTGTTTTCCTTATCAGCCCACGAGACATTGGCATTGACTCGAGACGTATCAATGACCTTCAAGAATTGTCCTTCTGACGATCTGTTGACGTTGTGTAACCACCGATTCGTCTGGCTTATAATTATATCGGAGTCAATATAGTTGGGTTTATTATCATTGGATATTTCAGCATTCGATTTATAGTCATGAGATTTATCATCGCTGGGTTTATCGTAATTTGGTGTATTATAATTGGATTTATCAATACCGGATTCAATCAAACTGGTTGTATCATTACTGGAGTTATAACTACTGGATTTATCATGGCTAGGCATGTCAGAACTGAGTTTGCAATTAGTATATTTATCATTTCTGGTTTTACGTAAGCTTGATTCATCACTAGTTTGTTTATCGTAACTTAATTTATTATCAATGAGCTTGTCGTAACTGGATGTATTACCATCATTGCTCAGAAAACTTTGATCTTCTGTTTTCGCCGATGATTCCATGTCCTGGATTTTGTCAGTTTGGTTTTTAAGAGAAATCCATAAATATTTAGTCATGTTTTGATGTTTATCAACATTTGCAGGTGTGATTCTAATATTTGGGTGAAGAAAATGTTCGTTATCTACAATATTTCGCTCTTCTGTGTTTCCTAACGAATCTTTGTTCTGACTTCTGCCGGATGAGGTTTGTTGCGCGACTGAGAAGTGTATAGTATTTGCTTGTTCTTCGTGCATACTTGTTAGGTTGATACTGTCACCAGGATGAAGCGATAATTCTGTTTTCCCCAATGATGTGATATCCTGGTTTATTGCAAGGGGTTGTTGCTGCTCCGCAGATAAATTTGTTGCTTTTGTTTGTGCTTTGTATATTATTGTTCTTTCATCGCCACCACGCGAATTAAGGGGTGATTTGTTGATTAAATTGTGTCCATCTGTTTCCCCAGATTGTGCGATATTCTGATTTCTTTCAGTAGAACGTTGCTCTGTGCTTGAGAAGTTTATTATTTTAGAATATTGTTCCTGCATCTTTCCTCTTTTAGTACCAACATCCGTGTGAAAAGACGATCCGTTGGTGAAACTGTGTTGATCTTCTGTTGTCCCTAATAGCGTTATATTTTGGGCTCTTTCAGTGGACCTTGGTAGCGCCAGCGAATCATTTCTCAGTTGTGCACGTTCTTCGTGTATATTTGTTGTTTTAGCACTGGCATTGGAATGAACAGATGCTGTCATGTGTTTTCGAAAATTGTTAATGGGTGCAGTATCAGTTCTGTGTGTTAACGAGCGTTCATGTGTAGGTTGCTTGTGGGATGTGTCTTTTATTGCCGAAACTTCGGTAAGTTTCTTTGCTGAAGCCACAGGTCTTATGGGAGAAAGGTCGGGAAGTTTCTTTGCTGAAGCCACAGGGTTTACGGGAGAAAGGTCGGGAAGTTTCTTTTCTGAAACCACAGGGCTTATTGGAGAAAGATCGGGAAGTTCCTGTGTTACAGTCACAGAGTTCATGGGAGAAAGATCGGAAAGTTCCTGTGTTACAGTCATAGAGTTTATGGGAGAAAGGTCGGGAAGTTTCTTTGCTGAAGCCACAGGGTTTATTGGAGAAAGATCGGGAAGTTCCTGTGTTACAGTCACAGAGTGTATTGGAGAAAGATTGGGAAGTCCCTGTGTTAAAGTCACAGAGGTCATGTGAGAAAGATCGGGAAGTTCCTGTGTTAACGTCACAGAGTTAATGGGAGAAATATCGGGAAGTTCCTGTGTTACAGTCACAGAGTTAATGGGAGAAAGATCGGGAAGTTCCTGTGTTACAGTCACAGAGTTATTGGGAGAAAGATCGGGAAGTTCCTGTGTTACAGCCACAGAGTTATTGGGAAAAAGATAGGGAAGTTCCTGTGTTACAGTTACAGAGTTAATGGGAGAAAGATCGGGAAGTCCCTGTGTTACAGTCACAGAGTTAATAGGAGAAAGATCGGGAAGTTCCTGTGTTACAGTCACAGAATTAATGAGAGAAAAATCAGGAAGTTCCTGTGTTAAAGCCACAGAGTTCATGGTAGAAACATCGTGAAGGGTCAATGGGTTAACAACTATGGATTGTGCAAGACCACCTTCTGAAGGTGGGCCACGAGAACCAAGAGCAGGGTCTGGGCGTCCTGCAGCTTCATCTTGATCTGTCTCCACAGCAACATCGGAATAATGAGAAGTAGGGATTGTATCTTGTCCTGGCGTGTTTCCCTTCAGCAAAGTCTTGTTTTCTTTTAAAATGGGCGATGTATGGATGAATCTGATGGCCATGTTTTCTGTAGATCCAGCTGATGCAAGCACTGATCTATTTGTCATATTTCCTACAGATTGTAATGATTCATGAATGATTCTATTTCTCATATTTCCTACAGATTCTAATGATATTGCCATGTTTCCTGCAGATTCTGCTTTTAATTTTCTTGCTCCTGGAGAACTTGTACTCATGGTTTGGACATTCAGTAACCGTGGGTAGTCAGTAGAGAAACCATAATTTGCTGTAAAATTAAACATGGCTTTATTCTCATTCCCCGTGCACAAACTTTCGTTTGTGGGAGGCCTACACAGCTTGCCCAAACTGGCCCGGAATGGCTCTGATGGTTGTGTCACCGCCGTCCCACTTTCCGCGTCCATCTCAGGTTTGCTGAAGAAACTATCATCCCTACCGCTGCCAAGTTGGCTAGATTTCCCTCCATGATCGTGGGTAGCGTTAATGCTTGGTATTAATGTATGGTGCCACTTATTTCCTTTTTCTACTTCAGATTTTGAATTCTCAGGAATAAATACAAAATCCTGGCTAATTTCACGAGGAAACTGATTGTTGTTTGAGTCTTTTAATAGATTTACCTGCTGACTCGTGGAGTGTCCTGGAAGCTGACTCGTGGAGTGTCCTGGAAGCTGACTCGTGGAGTGTCCTGGAAGCTGACTAGTGGAGTGTCCTGGAAGCTGACTCGTGGAGTGTCCTGGAAGCTGACTCGCCGAGTCTCTGAGATAATGACTCGTTGTGCTTCCGAGCTGCTGACTCGTTGTGCTTCCGAGCTGCTGACTCGTTGTGCTTCCGAGCTGCTGACTCGTTGAGTCTCTGAGCTGTTGACTCGTTGAGTCTCTGAGCTGTTGACTCGTTGAGTCTCTGAGCTGTTGACTCGTTGAATCTCCTAGATGATTTACTGAATCTCCGAGATGTTGACTCATTGAGTCTCCGAGCTGTGAGTCTGCGCTTTTCGCGGGTTCCAACGACGGTTCCCCCTGTTGCACATCGCTCCCTGGTAACTTCCAAGAATGATGCTTAGTTGAGTCTGCAAGCTGATCATTCCCTGGATGTGGCTCAGACTTTTCCCACCACCGAACTACGTTGATATTCTTGCTGTTTGTGACAGGTCTTGCATAATTCACAAATACTTCACTTTTCTGTGATGGTTTCATGAGTCGCGCATCATCGGAAGACACTTGATTCATCACACTGGAAACATTTTCTCTCATCAAAGGGAAATAATCACTAACATTATTAACGAATCGAGATGTATCATGTTTATCTCCCGTATCTAATAAACTGAATACTTGTGGATCTTCACGACTTAAATTATTTTTGCTCTGTATTTCACCTTTATTATTTTTGTAAACTTTATTTACATTCGTCATCTGTATAATCTCTACAACATTGTTGGTATCTGTTTGCGCGTCTTTTAGTTTCTCCCACCAAAATATTTCTTGTGGCCGAAACATCGGATTTATTGATTCATGGAATTTATTACCATTTGAAAATGTCGGGACCTTATCTATTTCCGCTTTACTAGAAAACGGGTAACTCCTAATAATGGTGTCATTTCTTGCACTGTTTTCTTTTTCTGTAGCGGCCATCAACTTTTCTGATGGATAAATTGATATTTCCGAATTTTGAAAAGAATTAAATGCATTAATGTTGTCATCTTGTCGGTCGTTAGTACCTACGCCATGTTTCTTCCAGCTTGGGTATTTTTCGTGATCTATTTTCGAATGATAATTTCCAGAACTGAGAGTTCTATTTACGTGTGAACTATATTTCCATCCTACGGGTCTTTCTGACAACTGTTTGTAAAAGCTTTTGCTGTTAAAATTTCTCGGAGTTTTATTTTCAACTCCAAACACTTCAGAAAGTTGAAGCAGAACTCCCGAGAAGGCACGTGTGAGCAGGTATGACGGATCCGGATTTCCGCTGTTACAGAGGTCAAAGGTGCAGGTTTCGGAACACGTGACGAAGTGAAAGTCCTTGACACACTGATTACCACGTGGGATGTGATCACATGACCGAGCAAACGATCGAACAGTTCCGGTAACTGAAATGTAAACATGGAAACATAATTAGACATCTCCACCACAAGTTACCACACAGATTAGCAAAATGGACTCGGGGAAATATAGACATGGAATATGAGCTACAGTTGTAGCTCAGTATATATATATATATATATATAGTGTGTGTAAGCGTGGGGTTAACATCCCCACCTTTGTAAAAACCTTTCTTTGTTACGAAACAAATACACGAGCCTCGATATCGGACTGACTTATCTGGACAACGACCTTGGAACGTTAAAGGACTTTTGAGATTTGGAACATGGAATGTACGGACACTATATCGAGCTGGAGCGGCCGAAGAACTTACCCGGGAGCTGGGTGAATATCAAATGGATATAACAGCAATTCAAGAAATAAGGTGGCCAGGAGAGGGTACTTTAGAGCAAAATGGAATGATTATAATATATGGAGGAAACACCCAAAATAAACATGAATTAGGAACAGGATTTGTCATCAAAAAAGAGTTATGGGGGAACGTTTTAAACTTTAAAGCTTTTAATGACAGGATTAGTAAATTACGAATAAAAGGTAAATGGAAAAATATAACGATGATTAATGTACATGCACCTACTGAAGAGAAAGAAGATGATATTAAAGAAGACTTTTATAATGATCTGGAAGATGTCATAGAAGAAACCCCCAAACAGGACATCCTGATTGTGCTGGGAGACTTCAATGCAAAAATAGGTAGAGAGCAAACTAATAAAAAAGTGGCCGGTATGGAAAGCCTACATACAATTTCAAATGATAATGGATGGAGAGTCATCAACCTGGCAGAAGCCAAAGGACTGCAGATTAGCAGTACCAGACTACAAAGAAAGGATATACACAAACAAACTTGGAAATCATGTGACAAGAGAACCTATAATCAAATAGATCACATTTTAATTAACAACAGAAATGCATCAAACATACAGCAAGTCAGAAGTTATAGAGGAGCTGAGTGCCACAGTGACCACTTCCTCGTTGGAGCAAAATTTAAAATAAAACTTAAGAGAGCTTTCTATACTAAATTACAAAGATTACACCCAACATATAACAGAGAAAAACTGCAAGACATTACAGTCAAAGAGAAATTTACAGATGAAATAAAATGTAAACTTGAAACTCTGCAAAACCCTTTGGAGGAAAGCGTTGACCAAACTTGGTTGAACATCAAGAATACAATTCAGTCTACCGCAGAAGAATGTCTCGGTGTGTTAACCACGCATAGAAAGAACAGATGGTTCAATCAAAAATGTGAAGAAGCAGTCATTAGGAAGAAGAATGCCAGACATGTATGGTTAAATGACATCAATAACATCAAAAAGGAAGAGCATTATAGAAATGAATGTAAAGAGGCTACAAAAATAGTCAGACAGCAGAAGCGAGAATATATGAGTAATATAATCAAAGATATGGAAACTAATCACCAGAAAAATGAATCCAGAAAATTTTTTAAAGAACTGAAGTCAATGAAACGAGGGCACCAACAAAACACATATGGTTTAAAAGACAAAAATGGGAATATGATAAATACCAATGAG
This sequence comes from Cepaea hortensis, assembly GCA_963921405.1. Taxonomy (NCBI): domain Eukaryota; kingdom Metazoa; phylum Mollusca; class Gastropoda; order Stylommatophora; family Helicidae; genus Cepaea; species Cepaea hortensis. The sequence continues at coordinate 71,067,937 of OY992897.1, read as the reverse complement.
GAAATGTGCAACACATGGAAAGAATATTTTATTGAATTACTAAATTGTGAAGCTCCAAGTCACATTTTCCCACAGGAAGAGGTTCTAACATGCGAACCACAAATTGAAGAACCTACATTTGAAGAAATCCTATATGTAATCACACGACTTAAAAACAATAAGGCAACTGGGACTGATGGAATTGCTGCTGAATTTATAAAGGCAGGTGGCCATGCATTACATCTAAAGCTATACGAACTAATAATAAAAATCTGGAGGACAGAAGAATTACCCCATGACTGGAAAGAGTCATTATTGATACCTATCTTTAAGAAAGGAGACAAGTTCCAATGTGGAAATTATAGAGGAATATCACTACTGTCCACAAGCTATAAGATACTATCCGCAGTATTACTAAATAGACTAAAACCATATTCAGAAGACATATTAGGTGACTACCAGGCGGGTTTTAGACAAAACAGATCAACAATAGATCAGATATTTATCTTACGACAAATAGCCGAGAAACATTGGGAATATAAAAGAGATCTCCATAACATTTTTGTTGATTTTAAAAAGGCTTATGATAGTGTCCATAGGAATAGTCTATGGAATGCTATGCAGGAATTTGGAATACCAAGGAAGTTAATCAACATGACCAGACTATGCATGGAAGATACTTATAATATAGTAACATATAAAGGCAGGAAATCAGACCCCTTCCAAATAACATCTGGCTTGAAACAGGGTGATGCACTATCGCCGCTACTCTTCAATCTGGCTCTAGAGAAAGTTGTAAGGAAGGTAAAGGAGGAATGTGATATTGGAGGAACATCCAAGCTGCTTGGTTATGCAGATGATATAGATATTATAGGGCAAAGTGAACAAAAGACATTGGAAATATTGACTCACTTAAAGGGAAAAGCCCAACAGATGGGGCTGGTTATCAACCAAGATAAGACAGAATATATGGTAATTTCAAGAGACGGAATGGCTAGAAACTCTGGCCACATACAAATAGATAATATGACCATTAAAAGAACGGAAACATACAAATACCTGGGTACAATCTTCAACTGCTCCAACATCATAAGGGAAGAAATACAAACTAGAATCAACTCTGGAAATAAGATATACTATGCACTACAACATCTACTAAAATCAAAGGCGCTATCTCGTAACACCAAAATCACAATATACAAAACACTGATCAGACCAGTTGTGCTGTATGGCTCTGAAACATGGAGTACAACGAAAGGAGACGAAGCCTTGTTACAAACCTTTGAGAACAAAATTTTAAGACGCATCTTTGGACCCATTAGGGATACACAAAGTGGAGAGTGGAAAAGAAGAAGTAACAAAGACATTTATGATCTGTTTAAGTCCCCGCTAATAACTGGTATCATGAAGGCTAATAGACTACAATGGCTGGGGCATATAGAAAGAATGGAAGATAATAGGGAAACAAAACTCGCTTACACTCAGGAAATAAATGACCGTAGACCCCGAGGTAGACCAAGAAGGCGGTGGAGAGATAATACATGTACAGACCTACAAGCACTTGGAATCAACGACTGGCAAGAGAAGGTCCACCAGAGAGACGAATGGAGACGGATTGTATTTGCAGCAAAGAACCTCAATGGCTCGGAACGCTGAAGAAGAAGATATAGTGTGTGTGTGTGTGTGTGTGTGTGTGTGTGTGTGTGTGTGTGTGTGTGTGTGTGTGTGTGTGTGTGTGTGTGTGTGGTTTTTGTATAGTTATGATTCAAATATTTGTTTTATGAAGAATGGCATTCGTCTCTTTCATATTTGACCATTATTTGTTATCATTGTTGTTGTTCCTCTTCTACTTCTGTTTGTCTCTCAATAGACCGCCAGTCCCTCAGGTTGCTCACAACAAGCCTCTTTGTAGATTTGCACACGATTGGCTGGATTTTACCTGATTCACTGCCATGGGATGATCTTTCATCTGAATTTAACTAATCGAGACTGCCGTGGTACCATTTATCGTCTAAATGTTGACAGTGCGTTATTTGTGTCATGTCCTGAAAATTCCGCAATGTTAATGTCTGGTAAATGTACTTTGCCGGTCTCTCTGGCCGAGGGGTTACACCACTTTCTCCGTAATCCCGTTTATCACGCAGAGTCTCGTAGCGGGCGAGAACTGGGAGCGGTTCGTCCCCCGTTGGTGACTTGCGGGATAACTGAGCCGGCCGCTCAGAAAGCATTGGCAAACTACTGAGCGTAATCTTGCCAAGAAATCAACACACAGCTGAATGATGCTGCTGTTGGCAGCGATGTCCTGTAAAAGGATATGCGAATTTTAAAAAAAAAGATGTACTTTACTGAACTAACTAAACTACTGAGCGTAAAACTTGCCAAGACATCAACTACGGCAGTAAAATGCTGGTGTTGACTGCAACGCCTTTAAATGATATGCAACATTTTAAAAAATCTACTTTAAATTACATTATCTCTGGTAATGCCATCGTTATGTGGGGGAAGTAATAAGAGCTATAGAAGTAATACAGATCTGTACGTATGCTTCATAGACTACACACAAGCATTTGACAATGAGAAGCATGTAGAAATTATAAAATTTCCAATGCAACTGAACACTGACGACAAAGATCTGTGAATAATAAAGAACATATATTGGCAGCAAACAGCAGCCATTGGAATCAACAACCTTGTAGGAACATTTCAGTCTATACAGAAGGGCGCCAGACAAGGTTGCGTATTGTCTCCTGATTTGTTCTCATTTTATAATGAATATATAATGGGATCTACAGAAAATATGCCAAGGATCCTGATTGGTGGACATAATATAAATAACTTACGTTATGCTGATGACACCATCGTGATAGCAACAAGTCAGAAGAAACTACAGGAAATGATAGATACTGTGGTTGCAGAAAGTGAAAAAATATGGGCCTTAGCTTGAATAATAGAAAGACAGAAGTCACGGTAATATCAAAGAAACATGCTGTGCCTAATTGTTCAATTACAGTAAAGTATGTTATTTTGGGGCAAGGGCAGCAATTCAAATATCTAGGCACATGGATAACATCAGACTGAAGATGCATCACAGAGATAAAGAACAGAACTGGAAAATAAAAGAACAAAACTGTATTCTATCAAACGAAGAACGTTTTGTGCAATAAGTCACTGTTGAAAATAGAAAAAGAGTTCTTGCATGTTACATAGAACCAATTTTAACATACGGCTGCGAATCCTGAATAACTGGTAAAGAGGTAAAAAATATCCCTGGAAGCCTTGGAGATGTGGTTTCATAGAAGAATGCTGAAAATTAATTAAACAACCAAAAAGAGCAATCGGGATGTTTTAAGGGAAGATGAGTCGCAAAGACAACTTAAACAAACGTCAGAAATAAGCAGTATCCGTTTTGTTTTCTTTCTCTTTTGTGTGCGCGTGTGTGTGTGTGTGTGTGTGGGGGGGGGGGGGGGGTGTTATGAGAAGACAAAAACTGGAACATGTGACGACAACCGGCGTGAGTAGATTATTGAGTCTTGTGTCATGGCAGGGAGGTAGTCAACATACGAATGGGTCCATGACCTCGGAGATCGTAATTTGTGAGGAGGCATGATCGTCCACGCCAACCGTCAAAGAACTAGATGATGATAAATTATATGTCTATTTATCTCTCCTTCTGTATGCCAGGCTATAGTATATAAATGTCTTCTTATCTATCCTTCTATATTTCAGGCTATAAACAATCTATCTTTTAATCTATCATTCTATATATCAGGCTATAAACTATCTGTCTATTTATCTATCCTTCTATATGTAAGGCCATAAACTATCTGTCTATTTATCTATCCTTCTATATGTCAGGCTATAAACTATCTGTCTATTTATCTATCCTTCTATATTTCAGGCTATAAACAATCTATCTTTTAATCTATCATTCTATATATCAGGCTATAAACTATCTGTCTATTTATCTATCCTTCTATATGTAAGGCCATAAACTATCTGTCTATTTATCTATCCTTCTATATGTCAGGCTATAAACTATCTGTCTATTTATCTATCCTTCTATATTTCAGGCTATAAACAATCTATCTTTTAATCTATCATTCTATATATCAGGCTATAAACTATCTGTCTATTTATCTATCCTTCTATATGTCAGGCTATAAACTATCTGTCTATTTATCTATCCTTCTATATGTCAGGCTATAAACTATCTGTCTATTTATCTGTCCTTCTATATGTCAGGCTATAAAATTTATGTTCATTCATCTATCCTTCGATATGTCCGGCTATAAAATATATATTCATTTATCTATTCTTCTGTATGTCCGGCTATAAAATTTATGTTCATTTATCTATTCTTCTATATGTCCGACTATAAAATATATATTCATTTATCTATTCTTCTGTATGTCCGGCTATAAAATTTATGTTCATTTATCTATTCTTCTATATGTCCGACTATAAAATATATATTCATTTATCTATTCTTCTGTATGTCCGGCTATAAAATATATGTTAATTTATCGATCCTTCTATATGTCCGGCTATAAAATACATATTCATTTATCTATCCATCTGTATGTCAGGCTATAAACTAATTAATATTGCCAGTTGTCACCAAGTTCTCCAATGCATTTATTCTCATAACGTGGCCAAACAATTGTGACTGTCTACGTCTAATTTCTCTAATCAGTTAACGATTTTCATTTGTTTCTTGTAGTACTTGGTCATTGGTTTTTCTGTCTGTCCGTGGTTTCCTTTGCATTTCAACCAGAAACCACATTACCACAGCCATCAGATGTTGTTCCGCTTGTCTCCTCATTGTCCACGCTTCACATCCATACAAAAGTACAAGTTCTATGTAGCACCTCAACACTCTTTTTCTCGTTGTAAATGACATCTTCTTATGTATGTTTTCCATCTTGCTAAAGGCTACCTTCGCGATGACGATTCTTGTTCTAATCTCTTCAAGGCATCTCCCATCAGATGTTATAACTGTTCCGAGATAATTGTACCGATTCACTTGTTTAAGAATGTTCCCATTTACTTGTATATTACTTTGTGATATTTCCTTCTTCCTAGTTACGACCATAATCTGTCTTCTTACAACTTATTTCTAACCCTAGTTGTTCACTGTGTGTAACAATAGCATCTACGAAATGTTGCATTTCCTGCTCATTGTCTGCAATCAATGCTGCATATCTAATGTTATTGATGTTACGTCCCCCAATGGTGATTCCTATCATATCTTCTACATTTCTAAAAATATTTTCACTGTATAGGGGAAAAAGATCTGGAGGTATTACATATCTCTATCCCACACCGCTCTTAAATTAATAGGCTGATATCTACCTACTTCATTATCATTCTTTATGGCCTCTTGTTGTTTCCAATATATATTTTTACAAGTCTAAGGTCTTTCCCGTGAATTTATAGATCTGCAAGCATCTTTATCATGTTGACATGTCTTACTTTATCGAAAGCCTTTATGTAGCCAATAAAGCAAGGATGTAGGTCCTTGTTTACTTCCATAGAACGTTCAGTTACTGTTCTCAGCATATACAAATCATTTACTGTATCCTTGCCTTCTACAAACCTACATTGTTCTTCTATTTCGCGTTGTATTGTATTTTCTTCCCAACTCTTTGTTTGACATGTTCCAAGGCGCTTGATTTCTTCGGGATTGCAATAAATATATAATTACATAATTCAAGAAGTATAACTCCAGTACCATATACAGTATTGTGCTCATCAGTCTGGTGACCTGGTCTATTCCATATTCTTCTAAGGCATTGATTATTTCTGTTGGGATGTTACCTGGAGCCGGGATCTTGCAGGTTTTCATATGGTTAAGAGCAGGGGTGGGCAAACTACGGCCCGCGGGCTGCATGCGGCCCGCCAAGTGATTTTATGCGGCCCGCGAGGGCATTTAGAAATAGCATATTTTAATTCGTTTTAAAGTTATTTTGTTGAATTTTACAGAATTTCATGGATCGTTATGATGAGTTTTTAATGATGAATGGACAACTAAGTACTGTTTTATAAATGTTGGTAGCAAATCAGTTTGCTTGTTGTGTCGTGAGTCAGTGGTGTCTTCAAGGAGTACAATTTAAAAAGACATTATCAAATAAAACAATCCGATTTCGGATACAATTTAACGACCGAAGAGAAGGAAAGGAAATGCCTTGAGTTGGTGAAAAATTTGGAGAAACAGCAAACTGTTTTCACTAACTTCAATTCAAGATGCTGCAACTGAAGCTAGTCTTGTGCTGTCACACAGAATTGTACAACAGAACAAGCCATTTTCTGATGGCGAGTTCATCAAGAAATATTTGCTAGATGCAGCAAACATTATGTGTCCAGAACAAAACAAAAAAAAAAAAAACCCACAGATTTGACAACATTACTTTATCAAGGAGAACTGTGGTCAGACGTGTTGACAAGATCAGTGACAATTTGATGCATAAACTTCAAGATGCAAGTAAACAGTTTTTATGGATTTTTGCATTGGATGAGAGTACCGATGTACATGATACTGCCCAATTATTGATATTTATACGCGGAATAAACACTTCTTTTAAACTCACTGAAGAGTTACTGAGTGTTGAGTCACTCAAAGACACAACCACAGGCCATGATATATTCAATGCTGTTACTAACTGTATTGAAAGAACTGGGTTGGTTTGGAACGAGATGGCAAGTGTTACAACTGACGGAGCTCGTGCTTTGACTGGAAAAAATGTAGGTCTGGTAAAGTTGATAAGTGATAAGATTAAAGCAGAATATCCAGACCACACATTATTACCACTTCACTGTGTGATTCATCAAGAAAGTCTGTTTAAAATTGTTTTCAATATCAAGCATGTTATTGACCCAGTTGTCAATGTCATCAACCTCATCAGATCAAGAGGACTTAATCACAGACAGTTCATGTCATTACTTGACGATTTGGAAACTGAACATTCCGATGTCATGAACCACACCAATGTTCGATGGTTGAGTCTCGGCAAGGTGTTGAGGCGAGTGTGGGATCTCAGAGAAGAAATAGTGATGTTCTTAGAGATGAAGGGCATTGAATGTGACTTTAATACTAACATTGTCAATAAAGAGTGGCAGTTAGACTTTATGTTTGCCATTGAAATTATGGAAAAGTTAAATGAACTGAATGTCAAACTTCAGGGCAATTGTGTATTTGCACATGAATTGTATGTATATGTAAAATCATTTCAGGCAAAACTCTCACTGTTCTCCAGACAAGCAAGTGAAAAAAAGATTTTGTCACTTCCCTTTGCTGAAACAAGAAACCATTTCTGGTGAAATGACTGAAAAATACAAAGCCCAGTTAGATGCATTGATTGAAGAATTTGGAGGAGATTCCAAGATTCCAAGAAATTAGAGCCATAGTTCAATATTCTCAGTTCACCTTTTAGTGCAGAAGCTGATACAGCCACAGAGGACATACAGTTGGAGCTGCTTGACTTACAAGCAGATCATGACCTGAAAGAGAAATTCAAGACAGATGGTTTGCTGGATTTCTATGGATCTTTATCACAAGAATCATTTCCCAACTTGAAAAACTTTGCAACTAAACTTTTATCATTATTTGGATCAACATACATTTGCGAACAAGCATACTCTTGCTTGAAGATCAACAAATCTAAGAATAGGTCTTTATTGTAGGACTGCAACTTGCATGCTGTCATGCGAATTTCAACAAGTAAACTTGCTCCAGATTTCAAGAATATTGCAAAAAAATACAAGCGGTTACATACATCTCATTAGAAATCAACAACTGTAGTGACAATGTAGTCGCTGTGTGTCTAAATTAAAGCCATTGATAGATAATAAAGAATATTTGTTGTAATAACAAGTTGTAAAATCGTGTTAACAAATTAGTAAAAGTTTTTGTCCATATTGTCAAATATAATGTATAAGTGTATAAGTAAAATACAATTGCAATAATTAGTTATTTATACTGCTTAGTAATCAATAAATAATTAATAATTACTTATTGTGATAGGTTACTGTAAACAAAATGTGTGTATATATATGCGGCCTGCCAATAGCTTTAAATTTGTCAATGCGGCTCTCCGCACGAAAAGTTTGCCCACCCCTGGTTAAGAGAATTCTGAATGTCCGTCTTCAAAATTGATGGGCCTTCAATATTATCTTGAATATCACACAATTCTTCTCTTGTATCATCATAAAGCCGGCTTCGTGGCTTAGAGGTTATGACTTTTCTCCGTAATCTCGTATACTCTCGTTGGTAACGTGATGACGGTGAGAATCAGCAGTGGTTCGAATCGCATCGGTAACTTACGGGGTATGTGAGCCGGCCGCTCAAAAAGCAATGGCAAACTACTGAGCGTAATCTTGCCAAGAAATCAACATACAGCTGAAAGATGCTGGTGTTGACAGCGATGTCCTGTAAAAGGATATGCAACAACAAAAAATCATCAAAAAGGTTTTTCACATAGTCTGAACATGTTTGTAAAATCTCATGTTTTTCTATTATGATTTTTTCATCTTTTGGTTTTCAAGCAGCCTGTTGATGAAGGTGTTCTTTTATTAGTAAGCTCCTGAATTCTTTGGTTCATTAATTTTGTAGTTTTATTGTTGTGTTGTTTTTACATTTCTATGCAATTTTTTTCCCAAGGAATGCTTCTTTTGTCTTTTTACGTATTGTTCTGACTTTTTTGTGAATAAAATTGGGTGGAACTGCGGTAAAGCTGTGAAAAATGTAAACAATATAAAATGACACAAAGTAGTGCAGCTTTACATAACAGAATTACGACACATACAGGACGTTGCGGCGATTAGCCTCCATCAGCAAACAAACATATTCACAAAACACAACATATAAACAAGGAGATTTCCCATGACTACATCAAAACGTGAAGACAGGACGAGAAGAACAAAAGGATGAAAAAAAATGAAAGCAATGAAGAGAATATTTTCTCTTCATTGCTTTCAATTTTTGTCATCTGTTTGTTCTTCTCGCCCCGTCGTCACGTCTTGATGTAGTCCTAGGAGATCTCCTTGACTATATGTTGTGTTTTGTGAATGTGTTTGTTTGCTGATAAAGGCTAATCGCCGCAACGTCCTGCATGTGTCGTAATTCTGTTATGTAAAACTACACTACTTTGTGTCATTTTATATTATTGACTTTTCTGTGAATCTCTTCATTTTTGTCATGATTATTTTTGTTGTGTCTTCTTGTTTCAATTAGCAGTAAATTTTCTCCAATCATCCATTTCTTCTTCTTTCTTTAATTTTGGGATAGTTGTTACTGCAGCCAAAGAGAATTAAATTCTGTAGCATATCCCATTGATCATTTACATCTTAAAATATGATCTATGGATCAGAAAATATATCAAATTTGTTCTTTACTTCTATGTTAAAATTGCCTTGTATTTTCGTGTCATTTTTCAATCTACACAAATCGTATTTAGTGTTTCCTGATGTATACTCGACTTTCTTTAACTTTTTCTTCAATATGCCCGTAATCAATCTGTGGCCACTGTAACAGTCTGCATTTGGAACCAATAGAATCATGTCTGACATTGTCCAATATCCTTTAACAGAATTTGATTTTCTTCAGGTCCAAGATACATGCTACAACTCGTTGTCTTTCCTCTCCCCCAGAATATATAACCTTAAAATCTTCCCGTCTTAATCCCTGGACCTTTCCATCTTGTCTTACACATTTCTAATATATTAATATTCTCTCTTCCAATTTCTTGTTTTATGTTATCCAATTTTCCATGTGCGCTTAAAGTACATACATTCCATGTTGCTAATTTCAGTGCTGGTGTCATTTTTTGTGTGACGTTCTTTGATTTTAACAATCATGATGCACTATGTTTTTTTTTCCGCGTTTCCATCCTGTTTCAGGATATTGCGGTCAACACCAGCATCTTTCAGCTGTATGTTGATTCCTAGGCTAGATTACGTTCATCAGCACGCCACGACTTTCTGAGCGACCGGCTCCATACTCTCATAAGTCACTGGCGCGACTCGAACCGCTTCCAATTCTCGTGCGCTCACGTCAACCACGAGAATATTCGGGGTTACGGAGAAAGCTGCTAACTCCTCGGCCAGGGAGACCGGCATGATGCACTAAGCATCTTGAAAGAATATCATGACTTGTCAACCCTATAAACAAGCTGTCTACTTATCTATTCGCCAGCCTGTCTTTGTATCTGTCCCACTACTGACCATCTGTCAGGCCGTATGCTAGTCCTTTTATACAACGGCCCGTCTGATTGACTACGAACATGACTGTCAGTGTGTGTGTCTGTAGGTCTGTCTGTTTGTTTGTCTGTTTGTTTGTCTGTTTCAATCAGTAAACAGGGTTATATCAACTCACCCGCGTCCATGACCTTGGTAGAGACACAGAACTTGGTGGAGCAGTTGATGGCCACGGGGTAGGAGCTGACCTTGCGTGGCCGGGTCTCGCACATCCGGTCATTGTCCACCCCACTACACCAGAAGCAGGTCAGGCTGACCACAGCTGGAACACGTGTAAATAAATGATTCATCCTCAATGTAAACGTAATGCAAATGACATGTGTAAATAGAATGTAAATTGAATGTGTGAATATGTAAATTATATATGTAAATAAAATGTGTAAACAACATCAATACTTAAGTTGTTAACCTGTGTAAACTACATGGATTAGCAATGTAAGTTAAATTTAAAGTAACATATAAATAATGTCAGTGAAGTAACATATAAATACTGTCAGGGATGTAACATATAAATAAAGTCAGTGAAGTAACATATAAATAATGTCATTGAAATAATATATTGTTGTTTGTTTTTCACCCTTTATTCCCCATTGGGACACAATACTCCAGCCCCCTCACCCCAAGCCCTCCAGCCCCTCACCCCAAGCCCTCCAGCCCCCTCACCCCAAGCCCTCCAGCTCCCTCACCCAAAGCCCTTCCGCCCCCTCACCCAAAGCCCTTCCGCCCCCTCACCCCAAGCCCTCCAGCCCCCTCACCCCAAGCCCTCCCATCTGTAGCAATCCCACGCAGCTCTGCCCATATCCTGCCCATATGATTCCTTTCTGTTTCTACGTCTCCTCTCCGCGCGTTTTAAACACTTTCCATATTTCTTTTGCCCCATGGATTCATGACAGGGCGTATTTAGTTATACAATTTTCTGGTTTTCTCAGATTGTCCAAGAAGGGCAGAATTGAAGACAGGCCTGCGTGCCCAATTTTTAATCCTTTGAAGATAAAGTTCGTTCATTCATTCGTTCGTTCAATGTTTGCCCTATGCAACACTGGCGTCATTTTTTCACCACCTGATTGACTTGGATTTGTCTGGTTTTCTCCATGAGCTCCACATTGATGACTGTTTCATACAATCGCATTCCCATTTTATGAAGGCAAAAGGTAACGAGTGTTCGTAGTTTATTCGTAATCGTTGCAGTCGAGGCAACATGTAACTGATCGTTATAAATAACATGTACAATACTGGTGCTGGTTGGATGTTTGGATGTTGGATATGAATCACTGGTTGGATAGTTGGATGTTGGATATGAATCACGGGTTGGATGGTTGGATGTTGGATATGAATCACTGGTTGGATAGTTGGATGTTGGATATGAATCACGGGTTGGATGGTTGGATGTTAGATATGAATTACTGATTGGATAGTTGGATGTTGGATATGAATCACTGGTTGGATAGTTGGATATTGGATATGAATCTCTGGGGTGGGAGGATGTTGGATATGATTGTCTGGTTGGATGTCGGATATTAATCCCTGTTTGGATGTTGGATATGAATCCTTTGTTGGATGTTGGATGTGAATCTCTGGTTGGAGTTGGGTGTGCATCTTCTGCTTAGATGTTGGATATGATTCCTCTGTGAGTTGTAGCTCTTAAATCAGATGTATTAGAGTTCGCGTCACCTGAGACCCTACAAGGACTGTCATCTATCGTGGCACATATCATGGCATATATCGTGACATATACCGTGACATCAATCATGACATATATCGTGACATTTATCGTGGCATCTATCGTGACACCTAACATGGTAACTATCGTGACATACATCGAGACATCTATCATGGCATCTATCGTGACACCTATTGTGACATCTAAAGTGGTATATATCGTGACATCTATCGTGGCGTCTATCGTGACATCATGGTAACTATCGTGATATCTATCGTCGCATCTATCATGACACATATCATGGTAACTATCGTGACACCTATTGTGACATCTACCGTGGCATCTATTGTGACATATACCGTGACATCTATCGTGACATCTATCGTGACATCTATCGTGACACATATCTTGGTAACTATCGTGACACATATATTGGTAACTATCGTGACACATATCTCGGTAACTATCGTGACACATATCTCGGTAACTATCGTGACACATATCTTGGTAACTATCGTGACACATATCTTGGTAACTATCGTGACACATATCTTGGTAACTATCGTGACACATATCTTGGTAACTATCGTGACACATATCTTGGTAACTATCGTGACACATATCTTGGTAACTATCGTGACACATATCTTGGTAACTATCGTGACACATATCTTGGTAACCATCGTGACACATATCTTGGTAACCATCGTGACACATATCTTGGCAACTATCGTGGCACATATCTTGGCAACTATCGTGACACATATCTTGGTAACTATCGTGACACATATCTTGGTAACTATCGTGACACATATCTTGGTAACTATCGTGACACACATCTTGGTAACTATCGTGACACATATCTTGGTAACTATCGTGACACATATCTTGGTAACGATCGTGACACATCTTGGTAACTATCGTGACACATATCTTGGTAACTATCGTGACACATATCTTGGTAACTATCGTGACACATATCTTGGTAACTATCGTGACACATATCTTGGTAACTATCGTGACACATATCTTGGTAACTATCGTGACACATATCTTGGTAACTATCGTGACACATATCTTGGTAACTATCGTGTCACATATCTTGGTAACTAACGTGACAATATCTTGGTAACTATCGTGACACATATCTTGGTAACTATCGTGACACATATCTTGGTAAATATCGTGACACATATCTTGGTAACTATCGTGACACATCTTGGTAACTATCGTGACACATACCTTGGTAACTATCGTGACACATATCTTGGTAACTATCGTGACACATATCTTGGTAACTATCGTGACACATATCTTGGTAACTATCGTGACACATATCTTGGTAACTATCGTGACACATATCTTGGTAACTATCGTGACACATATCTTGGTAACTATCGTGACACATATCTTGGTAACTATCGTGACACATATCTTGGTAACTATCGTGACACATATCTTGGTAACTATCGTGACACATATCTTGGTAACTATCGTGACACATATCTTGGTAACTATCGTGGCACATATCTTGGTAACTATCGTGGCACATATCTTGGTAACTATCGTGGCACATATCTTGGTAACTATCGTGGCACATATCTTGGTAACTATCGTGGCACATATCTTGGTAACTATCGTGACACATATCTTGGTAACTATCGTGACACATATCTTGGTAACTATCGTGACACATATCTTGGTAACTATCGTGACACATATCTTGGTAACTATCGTGACACATATCTTGGTAACTATCGTGACACATATCTCGGTAACTATCGTGACACATATCTTGGTAACCATCGTGACACATATCTTGGTAACTATCGTGACACATATCTTGGTAACTATCGCGACACATATCTTGGTAACTATCGTGACACATATCTTGGTAACTATCGTGACACATATCTTGGTAACTATCGTGACACATATCTTGGTAACTATCGTGACACATATCTTGGTAACTATCATGACACATATCTTGGTATCTATCGTGACACATATCTTGGTAACTATCGTGACACATATCTTGGTAACTATCGTGACACATATCTTGGTAACTATCGTGACACATATCTTGGTAACTATCGTGACACATATCTTGGTAACTATCGTGACACATATCTTGGTAACTATCGTGACACATATCTTGGTAACTATCGTGACACATACCTTGGTAACTATCGTGACACATATCTTGGTAACTATCGTGACACATATCTTGGTAACTATCGTGACACATATCTTGGTAACTATCGTGACACATATCTTGGTAACTATCGTGACACATATCTTGGTAACTATCGTGACACATATCTTGGTAACTATCGTGACACATATCTTGGTAACTATCGTGACACATATCTTGGTAACTATCGTGACACATATCTTGGTAACTATCGTGACACATATCTTGGTAACTATCGTGACACATATCTTGGTAACTATCGTGACACATATCTTGGTAACTATCGTGACACATATCTTGGTAACTATCGTGACACATATCTTGGTAACTATCGTGACACATATCTTGGTAACTATCGTGACACATATCTTGGTAACTATCGTGACACATATCTTGGTAACTATCGTGACACATATCTTGGTAACTATCGTGACACATATCTTGGTAACTATCGTGACACATATCTTGGTAACTATCGAGTCACATATCTTGGTAACTATCGTGACACATATCTTGGTAACTATCGTGACACCTTATCTTGGTAACTATCGTGACACCTTATCTTGGTAACTATCGCGACACATATCTTGGTAACCATCGTGACACATATCTTGGTAACCATCGTGACACATACCTTGGTAACTATCGCGACACATATCTTGGTAACTATCGTGACACATATCTTGGTAACTATCGTGACACATATCTTGGTAACTATCGTGACACATATCTTGGTAACTATCGTGACACATATCTTGGTAACTATCGTGACACATATCTTGGTAACTATCGTGACACATATCTTGGTAACTATCGTGACACATATCTTGGTAACTATCGTGACACATATCTTGGTAACTATCGTGACACATATCTTGGTAACTATCGTGACACATATCTTGGTAACTATCGTGACACATATCTTGGTAACTATCGTGACACATATCTTGGTAACTATCGTGACACATATCTTGGTAACTATCGTGACACATATCTTGGTAACTATCGTGACACATATCTTGGTAACTATCGTGACACATATCTTGGTAACTATCGTGACACATATCTTGGTAACTATCGTGACACATATCTTGGTAACTATCGTGACACACATCTTGGTAACTATCGTGACACATATCTTGGTAACTATTGTGACACATATCTTGGTAACTATCGTGACATATCTTGGTAACTATCGTGACACATATCTTGGTAACTATCGTGACACATATCTTGGTAACTATCGTGACACATATCTTGGTAACTATCGTGACACATATCTTGGTAACTATCGTGACACATATCTTGGTAACTATCGTGACACATATCTTGGTAACTATCGTGACACATATCTTGGTAACTATCGTGACACATATCTTGGTAACTATCGTGACACATATCTTGGTAACTATCGTGGCACATATCTTGGTAACTATCGTGGCACATATCTTGGTAACTATCGTGACACATATCCTGACATCAATCGGGGTGAGGCTGGCCAAGAGACTTCTCTCCCAAACCCGGACCAAAGTATCGTCTTCACGGGGTCTGTAGTGCAGAGGTCTTCTCCCCTCCCCCAAGCCCACACAGGGATGTGAGACACCGGTACTGGCGTGCGGGAAGGCAGATCTTTAGATGGCTGGGTCAATGTTTCAGCGCTGGGGTCCACCCAGTCTTGCAAGATGGGTGCTAGACAATGTTCGAGATTGTGTGAAAACGAAGGAACTTTATTTTCACAGGGTAGAGAATTGGGCACGCAGCTCGTCTGACATTCTGCCCTTCTGATCTGTCTGCTCTTGTACGCAATTTAATTTATTCATTACTTATGAAGCTAATCTTAGACAACAACAACAACAACTACAGAACAACATGCATTATACACGCATGGAAAATGTGCAATAATCAAGAATACATGACTCACTAAAACTAAATTTTGACATGGCAATTATAATTACCTCAGATAGCTGTAAAGTATCACATTTAGAGGAATGTTTATTATAACAATTGTCATTTGAGAAAATTATTATCATTTTTCGACGTCTATTTTCTTTTTAATATAAGGAGAGGCAGCGAGGAAGGGAACCAGCCATCCTATTACATTATGCCATGGTAAAGAATACACGAAAGCTGAAAATGCCGAACCGCGGTGGCAGCACGCACTATGGACCCACCTCTTGTATCAGGCAGTGGAGTCTTCTAGGAAATCTTAAGTAGGTCAAGTCCAGAAACCCCTTTCATGCCATCATGTCTGCTGCTGGTCCCACATTGTTACACCAATGTTATATTCAGTAGTTTGCCAATGCTTTCTGCACGAGATGTCAACTTTCAAGTCTAACTGGCCTGTGTGGGGAAGCAACCCACTACCCCGCCGTCAGTGCATATGAAGTTTAAGAGCGAGCGCTGTACACAGCTGGGCCACGCCGACTTATATCCGGACAAGCAGACGTATCTCTAAGTGCTGCCAGAAGCCAAGTTTTTGTGAGTGCGTGCGCTCGGTTTGAACTGCTAGTCCGTACACTTGCAACTACGTTTAGTACACTGGACTTATTGTTGCGTGTGGTTTAGCTTTCTCTGTTACCAGTGTCCCTCACCATCAGGCGAATCCACTCTGACTTCTGAGGTAGTTGTAATTTACGTCCACCAAGTCAAGGACGAAAGTCAACACTTTAGTGCAACTGACCGCTGTAAGGGTTGAACCCGCTACCTCGCCATCAGCACACCGGAAGTTTAAGAGCGAGCTCCCTTATCTATTCGACCATGCTGGCCTAAAATCCTGGAGATACCGGAGACCAAACCTGGGTCCTTTCATATCATGCTAACCCACTCCGACTTGAGGTACTTGTAATGTACATCCCCAGGTCAAGTCCCAGAAGTCAACATGTAGGTCTATCTGACCTGCGTGCGGATCGACCCCACATCCCTTTCCTCCCTCCGCGATGACTAGAGAATGTTTAACCATGCGGCCACGTCGGCTTCCACATATTTCGACCAGCACAGCAAATCCTATTTTCATCTAACCGATGTTAAAGGTATTCTGTAAAATCCATCAGTTCATTGTGAATGTTATCTGGTGTTTGCATCCACATGTCGCCACAAACTTGTTATCGCTTCCAACAAAATGGGCATATATGTACAACTCGCCAACATTCACTAATCCTAACTGCAAACACAGCACGGACTGAAAGGTTAAGCAAACTTGTTTTAGTGGTAAACTGAAAAATTATAAACATGTAAACATATATTAATGGGTAAATGAAATATGCCACGTTGTATTTATGACGTCACTGTTTGCAACATACGCCTGTGAGACCTGGAAACTTACTAAACAAGCTGAACAACGCATAAATGCCTTTGACTATAAATGTTATAGGCGAGTACTAAGAATATCTTGGGTAAAGAAAAAAACAAATGCATCCATACTTCAAGAGCTGAATATTGAAGAAGGTTGGCTATTAAAGATAATAAAACAAAGAAAATTGAAATATTTTGGTCACTTGAAACGTCATGAAGGTTTGGAGAGAACAATAATGGAGGGGTATATGCCTGGGAAGAGAGGAAGAGGAAGGCCAAAGAGAAGATGGATGCAGGATGTGGCGGATGATCTCCAGATTGGTGTATCGGACGCGGGACATCTTGCTTATGATCGAGAGGTTTTCCGGAAGGTTGTTATGGGAGCGAGGTTCTGCAAAGGACATGCTACTGAATGAATGAATGAATGAATGAATGAATGAATGAATGAATGAATGAATGAATGAATGAGTTTGTAGCATCGTATTGTGAACACAGCCATAGCTCTAGGAGGGGACAGCCCCAGCAGCTGCACTTCCTGGTGGTAGAGGGAGGGAAACCCACCCCGCTGTAGCAATCGCAGCTCTGGGGACCGAGTATTGGCCGGGATATGTGGATAACTCTGTAGCTGAGCCGAGCAGGGAAATCACTTGTCCTGACAGTCGGAAATGGCTGTCAAAGGCAGAGGCAAAATGTGGATCTGAAAGACATGGGGAAGCACCATATTATCTTCCCTGGAATTCATGTAGTTCAGGTCAGGGTCAGAGAATGTCGTTAATAATGGCTGTCTTGGGACAGCGGTTGGGACTGTCACAAGCCTCGGGCGACACCAGTTCCCCCATCAAGCTACTGATGGATGCTGGATGAACTGAGACAGTTGCATCAGCAGAGTTGATCCAGAACACAAAAGACCGAGATCTGTGGAAAGACATGAACACCGACGCCAGCTGGCAAGAAACCTGGTGGTGATGACTGTGAACATAATAGGCTAGTTAGAAATATTCTCAGATTTCAGCAGTGTTCTTGAAGTCAGCTCCATTGACATGCTCAAAGACAGGGAATATCCGTTGGATGGTATTCCCCAGGACATGCTGGTGTCTTGGGACACGATCCCAGGGCCAGATTGGTTGGGCCTGCACAACTAAGTGGGGTATTGGTGCACAAGAAGGCAGTCGTGGCGCGGAGCTTGTGGAATCATTTAAATAGCGTGTGAGCACAGAAAAATCACCATGGACTGGAGGGAATGGTGCTGCAGTGAGTGACCAGACGATCTAGCCGACACTGAGTACTCCGAGGAAAGGCCAGGATACGTAATCCGATTGTAGCTGGTATAATTAATGTTGGAACTCTTCACTGGCCGTTAGAGTTGGGGACGTAACGCGTATTGGAATGTCATGAGTGCTGTGATGTTGGTTCGTGACTCAACTTATAGACACTACTAGTTCTTATTGCGTGTACAGAAAATATATAAGATAATACGACAGATACAACCACATTGAGTAAGGTAGGTAATCTCATTGCATTGGCTTCAATTGGGGTATGGAATGATGAAACATCATGTGCTCCATTATCATCTCTGGGTTTTCCTTCTGGGCCAATCCCAGTGGGAGCTTAGTGCGGCATAAATAACTTCCAATGAAACCTGACCTTTATCATCATCATCATCATCATGTGCTATGCCGATAAGCTTGGGCAGTCATGTTTCGCCATGACGATACATGATTGTCTTGGCATCTGTACAGAAGATGGTTTGTTATTGCATTCCTTCTTAGCAGTGGCCATACTTGTCGATGACCTTATCCAGTGTCTCCAGAATGAGATCTCTGCCTACCGTCGTGACATTGGAGACCATAATCTACAACTATCTGTCTGCTACTCTTCATCTCCACCCACCACCTGCACACATAGCTTCACGTAACCCTAATCTGGGGGATAAAAAGTACCCCACCTTGCCCAGGGGTGTTTTTTAGGCTAGCGGAGGGAGGGAGAACCTTAGTTATCCTTGATAGGGGATTCCCCTACCCCGCTACCCTTAGAAAAACTGGGACCTCGCACCATATACCTAATACTCTCGCAGAAAGGGTCCTGTCAAATCTTGGACGATTTGCGCGGGTCAATCTAAACCATAGCCACTGAACCACCAACGCGCTAGAGAATCATCATTAACTAAAATAATTTATATATTCTGTAACTAAAATAATGTATATATTCTGAAAGAGGTGAAGAAACAAAGACAGATGATCACAGAACAAGAAAGAGACAATAAACATTCCTCTTAATCACCATCACATGCCTTGCCGATAATAGTGGTCGGTCATGTTTCGCCATCTCACACGATCACCAGAGTCGTGGAACATCTGTGTTCTTGTCCCTACCATGAAACGTATCCAAGCCATCCAGGTATTCACTTCTCTGTCAGTATCAACCCATCCATACTTAATTGTCTCTCATGACAAGCTTGATAACCAACAATATAATATACATTCTTCCCCTGATGGTCCCCGGTTACACACGTGATGAAGATGATGATGATGATGATGATGATGATGATGATGATGGTTATGATGATGATGATGATGATGATGATGGTGGTGATGATGATGATGATGATGATGATGATGATGATGATGATGATGATGATGATGATGATGATGATGATGATGATGATGATGATGATGATGATGATGATAAGAAACAACGCAGAATCATCTCCACAATAACGCTTAAAGGCTGTTCATGACGTGTTGACAGCAATGCAAGGATTACATGGTAGTATTGAGCACAGATAGCGCTAATCGGTCCGGCAAACAAACCCAAGCATCCCAGTTATACCAGCTGCTGCAACATCACAATGTTAATGAGAACATCGACCAGCACAGACTGGATCAACAACCGCACATCATCAGCACAGACACGATCAACAACCGCACATCATCAGCACAGACACGATCAACAACCGCACATCATCAGCACAGACATGATCAACAACCTCACATCATCAGCACAGACATGATCAACAACCGCACATCATCAGCACAGACATGATCAACAACCGCACATCATCAGCAACAGGAATTAACACAGAAATTTACCGCGCCTTATCCCACTTTTAGGTGAGAGAATAAGCTGCAAGCAAGGCAGAGGGATATGCACAATGAAAGAACGAAATTTCATATGTTGAGAAAACCAGAGCTAGCTATTCAGAAAGGTACAGCATCAGTGCAACGAAGACTACATGACTCTTGGCCGACAGAGACTGACCACCATTCTTAGCTGTAGGAGAGAAGCATAAAACACTGAATAAATACACGCATAGACATCTAAGTGGTGAAGTTACAGAGCCGGTTGTCGAATTTCGTGAAGGTCGTCAGTTCGTTTTCTGTTTCCCTCATTTGGTTCACGGGGGGTCGTCGCCGGAGCTACAGAGTTTGTGTTTCGTCCTACGCTTTCGACAGGCCGCCCTGCTGAAAGAGACCAAACCTTAATGGGATAACACCAGGTGCAATGAAGTCGACCCTTACGTCTTAAAACCTTTTCAAAAGAGCAGTGGTAGCGTTGTAGTTAGAGCTCCTGCTTACCAAGGAAGTGGCTCGGGGTCAATCCCAGCAGTTCCAGGATTAATTTTTCCAATCTGAGCGGAAGTGGGGTCGACCCAGCCTCCCATAACGGGATCAGAGTTTTATTACACTTGTCTTGGGGGAAAAAAAGGACGATAAGAAAGGAAACAGACTACCTGACCTCATTATACCATGACCTAGATTATGTGAAAGCCTAATACTTAGCAGACAAATAACTGTGCCTACGTTTATCCTTATTGTAAAAACAAGTGTCTATATATCATAGCGCAATAAGTCTGGGTTCAGTCCTCAGCTCGGACGGAATTATTTCTCACAGCAAGCGACCCAGCTTCGAAAACTGGGTTGTAAAGTTCCTTCTGGGCAGGATAGCAAAGGAGCTGATCATAATCAAGCACAAACAACATGGACGCCATGGTGGAGGAAAATCCTGGTACTGCCGTCAGAAGTTCAGGTACAACCTGGCATACGTCATGTGTGCATACAATTGTTAGATCAGCTGACAATCCCCTCACGGCCACCTGGCAACAAACGCCAATCTGGCCAGAAAAACCACACAGAGATGATGAAGATATGTCGGATAACTGTAGATACTGTTGATGCCAAAATATTCTTTGTTTGCTTCTGAGTTGTTGTTAATGATGTTGTTGTAGTTGTTGTTGTAGTAGTTGTTGTTGTTGTTGTTGTTGTCATTGTTACTGTCATTGTTGATGTTCTTGTTCATGTTGTTGATGATGTTATTGTTGCTATTAATGTTGTTGTTGTTGATGATGTTGTTGTTGCTATTAATGTTGTTGTTGATGTTATTGTTGTTGTTGTTGTTGTTGTTACTGTCGTTTTTGATGTTGTTGATGATGTTGCTTGTGTTGTTGTTGTTGCTATTAATGTTGTTGATGTTGTTGTTGCTATTAATGTTGTTGTTGATGTTGTTATTGCTATTAATGTTGTTGTTGATGGTGTTGATTTTGTTGAGGTTGTTGTCGTTGCCGCTGCTGCTTGTGTTGTTGTTGTTGTTGTTACTGTCGTCTTTGATGTTGTTGATGATGTTGCTTGTGTTGTTGTTGTTGCTATTAATGTTGTTGTTGCTGATGCTGTTGTTGTTGCTTGTGAATCCCCTAGCTGGCCGAGTGTGAACTTAAGTCCTATTCATCGTCGTCCAGGTCGCTCGGACTGGCATCTTACGGAGTGAGGCTAGGCTACAGATTTCTCTCACGCAGTGAGGCTAGGCTACAGATTTCTCTCACGTAGTGAGGCTGGGCTACAGACTTCTCTCACGCAGTGAGGCTGGGCTACAGACTTCTCTCACGTAGTGAGGCTGGGCTACAGACTTCTCTCACGTAATGAGGCTGTGTTACAGACTTCTCTCACGCAGTGAGGCTAGGCTACAGACTTCTCTCACGTAATGAGGCTGTGTTACAGACTTCTCTCACGTAGTGAGGCTGGGCTACAGACTTCTCTCACGTAATGAGGCTGTGTTACAGACTTCTCTCACGCAGTGAGGCTGTGTTACAGACTTCTCTCACGCAGTGACGCTGGGCTACAGACTTCTCTTACCACTCGGCGCCATAGGACTATCTCAAGGGGGCTGTGTTGAAAAGTTCCCCGTTCCCTCTCCATGCTCAGACACCAGCCGGGAGTGTCAGACCCACACTGGAACTTGGCACCTGTGGCGAGACAGGCCAGGGCATGACCAGAGCTAGGACCGCACAGATGTACTGGCTGGCTGGGGTTAGGCCTGGGAATGTGTTGCTCCCGCCACATGAACTAGCCAGAGCAGATTAGAGACGGTAGAACCACCAGGACACGTCTCCCGTAGTACATCAAAGAAGGGAGAACTACGAGGACACATCTCCCAGAGAAGATCAGAGACGGGAGAACTGCCAGGACACATCTCACAGAGAAGATCAGAGACGGGAGAACTGCCAGGACACATCTCACAGAGAAGATCAGAGACGGGAGAACTGCTAGGACACATCTCACAGAGAAAATCGAAGAGGGGAGGGCTGCCAGTACACATCTCTACAGAGATCAGATACGAGAGAACTGCCAGAATATATCTTCTCTTAGATGGTCTGATCCCAACTCAACAAGAACTTGATCTACACATAGCTTTCAATGTACATCTCCGGCTTCCAGGTTCCCCAGCTACAGAAACACCGTGGGAGGGTTTCATAGTATTCATA
Source organism: Cepaea hortensis (assembly GCA_963921405.1). Lineage (NCBI taxonomy): Eukaryota > Metazoa > Mollusca > Gastropoda > Stylommatophora > Helicidae > Cepaea > Cepaea hortensis. The sequence goes on along the minus strand of OY992897.1, from coordinate 71,044,807 downwards.
ATAACACTCGAGTCTAGACCTGAACCTGGGATCGACATGTTAGACACAACACGAGAAAAAGCAGACGAAACATCGATATTTGAGTCAAAACACAAGAAGAAGAAGAAGAAGAAGAAGAAGAAGAAGAAGAAGAAGAAGAAGAAGAAGAAGAAGAAGAAGAAGAAGAAGAAGAAGAAGAAGAAGAAGAAGAAGAAGAAGAAGAAGAAGAAGCAGCAGCAGCAGCAGGAGAAGAAGAAGAAGAAGAAGAAGAAGAAGAAGAAGAAGAAGAAGAAGAAGAAGAAGAAGAAGAAGAAGAAGAAGAAGAAGAAGAAGAAGAAGAAGAAGAAGAAGAAGAAGCAGCAGCAGCAGCAGCAGCAGCAGCAGGAGAAGAAGAAGAAGAAGAAGAAGAAGAAGAAGAAGAAGAAGAAGAAGAAGAAGAAGAAGAAGAAGAAGAAGAAGAAGAAGAAGAAGAAGAAGAAGAAGCAACAGCAGCAGCAGCAGCAGCAGGAGAAGAAGAAGAAGAAGAAGAAGAAGAAGAAGAAGAAGAAGAAGAAGAAGAAGAAGAAGAAGAAGAAGAAGAAGAAGAAGAAGAAGAAGAAGAAGACAGCAATGACTTACCGTGCACGTTAAACGCCATTACCAGTAAAAATTCCACCACGTGCATGTTTGAAACTGTACTCATCTCCTGGTGTAGTATGTTATATCGGCCAGACTAAATTCCACTTAATAGTTTCTGAACACACTTTAATATTGTCTCAGAAATCGTGGAGTTGAGGTCCCGAGGTACACAACAACAATGCCGTACTTCACGGGGATAGATGATGATGATTATGGCAGTAATATTAATAATAACAAAATTATAATGAGTCATTTAGTATTAGAACAACATTTCACAAAATTAGATATTTATAGACAGATCATTATGAGTTGCCAAATTAGATTAGGAAGTTAGAAGTAAATCCATCAACAATTCTTATCTTCTGTCTTACATTAGAAATTTATAGATATATGCGCGAAAAGTCTCAGTCATAAAAAGCAAGAAGTTACACAGTATCTAAGTCTTTGCCAGAAACAGTTTAAAATGGCGCAGACAGAAGCTACAAGTGAAATTAAATGCCGAGATTTCTGAGACTCGGTGTTACCTTGACGACTGTTGTTTCAGCTTGACATATTGGGGACGACAAACAAGGCAGATTTGAGAAGACCGACCCCTCCGGCCAGATCAAACTGGAGTTTGGTTTATTTTATCGTTAGCCTCAGACGCCGCAGCGCGAGACAACTTGTTGACGATTTCAAAATAGCCAATGAATGCAAATGTTTCCGGAAACTTGGCTTTTGTTTGCATACAATACAAAACACATGCAAGTGTGAATGTGCTTCTCTAACTTTAGTACTGGCCACGATAGCATTTTAACAAAAGTGAATTTTTCCGCGATAAAAATATCTTTGTGTGTCACAACTTTGTCAGTGACGTTTGATTGTTTCAGCAAACATCAAATATTTGGTTATGCCCCTTTTGTTGATTTGCACAGCGAGTTACGGGTAATTAAAAACAAGGTGGGTAACTCTTCTGGTGTTTTCTTGCTCATTGCTAGCACAAATACACGGCGCGACTGCTCCGTTCTCCCGCTGTCGTATGGGTAATGGCGGCCGTGATGTCTGTCACAGCTTGTCACTGTCGCAGACATGTCACTGGTTCTTAAGATTGCGCCCGTATTTCAGAGGACCAAGTGAAACAAATGGAGCGGTACGTCAATCAGGCCAACACACGTAAGGTCATAAAGCAATGTCTGGGGTCCTGATTTTGATTAGAGAAATTAGACGTAGACAGTCACACATTTTTTTGACATGTTATGAGAAGAAAAAAATTGGAGAACTTGGTGACAATACCTGGATGGCCTGGCCACATGGCATGGTCAAGACAGGAACACCAGGCTGATTTACGTTTCTGGTGATCGAGGGGACACGGCGAGTCATGACCGTCCACGCTTACCGGCATGGCACATGATTGATTGAATGTACAGCACGGGGTTGATCGTGTACACATACATGTATGATTGTAAACGGCAATTGATCAATCACTCTTCTTCTTCTTCTTCTTCTTCTTCTTCTTCTTCTTCTTCTTCTTCTTCTTCTTCTTCTTCTTCTTCTTCTTCTTCTTCTTCTTCTTCTTCTTCTTCTTCTTCTCCTCCTCCTCCTCCTCCTCCTTCTTCTTCTTCTTCTTCTTCTTCTTCTTCTTCTTCTTCTTCTTCTTCTTCTTCTTCTTCTTCTTCTTCTTCTTCTTCTTCTTCTTCTTCTTCTTCTTCTTCTTCTTCTTCTTCTTCTTCTTCTTCCCCTCCTCCTCCTCCTCCTCCTCCTCCTCCTCCTCCTTCTTCTTCTTCTTCTTCTTCTTCTTCTTCTTCTTCTTCTTCTTCTTCTTCTTCTTCTTCTTCTTCTTCTTCTTCTTCTTCTTCTTCTTCTTCTTCTTCTTCTTCTTCTTCTTCTTCTTCTTCTTCTTCTTCTTCTTCTTCTTCTTCGTCTCTTCTTCCTCTTCTTCTTCTTCTTCTTCTTCTTCTTCTTCTTCTTCTTCTTCTCTTCTTCTTCTTCTTCTTCTTCTTCTTCTCTCTTCTTCTTCTTCTTCTTCTTCTTCTTCTTCTTCTTCTTCTTCTTCTTCTTCTTCTTCTTCTTCTTCTTCTTCTTCTTCTTCTTCTTCTTCTTCTTCTTCTTCTTCTTCTTCTTCTTCTTCTTCTTCTTCTTCTTCTTCTTCTTCTTCTTCTTCTTCTTCTTCTTCTTCTTCTTCTTCTTCTTCTCCTCCTCCTCCTCCTCCTCCTCCTCCTCCTCCTCCTCCTCCTCCTTCTTCTTCTTCTTCTTCTTCTTCTTCTTCTTCTTCTTCTTCTTCTTCTTCTTCTTCTTCTTCTTCTTCTTCTTCTTCTTCTTCTTCTTCTTCTTCTTCTTCTCTCTTCCTCCTCCTCCTCCTCTTCTTCTTCTTCTTCTTCTTCTTCTTCTTCTTCTTCTTCTTCCTCCTCCTCCTCCTCTTCTTCTTCTTCTTCTACTTCTTCTTCTTCTTCTTCTTCTTGGTGTGTGAGGAAATGTGTGTGGGTGGGGGATCAGTGGGTGGGTGTCGGCATGTATGTTTGCCTGGTTCTGTGTGAGTGCATGGAGGTATGTGTGGGTGGGTGGGGGAGGTTTGGAGGGTGGGGGATGTGTTGGTGGCTGCGGGATATGAGGGTGGATGGGGGATGTGTCTCGCAACATTGCAATATGCACTGTTTATGTTTAACTTTCATTTGACAATGTTTTTTTTTTTGGTTTTTTTATGTGAATGTATCAAGCGTAATATGAATTGTTTATGCTTACAAAATCCACTTGACAATGTTTTTTTCCCTATGTTAATGTAACATGCACATTTGGTGAATGAAAGATGAGTGATTGAAAGGGCCGAATGTAAGACGGGCCTGCGTGCCCAATTTGTTACCCTTTTAAAATAAAGTTTGTTCGTTCGTTCGTTCGTTCGTTCTACCTACTTGTCTGTCTACCTACAACTTGTCTGTCTACCTACAACTTGTCTGTCTACCTACAACTTGTCTGTCTACCTACAACTTGCCTGTCTACCTACAACTTGTCTGTCTACCTACAACTTGTCTGTCTACCTACAACTTGTCTGTCTACCTACAACTTGTCTGTCTACCTACAACTTGCATGTCTATCTACAACTTGCATGTCTATCTACAACTTGTTTGTCTACCAACAACTTGTCTGTCTACCTACAACTTGTCTGTCTACCTACAACTTGCATGTCTACCTACAACTTGTCTGTCTACCTACAACTTGCATGTCTACCTACAACTTGTCTGTCTACCTACAACTTGTCTGTCTACCTACAACTTGCATGTCTACCTACAACTTGCATGTCTACCTACAACTTGTCTGTCTACCTACAACTTGTCTGTCTACCTACAACTTGTCTGTCTATCTACAACTTGCATGTCTACCTAAAACTTTTCTGTCTACCTACAACTTGCATGTCTACCTACAACTTACATGTCTATCTACAACTTACTTGTCTACCTACAACTTACATGTATATCTACAACTTACCTGTCTAGCTGCAAATTACCTCTCTACCTACAACTTGCCGCTGTCTACCCACAACTTGCCTGTCTGCCTACAAGCTACCTATTTTCCTGTCTACCTACTTACGTGTCTACCTACTTTCCTGTCTACCCACATGCCTGTCTACCTACTTTCCTGTCTACCCACAACTTGCCTGTCTGCCTACAACCTACCTACTTTCCTGTCTACCCACAACTTGCCTGTCTGCCTACAACCTACCTACTTTCCTGTCTACCCAGATGCCTGTCTACCCACTTTCCTGTCTACCTACTTTCCTGTCTACCCTCAAGCCTGTCTACCTACTTTCCTGTCTACCCACATGCCTGTCTACCTACTTTCCTGTCTACCCACATGCCTGTCTACCTACTTTCCTGTCTACCTACTTTCCTGTCTACCCACATGCCTGTCTACATACTTTCCTGTCTACCCACATGCCTGTATACCTACTTTCCTGTCTACCCACATGCCTGTCTACCTACTTTCCTGTCTACCTACTTTCCTGTCTACCCTCATGCCTGTCTACCTACTTTCCTGTCTACCTACTTTCCTGTCTACCCACATGCCTGTCTACCTACTTTCCTGTCTACCTACTTTCCTGTCTACCTACTTTCCTGTCTACCTACTTTCCTGTCTACCCACATGCCTGTATACCTACTTTCCTGTCTACCTACTTTCCTGTCTACCTACTTTCCTGTCTACCTACTTTCCTGTATACCCACATGCCTGTCTAGCTACTTTCCTGTCTACCTACTTTCCTGTCTACCTACTTTCCTGTCTACCTACTTTCCTGTCTACCTACTTTCCTGTCTACCCACATGCCTGTCTACCTACTTTCCTGTCTACCTACTTTCCTGTCTACCTACTTTCCTGTCTACCCACATGCCTGTCTACCTACTTTCCTGTCTACCTACTTTCCTGTCTACCTACTTTTCTGTCTACCCACATGCCTGTCTACCTACTTTCCTGTCTACCCACATGCCTGTCTACCTACTTTCCTGTCTACCCACATGCCTGTCTACCTACTTTCCTGTCTACCTACTTTCTTGTCTACCCACATGCCTGTCTACCTACTTTCCTGTCTACCCACATGCCTGTCTACCCACATGCCTGTATACCTACTTTCCTGTCTACCTACTTTCCTGTCTACCTACTTTCCTGTCTACCCACATGCCTGTCTACCTACTTTCCTGTCTACCCACATGCCTGTCTACCTACTTTCCTGTCTACCTACTTTCCTGTCTACCTACTTTCCTGTCTACCCACATGCCTGTCTACCTACTTTCCTGTCTACCTACTTTCCTGTCTACCTACTTTCTTGTCTACCCACATACCTGTCTACCTACTTTCCTGTCTACCTACTTTCCTGTCTACCCACATGCCTGTCTACCTACTTTCCTGTCTACCTACTTTCCTGTCTACCCACATGCCTGTCTACTTACTTTCCTGTCTACCCACATGCCTGTCTACCCACATGCCTGTCTACCTACTTTACTGTCTACCCACATGCCTGTCTACCTACTTTCCTGTCTACCCACATGCCTGTCTACCCACATGCCTGTATACCTACTTTCCTGTCTACCTACTTTCCTATCTACCCACATCCCTGTCTACCTACTTTCCTGTCTACCTACTTTCCTGTCTACCCACATGCCTGTCTACCTACTTTCCTGTCTACCTACTTTCCTGTCAACCCACATGCCTGTCTACCTACTTTCCTGTCTACCTACTTTCCTGTCTACCCACATGCCTGTCTACCTACTTTCCTGTCTACCTACTTTCCTGTCTACCTACTTTCCTGCCTACCTACTTTCCTGTCTACCTACTTTCCTGTCTACCCACATGCCTGTCTACCTACTTTCCTGTCTATCTACTTTCCTGTCTACCCACATGCCTGTCTACCTACTTTCCTGTCTACCCACATGCCTGTCTACCTACTTTCCTGTCTACATACTTTCCTGTCTACCTACTTTCCTGTCTACCTACTTTCCTGTCTACCTACTTTCCTGTCTACCTACTTTCCTGACAACCTACTTTCCTGTCTACATACTTTCTTGTCTACCTACTTTCCTGTCTACCTACTTTCCTGTCTACCTACTTTCCTGTCTGCGTACAACTTGCTTGTCTACCTACAACTTGCCTACAAATTACCCGGCTACCTACAACGTGCCTGTCTACCTACTTTCCTGTCTACCTACTTTCCTGTCTACCTACTTTCCTGTCTACCCACATGCCTGTCTACCTACTTTCCTGTCTACCCACATGCCTGTCTACCTACTTTCCTGTCTACCTACTTTCCTGTCTACCTACTTTCCTGTCCACCTACTTTCCTGTCTACCTACTTTCCTGTCTACCTACTTTCCTGTCTACCCACTTGCCTGTCTACCTGCTTTCCTGTCTACCCACATGCATGTCTACCTACTTTCCTGTCTACCTACTTTCCTGTCTACCTACTTTCCGGTCTACCTACTTTCCTGTCTACCTACTTTCCTGTCTACCTACTTTCCTGTCTACCAACTTTCCTGAATACCCACATGCCTGTCTACCTACTTTCCTGTCTACCTACTTTCCTGTCTACCCACATGCCTGTCTACCTACTTTCCTGTCTACCCACATGCCTGTCTACCTACTTTCCTGTCTACCTACTTTCCTGTCTACCCACATGCCTGTCTACCTACTTTCCTGTCTACCTACTTTCCTGTCTACCTACTTTCCTGTCTACCTACTTTCCTGTCTACCTACTTTCCTGTCTACCTACTTTCCTGTCTACCCACATGCCTGTCTACCTACTTTCCTGTCTACCCACATGCCTGTCTACCTACTTTCCTGTCTACCTACTTTCCTGTCTACCCACATGCCTGTCTACCTACTTTCCTGTCTACCTACTTTCCTGTCTACCTACTTTCCTGTCTACCCACATGCCTGTCTACCTACTTTCCTGTCTACCTACTTTCCTGTCTACCCACATGCCTGTCTACCTACTTTCCTGTCTACCTACTTTCCTGTCTACCTACTTTCCTGACAACCTACTTTCCTGTCTACATACTTTCTTGTCTACCTACTTTCCTGTCTACCTACTTTCCTGTCTACCTACTTTCCTGTCTGCGTACAACTTGCTTGTCTACCTACAAGTTGCCTACAAATTACCCGGCTACCTACAACGTGCCTGTTTACCTACTTGCGTGTTTACCTGCTTTCCTGTCTACCTACAACTTGCCTGTCTGTCTACAACCTGCCTACTTTCATGTCTACCTATTTGCCTGTCTACCTACTTGCGTGTCTACCTACTTTCCTGTCTACCTACAACTTACCTGTCTACCTACAATTTACCTGTCTTCCTATAACTTACCTTGTCTACAACAAATTACCTATCTACCTACAAATTGCCTTTCTAACCTACAACTTGCCGCTGTCTACCCACAACTTGCCTGTCTGCCTACAACCTACCTACTTTCTCGTCTACCTCCTTGCCTATCTACCTACCAGCGGTCCCTAAGAGAAAAACCAACCCTAGACACTAAACACAACACGTGGCACAAGCCCGACCACCCTATCACGAAAACCTCTTGAAACAGAAACACGCACAGCTGCACCACTCCACAACATGATGGGCTCTCGATACCATTAGCTTGAAACCACTTTATTGAAACCAACACTACCTTTCTAAACCTTGATATTTCAGCTCAGTATAACATTTCCAATACAAATAATACCCACATAACTAAAAGAGATTAACTTCAAAATTGACGAAAGAGTAGGATTGATAAATCCATAGGCATTAATTAGCACTCATAGAAGAGTTAATTCTTTAATAAAACTAATGTTTTCCCCGTGCTGTGTTCGCGTTTTCTGTCTCTGATCATCTCTCGTTGATTTGTGTTCCGGCTGATTTGTCAATATATACATGTTGCTTTTCATTAACTTGTATAATGTCTTTAAACAAAAAAAAATCTTAAAAGTCGATATAATCTACTTCATTGCACCGGGTTTTAAACCAGATGGCTCAGTCTCTTCCCACAGGGTGACCTGCCGAAAGGTTCGCACAAAGCACGACCACCGCAGCTGTATTAACGACCACCAGGAGTCTCCGAGAAAAATGAACTCGTGAGCCTGAGGAATTAAGTAAGGCTGCCTGGCCAGTGCAGACGCCTCGAACTGTGCAGGTTTGGGTTTTCTTTTCGCCCCCGATAGAAAAGATCCACACCTTAGCGAGGATTTGAACCCGGCATTCTAGCCACTCGGCCAGCCGCTCCTCTACAAGAGATTGACAACAAATAATAATGTAAAGCTAAATTAACTTCAACATTTCGTCCAATGAAACATTTTTTTTTGCATATCCTGTTTACAGGACATCGCTGTCAACACCAGTATTTTACTGCTGTTGTTGATGTCTTGGCACGTTTACGTTCAGTAGTTTGCCATTGCTTTCTGAAAGACCGGCTCCCATACTAACACGCTAAAACCCAGCGCGACGCGATCTGCTGCCAAATCGGTCGCAACTGTGTTTCGAACTCGGGTAAGCGGGTTCAAAAATCGCGTTCGAACGCCCTTAGCCAGGGAGTTCGGCCAATAAAACATACTGATCAATAAAAAGATATCAATTGCAAAGAGAAAAAGAGCGTTGAAGTGCTACATGGAACCTGTACTTTTGTATGGATGTGAAAAGTGGACGATGAACAGACAAGCTGAAAAACATCTGATGACAGTAGAGATGTGTTATCTGAGTAAAATGCAAAGAATACCATGGACAAACAGAAAAACCAATGAGCAAGTCAGACGAGAAGCAAATGAGAACCGTAAATTGATTAGAGAAATTAGACATAGACAGTCAAATTATGTTGGACACATTATAAGAAGAAATAAACTAGAGAATTTGGTGACAACTTGCAAAATTGAGGGGAGAAGAACCAGAGGAAGACATAGAAGTAATTACCTGGATGGATTGGCCACGTGGCATGAGCGAGACAAGAACACTGAGTTGATCCACGGCTCTGGTGATCGGTGAGACGGCGAAACATGACCGCCTACGCTTATCAGCATGATAAATGAACCAAGCCCATCAAACAATCAGATGACATATAGTTATGGGGACATACAGATGTATAGTTATATAGACATATATAGTTATATAAACATATAGTTATGGGGACGCCCGTGTGTTGCCGGGGCCCTTACGGAGAGCAAAGAATAGTAATACTGTTGACTACCATACACGTCGTAAGAGGCGACTAAAGAGGCTTTGGGCTGAGACTTAGTCTACAGTCTATTGGGACTTCCGGTCCCCAACATGGCGGATAGGCATTTAAACCGTTAAGGCCTCTGGAGCGTTTACGCTCGTGGCTATGGTTTGCATTCGCATTTTCCTCATGTTGGACTGGTAGTGTATGGGTCCGTCGCCCTGCTACTGAGTGAGTGCGTGGCGCGACACTGTGAGCTGTGAATTTCGCGTGGAATGCTTTTACATCTGTTCGCAGTTTGTAGCGTGAACTGCATGTTCGAAACGATGACGGTCGGTTGTTGCTAGATTGACTGGTTTGCCTGTTCGGTTCACGAGTGCATTTTTCAGGAGCTGTTTCGCTGGAGCTACGGAGTTCGTGCTTTGTGCGGCACTTTCGGCGGGTTGCCGTGCGAAAAGAGACCGAGCCATTTGGGAAAAACCCGGGTCAATGAAGTCTTTCTTGTTAATGCCGTTTCCATCGACAATGAACTGTATTTCTGGTGGAGGACTTTTGTGCTGGCATTCTGGCGGCGGCATTATGCACAGTGTACTTGTGCGGGCTGCTGGCTTGCCGATACTCCTGTCTATTCCATTGTTCACACGTGGCAGTGAGGAGCATTCTGTGTGATATTCACTGGCACAGGAACGGAGCATAATGGGGACGACCCGTTGCTGTGAAGTTGGAACCGTGACTAACTAACTGACTAACTAACATAGTTATGGGGAGTCGTGATCGCCAATGTCTACTCCAGAGATTATTTAGTTAATTGCGATGCAACGTTTAGTCAAGCCTGTGACTCTGTACATCCGACTTCCACAAGCTTGGTTTGCTTCCCTTAGCCTTTGACTGTCCCCAGTCTACCTACAAGGCAGCAGGTGTGTGTCCCTCTTTATCTGGTCCCTAGCTTTTGACTGTCCCCAGTCTACCTACAAGGCAGCAGGTTTGTGTCTCTCTTTATCTGGTCCCTATCCTTGGACTGTCCCCAGTCTACCTACAAGACAGCAGGTTTGTGTCTCTCTTTATCTGGCTTCTACCCCTCTAAGGCAGGCCCTGTTGCCTCTCCGATGTCCCGTCTGTCTCTGCCGATTTACCCGTGTCGCAATCCGACACGGGTGGTAACTCTGTTCGAGTTCCTCGTGGACCCCGTAATAGGCGGGCCACATCAGTGTCCACGGGACAGTGGACTCACTGACCAGTCCTTCGAGAAGGTTCTGGATTACTCTGGCCTTCGAGTGACTTACTTCTTTCCCTTGGGCGGGAGTTATAGCCCTTGGCTAATATCTATTAACTCCTGTTGGTTTTCCCGTACAATGTGAGTCTGTGACACTATTACTACAAGATTTCAGTTTTGAAGTCAGGCATATCCGCGGCACACAAAATACGATTGCCGACCTTCATTCCAGATGTCCTTAGACACATCCGAAAGCCTAATTGCGCCTGAGCGCACACAGCAGACCAATAAGTAATCTGCACATTGGTATAGCGCTCAGCAACACGGCGAATAGTGAAATTATTTCAGAAACGTTGTGTAGAAATTGTGATAGGGACAACGTCCCAATGTAAATATAGTATATCTATCTTATAATTATTGTAATAATTGTGATGAATACTTGTGTTGTATGTGATCGAAAGGTAACATTATTTTAAATATGTATGAACATTGTAACGAACAGTGCTACGTGAATTCAAGACTTACTTTACTTGAACTGTTCGAGTATCCGTAGTACCTGCTGAGCAGAGTGTTCCGAATTGTTTTAATCTGTGCGAGAGGGACAGTGACATCTGAATTCTACAGAACACTTTAATCCATACTTCGAAAGAAAGAGTTAATCCAGCAGCTGTTCTTATGAACTGTGTACTCCGTTCGTTTATACAACATCACGACGGAAAAACATTGTGTTAGCTACATCTTAACACACCAGCTGTGTATTTCCGGTATTTGTGTAATTAATCTAAAAACTAGCAGACTATAGTGTAATTCTCACAAAGAAGTGACGTTTTATATAAACTTTGTGAGCTGAAATTTTGCATATACAAATTGTATGTAAGGATTTTGATAGATGTAATCTGAGAATCATAAGTTGATTAACTTGTTCTCAATAGTGACATTTGGTTCACTATTGTCAATAAGCATCAAACTATGACGCTTAGAAATTGATTTACCAATGTAATTTATTTTCTTTGAAAGCATGTGGAAATTATCGCCCATAGATTTTGTATTGTTTCACTGATTGCAACCGAGGGAAACAATTGAAATTAGTGGTAATGTGTAACAGGTATAGAAACCATCCTCATGTTGTCAAATTGGCGACACATCAAGATGACATCAACTATGCATGGGAGTAATTACCGAAGTTGTAGACCTAAATGAGACTTTCCGACCAGATGAGGTTGGTGTCAAATGTTGGAGTCATCTTATAGGGAGAGGACTCGCGGCCTAACATGTCATGTTTGTAATTTGTGTTTATTTGATGAGAGGTAGTTGCGTTGCTTGGGAGTTAGCATAAGTCGCTGATAGCTACCGGACTGGCTGTGTCAAATTACAACTAACGTAAGAATCCATCTAGTGGATTGTACTTGAGTAGTGCGGCTTGACAGCATCATTGAAGAGTGTGTGTATACATCTTACAATTATCTACATATTTCAATATAAACCAAAGTGTACGTCAGATGACAAACAATGGGTCGATTCTGACAGGTTTAATAAATAAACCCAAATGAATATAGCTTACATGAAAGGATTCTCCTTTCATGAAAAGGAGGGCGGGAGAATGTCATAATCTCCCCACCAGTTCTACCGCGTCGTCGTCAACGACGCCTGGCAATTACGGCCAGGTCCGCCTGTGAGCGACACTAACCACGCTGTGACAGGAATGGTCAGTCGGTGCATGCGTGGGACATGAAGTCCACGCAGGGACACAACCCCGACTAGCGAGAGCTCACAGCGGTTAGCGCCAGACGGCTTGGGACGGTTATACTGGACAGACGGATTAAATGGTGCTCGTATGACTTGTGTGTATGAACGCCAATAGATAGAAAGCCTGTGTGAGTATAGGAGACTGTGCGCCTGGTATGTAGGATTGTGAGTTGTATACATTGCATTGATATATCTATTGATTGTATTATGGCATCGCTACTGTACTTGCGCGATGCATGTAATGGTTGTGATGAGTGACAAGTGTGAATAAAGTTTTTTGAATTGTATTTGCAGTGTGTCACGTAAAGTCATTCTGTGACCGTGTTTGTATCACATCTGTTAGTGATTACGAGCCTGTGTTATTGCTGAATGCAAGATTCTGACACACCTCAGGATTAACCGCATGGCAGCATTCTGTATGCGATCTAACCTTTAAAGCTGGCTCTTTGATACTGTCAGCAGCCCCAAACCATACTCAGTTACAGAAATTATTAACTGCTGAAAGAGCATGTACAGCATCCTTTGATCTACCCCGGTTGCTGCCATAGCCCTCAATGCATTAAGTCCCCTAACAGATCATAAATGTCTTTGTTACTTCTTCTTTTCCACTCTCCACTTTGTGTAACCCTAATGGGCCCAACGATGCGTCTTAAGACTTTTTTCTCAAAGGTTTGTAACAAGGCTTCGTCTCCTTTAGTTGGTTTTAACATAAGGCTGCGAATCCCGGACAATTAGTAAACAGGTGAAAAAAAATCCCTGGAAGCCCTGGAGATGTGGTTTTATAGAAGAATACTGACAATTAACCGGACAGCCACAGCCCTCTGTACATGTTGAGGGAAGCTGAGTCATTGGCAGTCATTTTTTTTTTTGGCCACGTTATGAGAAGACAAAAACTGGAACATGTTGTGACAACCGAAAAAATTTGTTTAAAGAGAGACAGAGGAAGACAGCGAGAGAATATTTCTGACAGTCTTGTGTCATGGCATGGAAGGGAGTCAACACGCGAATTGATCCATGCCGTCGGAGATCGCAAGTTATGGACGGGCATGATCGTACACGCCAGCCGGCAAGGCACTGGGTGACGAGACAGATTCCATCCATGGCAATGTTAATTTTTTTATTAAGAATTTTGCCAGAGCGGCGAATTTGCGGCCTACTCTGTGCGATGTCCAACTGCTGTGGAGGGTTTTAACGTGCACAACTTTGCACACGAAACCTCCTGTTTTGTTGTTGTTTTGTTTTTGCTTTTTTGCCCTTATCTGAGACGACTAGTTACAGGATCTCTTTACCCGAGAGATCAGGCGGGTGCGTGATATTATTCGACTCCAACGGTTCTTGCAACAATACCCAGCCCTGTGAAGGATTCGAACCCGGTACCTTGCAAGCCTGAAGCGCAGGCCGTAACCTCACAGCCAGGACGTCCCCCTTTTCTAAGACATGTCAGTAGATAAAGGGCGGTTTTACCAGCTTCAGGTACATTGGGTGCATGGTGCCACACCCACATATTACTACTGACTAGATGGCACTCTATGGATGATGTCATCAGTGTCAAACCGGACGCCTTTACTCCCCAATAATTTCTTGGTACCATATGTTAGGCTTATTTGCCCTGGCAGCTCAGATAATTACATGTACATGAAATCCGCCTCAACGGGGATCGAAAGCAAGTCCAATCTGTTGGCAGGCAAGCGCGTGGTCTCTACAATACTGCGGCCATCATAGGCTGTGTGTGGGGGTTTCATTAACTACAGCACGACAGGTTGTACATTTCTGACACAGCATTAAGAGATGTTGGTACATTTGTGAAACAAACGTTAGATGTTGGGGTAAATTTGTGAAACAAACATTAGATGTGTGGGTAAATTTGTGAAACAAATGTTAGATGTTGGTGTGAATTTGTAAAACAAACGTTAGATTTGGGGGTAAATTTGTGGAACATACGTCAGATATGTGGTTTAATAAACGAAATAAAAACGTGAGATGTCGTGGTAAATTTGTGAAACAACCGATAGATGTGTCGGTATATTTCTGGAACAGACGTCAGATGTGTGGGTAAATTTGTGAAACAAACGTTAGATCTGTGGATAAATTTGTGAAACAAACGTTAGATATAGGGGTAAATTTGTGAAACAAACGTTACATATGTGGGCAAATTTGTGAAACAAGCGTTAGATGTGTGGATAAATTTGTGAAACAAACGTTAGATGTGTGGATAAATTTGTGAAACAAACGTTAGATATAGGGGTAAATTTGTGAAACAAACGTTACATATGTGAGCAAATTTGTGAAACGGACGTTAGATGTTGGGGTAAATTTGTGAAACGAACGTTAGATGTGTGGGTAAAGTTGTGAAACAAACGTGAGACGTGTAGGTACATTTGTGAAACATATGTCACATGTGGGGGTAAATTTGTAGAACAAACGTGAGATGTGTGGGTCATCATCATCAAGTGCCGTGCCGGCTGGCGTAGGCGTTCATGGCTCTCCATAGATCTTGGTCTTTGGTTTTCTGGATCAACTCTGCTGCTGATATTCCTCCATGCCACCGTCTCAATCCATCCAGCATCATTTCTCTTGGTCTGCCTCTGCCTCTCCCCCCCCCCCCCCCGATCTTTCCAGTTGTTACAATGTTCTCCAATGCCTCTCTTCTCATCACGTGACCGAAGAAAGATGTTTGTCTCTGTCTTATTGTTGTATATAATGTTCTAGTTTCATTAGCTAGTTTCAGGCAGTCGTCGTTAGTTACTCTGGCAGTCCAAGGAATTCGTAACATTCGTCTCAGGAACTACATCTCTGTTGCTTCTAATTTCTTCTTAATTTGTTCATTTACATTCCAAGATTCACTGCCATACAGCAAAACTGGTTCTACATAGCATTTCAGCACTCTCTTTCTTACATTCAGTGATAGTGACTTATTGCATAAGATACTCTTCATTTTCTGAAATGCGGCTTTTGCCTGCCCTATTCTGCTCCTAATCTCTGTTGTACATCTTCCATCTGATGTTATAAATGCCCCTAGGTATCTAAAATTATCAACTTGGTTAAGGATTTTCCCTTCTATTTCTATGTCACATTTTGGTGTCACCATTTTCTTTGATATTACCATTGTTACTGTTTTCTTGATATTCAAGGAGAGTCCTTTCCTTGCACTCTCTGTTACTACAACGTCTAATAATTGTTGTAGGTCTGTTGAGTTATCCGGCACCAATACTGTGTCATCTGCATAGCGTATATTATTTATATTATAACCTCCAACTAGTATTCCTGGCATCTCTTTGATCTCTCTCATTATTTCTCGCTATACAGGGAGAAAAGATCTGGTGACAAGACACACCCTTGTCGTACTTCTAGCTTTATCTGTTCGTAACTACCCTCTTTATTTCATATTTTAGTTGCTGCTACTTGGTTGCAGTAAATATTCTTTATTATTCTTAAATCTTTTCCATCAATGTTGATATCTTCCAACATTTTAATCAGTTCATCATGTTTCACTTTATCAAATGCCTTAGTATAATCTATGAAGCACAAATATATGTCTCTCTGTTTCTCTATTGACCTTTCTATTAGTGTCCGTAATGTATAAATTGCATTGTTTGTGCCCTTTCCTTCCACAAATTCATACTGTTCTTCACTAATTTCCATTTTTTTTTTTTTTTTGGTTCTTCTCATTATGATTCTGAGTAGAAGCTTAGTGATATGGTTTATAAGGTTAATTGTACGAAAATCTTCACAATCAATTGCTCCTGGTCTTTTTGGTATAGCTATAAATACAGATTTCAGCATATCACTGGGTAAATATCCACTGCTGTAAATATCATTCAACATTTTGGTTAATATATCTACTCCAAATTCTCCCAATACTTCTAATTCTTCTATTGTGATTTCATCTGGCCCAGCTGTTTTTCCTTTCTTCATACGTTTCATAGCGTCAGCGACTTCTTCTCTCAGAATAGGTGGACCTTCTAAGTTACTATCTTCTGTTAATTCTTCCCTTTCTCCATCATACAATTCTCTTATATACTCATTCCACCTCTTCATTATAGCACCTTCCTCTAATAATATCTTTCCTGTTTTTGATTTCAAACACCCTGTATTTATTCCTATTTTTCTTCCTGTAAGCTCACTGATTTGTCTGTGCATATTTTTTTTGTATCTTTAATGGAATTTAATTCAATTTTTTTTGCATTGCTCGTTTAACCAACTTTCTTTAGCCTTCCCACATTTATCTTTTATTTCTTTATTTATCTTAGCGTATTCTTGTTTGTCATTTTTACTCTGTTTTCTTTTGTCCATCAGTTTTAAGATTTCTTCATTCATCCATTTTTTCTTAGCTATTTTGCCTCTCTCCGGTAATAATTTTTTGCTAGTTTGATGAATGGAGTCCCTTAACATTTCCCATTGTTCATTTATACTCTGTATTTTAGCTGTTGCATTGTACCTATTTTTCACAGTCACTCTGTATTGTTCTTGCATTTCTTTATCTATTTTCAGAACCTCTTTATTAAGTCTCATGTTCTTAACCATTTTTCCCCTCTCTTTAATCTTACTTTTATTTGTCCACATAGTGGTACATGATCACTATTACAAATCAAATCAAATCAAATCAACTTTATTATGGTCACAAATTGGGCGCGCAGGCCCGTCTTACATTCGGCCCTTCCAATCACTCGTCTTTCGTTCATCAAGAGCATTATACATTTACATAGGAAGAAAAATAAACATTGTGAAATGAATGCAGTCAGCACCAGGCATTGTCTTTACATTAATTAAAGCATTTCTAAATCTTTTATTAATTAGTATGTAGTCAATTTGGTTGCGTATTTTCTTATCAGGGCTTTTCCATGTGTACAGTCGTCTTTTATGGTGTTTAAATCATGTGTTTCCAATTATCATATCATTGATATTTGCCCATTCTATTAGCTTTTCCCCTCTTTTATTTCTTGTACCTAAACCATAATTCCCCACTACATCCTCCATTTTTCCCTTTCCTACTTTTGCATTAAAATCACCAAGTATTATTTTTATTTCTTGTGATCCAATTTCAGCCATCACCATTTCTATTTCGTCGTAAAAGTGTTGTATTTCTTCATCACTACTGCTTGTTGTTGGTGCATATACTTGTATAATATTTATATCTATTGGTTTGCCTTTGATTTTTACCATAATAACTCTATCTGAAATACACCAGTATCCATTAATTGACTTGGCTGTTTTTTCGTCTAATATTATTCCTACACCTTTTTCATGTGTATCCCCTCCAGAATAAATTATTGTGTGATTGTCAGTTATAATTTTGCCCGATCCCTTCCATCTCATCTCACTAACACCTAGTATATTCATAGTATATTCCATAAGGGAAGCAAAGAATAGCAACACTGTAGCCTACCACGCATGTCGTAAAAGGCGACTAAGGAGGCTTGATGGTTCTGTCGCCCTGCTACTGAGTGAGTGCGTGGCGCGACACTGTGAGCTGTGAGTTTCGTGTGAAATGCTTTTGAATCTGCCCGAGGTTTTTTGGAACGTGACTGCATGTTCGGAGCGATGGCAGATGGCTATGTCCCAGAGTTAACTGGTCTTTGCCTTATGCAGAAATGCGTGGCTGCTGGGCTTCTGGTTGACTGCCACTGCCATCGACGATGAACTGTATTTCTTGGACTGTGTGGGTGAATATCTAGGAATCATCCAGATGGGAAAATGACTGCAGATTCCATCAGAAATGAACTGGGTGTTTTGTGGGGGGCCTATTGTGTTGACATTCTGGCGGCAGCATTATGCACAGTGTATCTGTGCGGGTTGTTGTTTGTCGAGACTCCTGTCTTTTCCACTTTTCACATTGGGCAGTGGGGAGCATTTTGTATGATATTCACTGGCACAAGAACGGAGCATAATGGGGACGACCTGTTGCTGTGAAGTTGGAACTGCGACTAACTAACTAACTAACTAACTAATATTCATTTTCATGCTATCCATCTCTCTTAGAACATTGGTCAACTTTCCTAGCTCATTTAATGTCCTAACATTCCATGTTCCTACTCTAAATTTATTTATTTTAGTTATGATTTTGCCATCAGTAGCTGGATGACGGTCTGGTGTCACCTGTGGCACATGACTGTCCCTACCGGACGAGGATGTCCTAAGACAGCCATTAACGTCGTTCACTAACTCTGATATATGTTTTGCCATGAAGTCTTAGGAGGATAATATGGTGGTTACCCCTTGCCTTCCACATCCACATGGTGGTCTTTTTACCTCTGCCTTTGACAGCCATTTCCGACTGTAAAGACAAGTGAGTGCCCTGCTCTGCTCAGCTGCAGAGTTGTCCACTTATTCCTTTGGATACTCGGTCCCCAGAGCTGTGTTAGCCACACCGTAGTGTGTTTCCATCCTCTACCACGGGGAGGTGCAGTTGGGATTTTCCCTTCATAAAGTTATGGTCTATGACCAAAACTCTCCACTACTTTTAGAGGAAGATGTGTGGGTAGATTTGTGAAACAAACGTCAGATTTGTGACACAACAGTAAAAGATGTGGATAAATTTGTGATACAACGGTAAGAGATGTTGATAAATTTGTGACACAATGGTAATAGATGTGGATAAATTTGTGACACAATGGTAAGAGATGTTGATAAATTTGTGACACAATGGTAAGAGATGTTGATAAATTTGTGACACAATGGTAAGAGATGGGGATAAATTTGTGACACAATGGTAATAGATGTGGATAAATTTGTGACACAATGGTAAGAGATGTTGATAAATTTGTGACACAATGGTAAGAGATGTGGATAAATTTGTGACACAATGGTAAGAGATGCGGATAAATTTTTGACACAATGGTAAGCGATGTGGCTAAATTTGTGACACAATGGTAAGCGATGTGGCTAATTTTGTGACACAAACGGAAGATATACGCCCCAAGCCGCTACGCTACGGCGACTCTCAGCCGATGCTCGGTAGACAATGAGAAACAGAGCAGTGTGACTCGGGCCTTAGTGGACTGAGTAGTGTAGGCAGTTTAATAAAGTGGATAGAATGTCATTAAATGATAATAAGTAATATCTGGTTCAAAGATCACCCTCGGCGATTATATACGTGGCAAAGATATGGAGATAATATCCACAATAAAATTAACCATCCTGATCCTAAATATATTCAGAAAGAGTTTAGTAGGAGCAAAAATTAGACCAGGAGCACACGGCATTGCAACCATGTGCCACTAAAAGGAAATATGAGGTTAAATCTAAAAAAAAATAACTTAGAATTTAGCAATAGAACAAATTAGCCAACATCAAAGCCATCACCACCATCAATACCGTCACCACCATCACACTCACCACCATCATCACTATCATCACCACCATCAATACCATCACCACCATCACCACCATCAATAACATCACCACCACCAATACCATCACCATCATCAATAACATCACCACCATCACCACTATCAATACCATCACTACCATCAATAAAATCACCATCATCAATAACATCACCACCATCAATACCATCAATACCATCACCACCATCAATACCATCAATACCATCACCATCATCAATACCATCAATACCATCACCATCATCAATAACATCACCACCATCACCATCATCAATACCATCAATACCATCAATACCATCACCATCATCAATACCATCAATACCATCACTATCATCAATAACATAACCACCATCGCCACCATCAATAACATCAATACCTTCAATACCATCAATACTATCACCATCATCAATAACATCACCACCATCAATACCATCACCACCATCAATACCATCAATATCATCAATACCATCAATACCATCAATACCATCACCATCATCAATAACATCACCACCATCAATACCTTCAATACCATCAATACTATCAACATCATCAGTAAAATCACCACTATCAATACCATCAATACCATCACCACCATCAATACCATCAATACCATCAATACCATCAATACTATCACCATCATTAATAACATCACCAAAATCAATAAAATCAATAGCATCAATACCATCACCACCATCAATAACATCACCACCATCACCACCATCAATACCATCAATACCATCAATACCATCACCACCATCACCACCATCAATATCATCAATACCATCACCATCATCAATACATCACCACCATCACCACCATCAATACCATCAATACCATCAATACCATCAATACCATCACTACCATCATTACCATCACCATCATAAAAAACATCACCACCATCAATACCATCAATACCATCACCACCATCAATACCATCAATACCATCACCATTATCAATACCATCAATACTATCATTATCATCAATAACATCACCACCATCACCATCATCAATACCATCAATACCATCACCATCATCAATACCATCAATACAATCACCATCATCAATAACATCACCACCATCACCACCATCACCACCAACAATACCATCAAGACCATCAATACCATCAATACTATCACCATCATCAATAACATCACCACCATCAATACCATCACCATCATCAATAACATAACCACCATCAATACCATCAATACCACCAATACCATCACCATCATCAATAGCATCAATACCATCACTATCATCAATACCATTAATACCATCATCATCATCAATAACATCACCACCATCAATACCATCAATACCATCAATACCATCAATACCATCAATACCATCACCATCATCAATAACATCACCACCATCAATACCATCAATATCATCAATACCATCAATACCATCAATACCATCACCACCATCAATACCATCAATACTATCAATACCATCACCACCATAAATACCATCAATACCATCACCTTCATCAATAACATCACCACCATTAATACCACCAATACCATCAATACCATCACCATCATCAATACCATAAAAATACCATCACCATCATCAATAACATCACCACCAGCAACACCATCAATACCATCAATACCATCACCATCATCAATAATATCACCACCATCACCACCATCAATACCATCAATACCATCATTATCATCAATAACATCACCACCATCAATACCATCTATACCATCAATACTATCACCACCATCAATACCATCACCATCATCAATACCATCAATACCATCACCATCATCAATAACATCACCAACATCAATACCATCAATACCATCACCATCATCAATACCATAAAAATACCATCACCATCATCAATAACATCACCACCATCAACACCATCAATACAATCAAAACCATCAATACCATTAATACCATCACGACCATCAATAACATCACCACCATCACCACTATCAACACCTCAATACCATCAATACTATCAATACCATCAATACCATCACGACCATCAATAACATCACCACCATCACCAACATCAACACCATCAACACCATCAATAGTATCAATACCATCAATAACATCACCACCATCAATACCATCAATACCATCAATACCATCAATACGATCAATACAATCACCATCATCAATAACATCACCACCATCACCACCATCAATAACATTACCACCATCACCACCATCACCACCATCAATAACATCACCACGATCACCACCATCAACAAAATAACCACCATCGACACCATCAATACAATCAATACCATCAATACCATCAATACTATCAATACCATCAATACCATCGTCACCATCACCATCACCACCACCATCTCTACCATCACCACCATCAATAACATCACCACCATCAATAACATCACCACCATCACAACCATCACCACCATCAATACCATCAATACCATCAATACCATCAATACCACCACCACCATCACTGTCATCAATACCATCACCACCATCAATACCATCAACACCATCAATACCATCACCACCATCACCACCATCAATAACATCACCACCATTAGTACCATCACCACCATCACCACCATCAATAACATCACCACCATCAATACCATCAATAACATCACCACCATCACCACCATCAATAACATCACCACCATCAATACCATAAAAACCATCAATACCATCACCACCATCAATACCATTACCATCATCAATACCACCAATACCATCACCACCATCAATACCATCACAATCATCAATACCATAAAAATACCATCACCATTATCAATAACATCACCACCATCAACACCATCAATACCATCAATACCATCACCATCATCAATAAGATCACCACCATCATCACCATCAATACCATCAATACCATCACTATCATCAATAACATTACCACCATCACCACAATCAATACCATCAATATTATCACCATCATCAATAACATCACCACCATCAACACCATCAATACCATCAATACCATCACTATCATCAATAACATCACCACTATCCCCACCATCAATACCATCAATACCATCACCACCATCAATACCATCAATACCATCCCCATCATCAATACCATCAATACCATCAATAATATCAATAACATCACCACCATAACCACCATCAATACGACCAATACCATCAATACCATCACCACAATCAATAACATCACCACCATCACCATCATAAATAACATCACCACCATCACCACCATCAACAACATCAATACCATCAATACAATCAAAACCATCAATACCATTAATACCATCACGACCATCAATAACATCACCACCATCACCACCATCAACACTATCAATACCATCAATACCATCAATACCATCAATACCATCACGACCATCAATAACATCAATACCATCACCACCATCAACACCATCAACACCATCAAAAGCATCAATACCATCAATAACATCACCACCATCACCACCATCAAAACCATCAATAACATCACCACCATCAACACCATCAATACCATCAATACCATCAACACCATCAATACGATCAATACAATCACCATCATCAATAACATCACCACCATCACCACCATCAATAACATTACCACCATCACCACCATCTATAACATCACCATTATCACCACCATCAACAATATAACCACCATCGACACCATCAATACCATCAATACCATCAATACTATCAATACCATCAATACCATCGTCACCATCACCATCACCACCACCATCTCTACCATCACCACCATCAATAACATCACCACCATCAATAACATCACCACCATCACCACCATCACCACCATCAATACTATCACCACCATCAATACCATCAATACCATCAATACCATCAATACCACCACCACCATCACTACCAACAATACCATCACCACCATCAATACCATCACCACCATCAATACCATCACCACCATCAATAACATTACCACCATCAGTACCATCACCACCATCACCACCATCAATAACATCACCACCATCAATACCATCAATAACATCACCACCATCAATAACATCACCACCATCAATACCATCACCACCATCAATGACATCACCACCATCAATGACATCACCACCATCAATACTCAATACCATCACCACCATCACCACCATCAATACCATCACCACCATCGCCACCATCATCACCGTCAATACAATCACCACCATCAATGACGTCACCACCATCAATGACATCACCACCATTAATACCATCACCACCACCAATAACATCACCACCATCAATACCATCAACCCCATCAATGACATCACCACCATCAATAAAATCACCACCATCAATACCATCACCACAATCACCACCATCAATACCATCACCACCATCACCACCATCAATAAAATCACCACTATCAATGACATCACCACCATCAATACCATTACCACCACCAATGACATCACCACCATCAATGACATCACCACCATCAATACCATCACCAGCATCAGTACCATCACCACCATCACCACCATCACCACCATCAATAACCTCACCACCATCAATGACATCATCACCATCAATGACATCACCACCATCAATAACATTACCACAATCACCACAATCAATACCATCACCACCATCACCACCATCAATGACATCACCACCATCAATGACATCACCACCATCAATGACATCATCACCATCAATACCATCACAACCATCAAAACCATCACCATCATCAATACCATCACCACCATCAATAACATCACCATCATCAATGACATCACCACCATCAATACCATCACCACCATAAATAACATCACCACCATCAATGACATCACCACCATCAATACCATCACCACCATCAATGACATCACCTCCATCACTACCATCAATACCATCAATACCATCAATACCATCAATACCATCACCATCATCAATAACATCACCACCATCAATACCATCAATATCATCAATACCATCAATACCATCAATACCATCACCACCATCAATACCATAAATACTATCAATACCATCACCACCATAAATACCGTCAATACCATCACCTTCATCAATAACATCACCACCATTAATACCACCAATACCATCAATACCATCACCATCATCAATACCATAAAAATACCATCACCATCATCAATAACATCACCACCAGCAACACCATCAATACCATCAATACCATCACCATCATCAATACCATTAATACCAACAATAACATCACCACCATCAATACCATCACCATCATCAATACCATCACCATCATCAATACCATCAAAATCATCAATACCATCACCATCATCAATACCATCACTATCATCAATAACATCACCACCATCAATAACATCACCACCATCAATAACATCACCACCATCAATAACATCACCATCATCAATACCATCACCATCATCAAGATCAATAACATCACCATCATCAATAACATCACCATCATCACCATCAATAACATCACCATCATCAAAAACCAT
This sequence comes from Cepaea hortensis, assembly GCA_963921405.1. Lineage (NCBI taxonomy): Eukaryota > Metazoa > Mollusca > Gastropoda > Stylommatophora > Helicidae > Cepaea > Cepaea hortensis. The sequence goes on along the minus strand of OY992897.1, from coordinate 71,019,806 downwards.
CACCATCATCAATACCATCACCATCATCAATACCATCACCACCATCAATAACATTACCACCATCAATAACATCACCATCATCAATACCATCACCATCATCAATACCATCACCATCATCAATACCATCACCACCATCAATAACATCACCACCATCAATACCATCACCATCATCAATACCATCACCATCATCAATACCATCACCACCATCAATACCATCAATACCATCACCACCATCAATACCATCACCATCATCAATACCATCACCACCATCAATAACATCACCACCATCAATAACATCACCACCATCAATAACATCACCACCATGAATGACATCACCACCATCAATGACATCACCACCATCAATAACATCACCACCACCAATAACATCACCACCATCACCACCATCAATGACATCACCACCATCACCACCATCAATACCATCACCCCCATCAATACCATCACCATCATCAAAACCATCACCACCATCAATACCATCACCACCATCACTACCATCAATACCATTACCACCACCAATGACATCACCACCATCAATGACATCACCACCATCAATACCATCACCAGCATCAGTACCATCACCACCATCACCACCATCACCACCATCAATAACATCACCACCATCAATGACATCATCACCATCAATGACGTCACCACCATCAATAACAATACCACCATCACCACAATCAATACCATCACCACCATCACCAACATCAATGACATCACCACCATCAATGACATCACCACCATCAATGACATCATCACCATCAATACCATAACAACCATCAATACCATCACCAACATCAATACCATCACCACCATCAATAATATCACCATCATCAATGACATCACCACCATCAATACCATCACCACCATCAATGACAACACCACCATCAATACCATCACCACCATCAATACCATCACCACATTCAATACCATCACCACCATCAAAACCATCACCAACATCACCATCATCAATAAAATCACCACCATCAATGACATCACCACCATCAATACCATCACCACCATCAATGACATCACCACCATCACTACCATCAATACCATCACCACCATCATCACCATCAATGACATCACCACCATCAATGACATCACCACCGTCAATAACATCACCACCATCAATGACATCACCACCATCAATGACATCACCACCATCAATATCATCACCACCATCAATACCATCACCACCATCAATGACATCACAACCATCAATACCATCACCACCATCAATGACATCACCACCATCAATAACATCACCACCATCAATACCATCACCACCATCACCACCATCGAATGACATCACCACCATCAATACCATCACCACCATCACCACCATCGAATGACATCACCACCATCAATGACATCACCACCATCAATAACATTACCACCATCACGACTATCAATACCATCATCACCATCACCACCATCAATGACATCACCACCATCAATGACATCACCACCATCAATGACATCACCACCATCAATAACATCACCACCATCACCACCATCAATACCATCACCACCATCACCACCATCAATGACATCACCACCATCACCACCAACAATACCATCACCACCATCAATGACAACACCACCATCAATGACATCACCACATTCACTACCATCAATACCATCACCACCATCACCACCATCAATGCCATCACCACCATCAATGACATCACCACCATCACCACCATCAATGACATCACCACCATCAATACCATCACCAACATCAATGACATCACCAACATCAATGACATCACCACCATCAATAACATCACTACCATCACTACCATCAATACCATAACCACCATCAATGATATCACCACCATCACCACCATCAATGACATCACCACCATCAATGAGATCACCACCATCAATGACATCACCACCATCAATAACATCACCACCATCACCACCATCAATGACATCACCACCATCACCACCATCAATGACATCACCACTATCAATGACATCACCACAATCAATGACATCACCTCCATCAATGACATCACCACCATCAATTACATCACCACTATCACCACCATCAATAACATCACCACCATCAATACCATCACCACCATCAATTCCATCACCACCATCAATACCATCACCGCCATCACCACAATGAATAACATCACCACCATCACCACCATCAATAACATCACCACCATCACACCTTCAATAAAATCCCCACTATCAATGACTTCACCACCATCACACCTTCAATAACATCACCACCATTAATACCATCACCACCATCAATAACATCGCCACCATCAATGACATTACCACCATCACTATCAACATCAACATCATAAACATCACCACTATCACCACCATCACACCTTTAATAACATAACCACCATCTATACCATCACCACCACCAATAACATCATCAACATCAATGATATCACCACCATCAATAACATCACCACCATCACCACCATTACCTCCATCAATAACATCACCACCATCAATGACATCACCACCATCAATAACATCACCACCATCAATAACATCACCACCATCAATAACATCACCACCATCAATAACATAACCACCATCAATGACATCACCACCATCACCACCATCAATGACATCACCACCATCACCACATCAATACCATCACCATCATCAATACCATCACCACCATCAATACCATAAATACCATCACCACCATCAATACCATCACTACCATCAATACCATCACCATCATCAATACCATCACCATCATCAATACCATCACCACCATCAATAACATCATCACCATCAATAACATCACCACCATCAATACCATCACCACCATCAATGACATCACAACCATCAATACCATCACCACCATCAATGACATCACCACCATCAATAACATCACCACCATCAATACCATCACCACCATCACCACCATCGAATGACATCACCACCATCAATGACATCACCACCATCAATAACATTACCACCATCACGACTATCAATACCATCATCACCATCACCATCATCAATGACATCACCACCATCAATGACATCACCACCATCAATGACATCACCACCATCAATAACATCACCACCATCACCACAATCAATACCATCACCACCATCACCACCATCAATGACATCACCACCATCACCACCATCACCACCATCAATGACATCACCACCATCAATGACATCACCACCATCAATAACATCACCACCATCACTACCATCAATACCATCACCACCATCACCACCATCAATGACATCACCACCATCACCACCATCAATGACATCACCACCATCAATACCATCACCAACATCAATGACATCACCAACATCAATGATATCACCACCATCAATAACATCACTATCATCACTACCATCAATACCATCACCACCATCAATGACATCACCACCATCACCACCATCAATGACATCACCACCATCAATGAGATCACCACCATCAATGACATCACCACCATCAATAACATCACCACCATCACCACCATCACTGACATCACCACCATCACCACTATCAATGACATCACCACAATCAATGACATCACCACCATCAATGACATCACCACCATCAATACCATCACCACCATCAATTCCATCACCACCATCAATACCATCACCGCCATCACCACAATCAATAACATCACCACCATCATCACCATCAATAACATCACCACCATCACACCTTCAATAACATTCCCACTATCAATGACTTCACCACCATCACATCTTCAATAACATCACCACCATCAATACCAATACCACCATAAATAACATCGCCACCATCAATGACATTACCACCATCACTATCAACATCAACATCATAAACATCACCACTATCACCACCATCACACCTTTAATAACATAACCACCATCAATACCATCACCACCATCAATAACATCATCAACATCAATGACATCACCACCATCAATAACATCACCACCATCACCACCATTACCTCCATCAATAACATCACCACCATCAATGACATCACCACCATCAATAACATCACCACCATCAATAACATCACCACCATCAATAACATCACCACCATCAATAACATCACCACCATCAATGACATCACCACCATCACCAACATCAATGACATCACCACCATCACCACATCAATACCATCACCATCATCAATACCATATCAACCATCAATACCATAAATACCATCACCACCATCAATACCATCACTACCATCAATACCATCACCATCATCAATACCATCACCATCATCAATACCATCACCACCATCAATAACATCACCACCATCAATAACATCACCATCATCAATACCATCACCATCATCAATATCATCACCACCATCAATAACATCACCACCATCAATAACATCACCACCATCAATAACATCACCATCATCAATACCATCACCATCATCACCATCAATAACATCACCATCATCAATAACATCACCATCATCACCAGCAATAACATCACCATCATCAATACCATCACCATCATCAATACCATCACCATCATCAATACCATCACCACCATCAATAACATTACCACCATCAATAACATCACCATCATCAATACCATCACCATCATCAATACCATCACCATCATCAATACCATCACCACCATCAATAACATCACCACCATCAATACCATCACCATCATCAATACCATCACCATCATCAATACCATCACCACCATCAATACCATCAATACAATCACCACCATCAATACCATCACTACCATCAATACCATCACCATCATCAATACCATCACCACCATCAATAACATCACCACCATCAATAACATCACCACCATCAATAACATCACCACAATCAATGACATCACCACCATCAATGACATCACCACCATCAATTACATCACGACTATCACCACCATCAATAACATCACCACCATCAATACCATCACCACCATCAATTCCATCACCACCATCAATACCATCACCACCATCAATATCATCACCACAGTCACCACCATCAATAACATCACCACCATCACACCTTCAATAACATCCCCACTATCAATGACATCACCACCATCACACCTTCAATAACATCACCACCATCAATACCATCACCACCATCAATAACATCGCCACCATCAATGACATCACCACCATCAATAACATCACCACCATCAATACCATCAACACCATCAATGACATCACCACCATCAATGACATCACCACCATCAATAATCAATACCATCACCACCATCACCACCATCAATACCATCACCACCATCGCCACCATCACCACCGTCAATACAATCACCACCATCAATGACGTCACCACCATCAATGACATCACCACCATCAATACCATCACCACCACCAATAACATCACCACCATCAATACCATCAACCCCATCAATGACATCACCACCATCAATAAAATCACCACCATCAATACCATCACCACCATCACCACCATCACCACCATCAATACCATCACCACCATCACCACCATCAATAAAATCACCACTATCAATGACATCACCACCATCAATACCATTACCACCACCAATGACATCACCACCATCAATGACATCACCACCATCAATACCATCACCAGCATCAGTACCATCACCACCATCACCACCATCACCACCATCAATAACATCACCACCATCAATGACATCATCACCATCAATGACATCACCACCATCAATAACATTACCACCATCACCACTATCAATACCATCACCACCATCACCACCATCAATGACATCACCACCATCAATGACATCACCACCATCAATGACATCATCACCATCAATACCATCACAACCATCAATACCATCACCAACATCAATACCATCACCACCATCAATAACATCACCATCATCAATGACATCGCCACCATCAATACCATCACCACCATCAATAACATCACCACCATCAATGACATCACCACCATCAATACCATCACCACCATCAATACCATCACCACATTCAATACTATCACCACCATCAAAACCATCACCAACATCACCATAATCAATAAAATCACCACCATCAATTCCATCACCACCATCAATACCATCACCGCCATCACCACAATCAATAACATCACCACCATCATCAACATCAATAACATCACCACCATCACACCTTCAATAACATCCCCACTATCAATGACTTCACCACCATCACACCTTCAATAACATCACCACCATCAATACCATCACCACCATCAATAACATCGCCACCATCAATGACATTACCACCATCACTATCAACATCAACATCATAAACATCACCACTATCACCACCATCACACCTTTAATAACATAACCACCATCAATACCATCACCACCATCAATAACATCATCAACATCAATGACATCACCACCATCAATAACATCACCACCATCACCACCATTACCTCCATCAATAACATCACCACCATCAATGACATCACCACCATCAATAACATCACCACCATCAATAACATCACCACCATCAATAACATCACCACCATCAATAACATCACCACCATCAATGACATCACCACCATCACCAACATCAATGACATCACCACCATCACCACATCAATACCATCACCATCATCAATACCATCACCACCAACAATACCATAAATACCATCACCACCATCAATACCATCACTACCATCAATACCATCACCATCATCAATACCATCACCATCATCAATACCATCACCATCATCAATAACATCACCACCATCAATAAAATCACCATCATCAATACCATCACCATCATCAATAACATCACCACCATCAATAACATCACCACCATCAATAACATCACCACCATCAATAACATCACCATCATCAATACCATTACCATCATCACCATCAATAACATCACCATCATCAATAACATCACCATCATCACCAGCAATAACATCACCATCATCAATACCATCACCATCATCAATACCATCACCATCATCAATACCATCACCACCATCAAAAACATTACCACCATCAATAACATCACCATCATCAATACCATCACCATCATCAATACCATCACCATCATCAATACCATCACCACCATCAATAACATCACCACCATCAACACCATCACCATCATCAATACCATCACCATCATCAATACCATCACCACCATCAATACCATCAATACCATCACCACCATCAATACCATCACTACCATCAATACCATCACCATCATCAATACCATCACCACCATCAATAACATCACCACCATCAATAACATCACCACCATCAATAACATCACCACAATCAATGACATCACCACCATCAATCACATCACCACCATCAATTACATCACGACTATCACCACCATCAATAACATCACCACCATCAATACCATCACCACCATCAATTCCATCACCACCATCAATACCATCACCACCATCAATATCATCACCACAGTCACCACCATCAATAACATCACCACCATCACACCTTCAATAACATCCCCACTATCAATGACATCACCACCATCACACCTTCAATAACATCACCACCATCAATACCATCACCACCATCAATAACATCGCCACCATCAATGACATCACCACCATCAATAACATCACCACCATCAATACCATCAACACCATCAATGACATCACCACCATCAATGACATCACCACCATCAATAATCAATACCATCACCACCATCACCACCATCAATACCATCACCACCATCGCCACCATCACCACCGTCAATACAATCACCACCATCAATGACGTGACCACCATCAATTACATCACCACCATCAATACCATCACCACCACCAATAACATCACCACCATCAATACCATCAACCCCATCAATGACATCACCACCATCAATAAAATCACCACCATCAATACCATCACCACCATCACCACCATCAATACCATCACCACCATCACAACCATCAATAAAATCACCACTATCAATGACATCACCACCATCAATACCATTACCACCACCAATGACATCACCACCATCAATGACATCACCACCATCAATACCATCACCAGCATCAGTACCATCACCACCATCACCACCATCACCACCATCAATAACATCACCACCATCAATGACATCATCACCATCAATGACATCACCACCATCAATAACATTACCACCATCACCACTATCAATACCATCACCACCATCACCACAATCAATGACATCACCACCATCAATGACATCACCACCATCAATGACATCATAACCATCAATACCATCACAACCATCAATACCATCACCAACATCAATACCATCACCACCATCAATAACATCACCATCATCAATGACATCGCCACCATCAATACCATCACCACCATCAATAACATCACCACCATCAATGACATCAATACCATCACCACCATCAATACCATCACCACATTCAATACTATCACCACCATCAAAACCATCACCAACATCACCATAATCAATAAAATCACCACCATCAATGACATCACCACCATCAATACTATCACCACCATCAATGACATCACCCCCATCACTACCATCAATACCATCAATACCATCAATACCATCAATACCATCACCATCATCAATAACATCACCACCATCAATACCATCAATATCATCAATACCATCAATACCATCAATACCATCACCACCACCAATACCATCAATACTATCAATACCATCACCACCATAAATACCATCAATACCATCACCTTCATCAATAACATCACCACCATTAATACCACCAATACCATCAATACCATCACCATCATCAATACCATAAAAATATCATCACCATCATCAATAACATCACCACCAGCAACACCATTAATACCATCAATACCATCAACATCATCAATACCATTAATACCAACAATAACATCACCACCATCAATACCATCACCATCATCAATACCATCACCATCATCAATACCATCAAAATCATCAATATCATCACCATCATCAATACCATCACCATCATCAATAACATCACCACCATCAATAACATCACCACCATCAATAACATCACCACCATCAATAACATCACCACCATCAATAACATCACCATCATCAATACCATCACCATCATCACGATCAATAACATCACCATCATCAATAACATCACCATCATCACCATCAATAACATCACCATCATCAATACCATCACCATCATCAATACCATCACCATCATCAATACCATCACCACCATCAATAACATCACCACCATCAATACCATCACCATCATCAATACCATCACCATCATCAATACCACCACCACCATCAATACCATCAATACCATCACCACCATCAATACCATCACCATCATCAGTACCATCACCACCATCAATAACATCACCACCATCAATAACATCACCACCATCAATAACATCACCACCATCAATGACATCACCACCATCAATAACATCACCACCATCAATAACATCACCACCACCAATAACATCACCACCATCACCACCATCAATGACATAACCACCATCACCACCCTCAATGACATCACCACCATCAATGAGATCACCACCATCAATGACATCACCACCATCAATAACATCACCACCATCACCACCATCAATGACATCACCACCATCACCACCATCAATGACATCACCACTATCAATGACATCACCACAATCAATGACATCACCCCATCAATGACATCACCACCATCAATTACATCACCACTATCACCACCATCAATAACATCACCACCATCAATACCATCACCACCATCAATTCCATCACCACCATCAATACCATCACCGCATCACCACAATCAATAACATCACCACCATCACCACCATCAATAACATCACCACCATCACACCTTCAATAACATCCCCACTATCAATGACTTCACCACCATCACACCTTCAATAACATCACCACCATCAATACCATCACCACCATCAATAACATCGCCACCATCAATGACATTACCACCATCACTATCAACATCAACATCATAAACATCACCACTATCACCACCATCACACCTTTAATAACATAACCACCATCAATACCATCACAACCATCAATAACATCATCAACATCAATGACATCACCACCATCAATAACATCACCACCATCACCACCATTACCTCCATCAATAACATCACCACCATCAATGACATCACCACCATCAATAACATCACCACCATCAATAACGTCACCACCATCAATAACATCACCACCATCAATAACATCACCACCATCAATGACATCACCACCATCACCACCATCAATGACATCACCACCATCACCACATCAATACCATCACCATCATCAATACCATCACCACCATCAATACCATAAATACCATCACCACCATCAATACCATCACTACCATCAATACCATCACCATCATCAATACCATCACCATCATCAATACCATCACCACCATCAATAACATCACCACCATCAATAACATCACCACCATCAATACCATCACCACCATCAATGACATCACAACCATCAATACCATCACCACCATCAATGACATCACCACCATCAATAACATCACCACCATCAATACCATCACCAGCATCAGTACCATCACCACCATCACCACCATCACCACCATCAATAACATCACCACCATCAATGACATCATCACCATCAATGACATCACCACCATCAATAACATTACCACCATCACCACTATCAATACCATCACCACCATCACCACCATCAATGACATCACCACCATCAATGACATCACCACCATCAATGACATCATCACCATCAATACCATCACAACCATCACCACCATCACCACCATCAATACCATCACCACCATCACCACCATCAATAAAATCACCACTATCAATGACATCACCACCATCAATACCATTACCACCACCAATGACATCACCACCATCAATGACATCACCACCATCAATACCATCACCAGCATCAGTACCATCACCACCATCACCACCATCACCACCATCAATAACATCACCACCATCAATGACATCATCACCATCAATGACATCACCACCATCAATAACATTACCACCATCACCACTATCAATACCATCACCACCATCACCACCATCAATGACATCACCACCATCAATGACATCACCACCATCAATGACATCATCACCATCAATACCATCACAACCATCAATACCATCACCAACATCAATACCATCACCACCATCAATAACATCACCATCATCAATGACATCGCCACCATCAATACCATCACCACCATCAATAACATCACCACCATCAATGACATCACCACCATCAATACCATCACCACCATCAATACCATCACCACATTCAATACTATCACCACCATCAAAACCATCACCAACATCACCATAATCAATAAAATCACCACCATCAATTCCATCACCACCATCAATACCATCACCGCCATCACCACAATCAATAACATCACCACCATCATCAACATCAATAACATCACCACCATCACACCTTCAATAACATCCCCACTATCAATGACTTCACCACCATCACACCTTCAATAACATCACCACCATCAATACCATCACCACCATCAATAACATCGCCACCATCAATGACATTACCACCATCACTATCAACATCAACATCATAAACATCACCACTATCACCACCATCACACCTTTAATAACATAACCACCATCAATACCATCACCACCATCAATAACATCATCAACATCAATGACATCACCACCATCAATAACATCACCACCATCACCACCATTACCTCTATCAATAACATCACCACCATCAATGACATCACCACCATCAATAACATCACCACCATCAATAACATCACCACCATCAATAACATCACCACCATCAATAACATCACCACCATCAATGACATCACCACCATCACCAACATCAATGACATCACCACCATCACCACATCAATACCATCACCATCATCAATACCATCACCACCAACAATACCATCAATACCATCACCATCATCAATAACATCACCACCATCAATAAAATCACCATCATCAATACCATCACCATCATCAATAACATCACCACCATCAATAACATCACCACCATCAATAACATCACCACCATCAATAACATCACCATCATCAATACCATTACCATCATCACCATCAATAACATCACCATCATCAATAACATCACCATCATCACCAGCAATAACATCACCATCATCAATACCATCACCATCATCAATACCATCACCATCATCAATACCATCACCACCATCAAAAACATTACCACCATCAATAACATCACCATCATCAATACCATCACCATCATCAATACCATCACCATCATCAATACCATCACCACCATCAATAACATCACCACCATCAACACCATCACCATCATCAATACCATCACCATCATCAATACCATCACCACCATCAATACCATCAATACCATCACCACCATTAATACCATCACTACCATCAATACCATCACCATCATCAATACCATCACCACCATCAATAACATCACCACCATCAATAACATCACCACCATCAATAACATCACCACAATTAATGACATCACCACCATCAATCACATCACCACCATCAATTACATCACGACTATCACCACCATCAATAACATCACCACCATCAATACCATCACCACCATCAATTCCATCACAACCATCAATACCATCACCACCATCAATATCATCACCACAGTCACCACCATCAATAACATCACCACCATCACACCTTCAATAACATCCCCACTATCAATGACATCACCACCATCACACCTTCAATAACATCACCACCATCAATACCATCACCACCATCAATAACATCACCACCATCAATACCATCACCAGCATCAATAACATCACCACCATCAATACCATCAACACCATCAATGACATCACCACCATCAATGACATCATCACCATCAATGACATCACCACCATCAATAACATTACCACCATCACCACTATCAATACCATCACCACCATCACCACCATCAATGACATCACCACCATCAATGACATCACCACCATCAATGACATCATAACCATCAATACCATCACAACCATCAATACCATCACCAACATCAATACCATCACCACCATCAATAACATCACCATCATCAATGACATCGCCACCATCAATACCATCACCACCATCAATAACATCACCACCATCAATGACATCACCACCATCAATACCATCACCACCATCAATACCATCACCACATTCAATACTATCACCACCATCAAAACCATCACCAACATCACCATAATCAATAAAATCACCACCATCAATGACATCACCACCATCAATACTATCACCACCATCAATGACATCACCCCCATCACTACCATCAATACCATCAATACCATCAATACCATCAATGACATCACCCCCATCACTACCATCAATACCATCAATACCATCAATATCATCAATACCATCAATACCATCAATACCATCACCACCACCAATACCATCAATACTATCAATACCATCACCACCATAAATACCATCAATACCATCACCTTCATCAATAACATCACCACCATTAATACCACCAATACCATCAATACCATCACCATCATCAATACCATAAAAATACCATCACCATCATCAATAACATCACCACCAGCAACACCATTAATACCATCAATACCATCAACATCATCAATACCATTAATACCAACAATAACATCACCACCATCAATACCATCACCATCATCAATACCATCACCATCATCAATACCATCAAAATCATCAATACCATCACCATCATCAATACCATCACCATCATCAATAACATCACCACCATCAATAACATCACCACCATCAATAACATCACCACCATCAATAACATCACCATCATCAATACCATCACCATCATCACGATCAATAACATCACCATCATCAATAACATCACCATCATCACCATCAATAACATCACCATCATCAATACCATCACCATCATCAATACCATCACCATCATCAATACCATCACCACCATCAATAACATCACCACCATCAATACCATCACCATCATCAATACCATCACCATCATCAATACCACCACCACCATCAATACCATCAATACCATCACCACCATCAATACCATCACCATCATCAGTACCATCACCACCATCAATAACATCACCACCATCAATAACATCACCACCATCAATAACATCACCACCATCAATGACATCACCACCATCAATAACATCACCACCATCAATAACATCACCACCACCAATAACATCACCACCATCACCACCATCAATGACATAACCACCATCACCACCCTCAATGACATCACCACCATCAATGAGATCACCACCATCAATGACATCACCACCATCAATAACATCACCACCATCACCACCATCAATGACATCACCACCATCACCACCATCAATGACATCACCACTATCAATGACATCACCACAATCAATGACATCACCCCATCAATGACATCACCACCATCAATTACATCACCACTATCACCACCATCAATAACATCACCACCATCAATACCATCACCACCATCAATTCCATCACCACCATCAATACCATCACCGCATCACCACAATCAATAACATCACCACCATCACCACCATCAATAACATCACCACCATCACACCTTCAATAACATCCCCACTATCAATGACTTCACCACCATCACACCTTCAATAACATCACCACCATCAATACCATCACCACCATCAATAACATCGCCACCATCAATGACATTACCACCATCACTATCAACATCAACATCATAAACATCACCACTATCACCACCATCACACCTTTAATAACATAACCACCATCAATACCATCACCACCATCAATAACATCATCAACATCAATGACATCACCACCATCAATAACATCACCACCATCACCACCATTACCTCCATCAATAACATCACCACCATCAATGACATCACCACCATCAATAACATCACCACCATCAATAACATCACCACCATCAATAACATCACCACCATCAATAACATCACCACCATCAATGACATCACCACCATCACCACCATCAATGACATCACCACCATCACCACATCAATACCATCACCATCATCAATACCATCACCACCATCAATACCATAAATACCATCACCACCATCAATACCATCACTACCATCAATACCATCACCATCATCAATACCATCACCATCATCAATACCATCACCACCATCAATAACATCACCACCATCAATAACATCACCACCATCAATACCATCACCACCATCAATGACATCACAACCATCAATACCATCACCACCATCAATGACATCACCACCATCAATAACATCACCACCATCAATAACATCACCACCATCACCACCATCGAATGACATCACCACCATCAATGACATCACCACCATCAATAACATTACCACCATCACGACTATCAATACCATCATCACCATCACCACCATCAATGACATCACCACCATCAATGACATCACCACCATCAATGACATCACCACCATCAATAACATCACCACCATCACCACCATCAATACCATCACCACCATCACCACCATCAATGACATCACCACCATCACCACCATCAATACCATCACCACCATCAATGACATAACCACCATCAATGACATCACCACCATCAATAACATCACCACCATCACTACCATCAATACCATCACCACCATCACCACCATCAATGACATCACCACCATCACCACCATCAATGACATCACCACCATCAATACCATCACCAACATCAATGACATCACCAACATCAATGACATCACCACCATCAATAACATCACTACCATCAATACCATCACCACCATCAATGACATCACCACCATCACCACCATCAATGACATCACCACCATCAATGAGATCACCACCATCAATGACATCACCACCATCAATAACATCACCACCATCACCACCATCAATGACATCACCACCATCACCACCATCAATGACATCACCACTATCAATGACATCACCACAATCAATGACATCACCCCCATCAATGACATCACCACCATCAATTACATCACCACTATCACCACCATCAATAACATCACCACCATCAATACCATCACCCCCATCAATTCCATCACCACCATCAATACCATCACCGCCATCACCACAATCAATAACATCACCACCATCACCACCATCAATAACATCACCACCATCACACCTTCAATAACATCCCCACTATCAATGACTTTACCACCATCACACCTTCAATAACATCACCACCATCAATACCATCACCACCATCAATAACATCGCCACCATCAATGACATTACCACCATCACTATCAACATCAACATCATAAACATCACCACTATCACCACCATCACACCTTTAATAACATAACCACCATCAATACCATCACCACCATCAATAACATCATCAACATCAATGACATCACCACCATCAATAACATCACCACCATCACCACCATTACCTCCATCAATAACATCACCACCATCAATGACATCACCACCATCAATAACATCACCACCATCAATAACATCACCACCATCAATAACATCACCACCATCAATGACATCACCACCATCACCACCATCAATGACATCACCACCATCACCACATCAATACCATCACCATCATCAATACCATAAATACCATCACCACCATCAATACCATCACTACCATCAATACCATCACCATCATCAATACCATCACCATCATCAATACCATCACCACCATCAATAACATCACCACCATCAATAACATCACCACCATCAATACCATCACCACCATCAATGACATCACAACCATCAATACCATCACCACCATCAATGACATCACCACCATCAATGACATCACCACCATCAATAACATCACCACCATCACCACCATCGAATGACATCACCACCATCAATTACATCACCGCCATCAATAACATTACCACCATCACGACTATCAATACCATCATCACCATTACCACCATCAATGACATCACCACCATCAATGACATCACCACCATCAATGACATCACCACCATCAATAACATCACCACCATCACCACCATCAATACCATCACCACCATCAACACCATCAATGACATCACCACCATCACCACCATCAATACCATCACCACCATCAATGACATAACCACCATCAATGACATCACCACCATCAATAACATCACCACCATCACTACCATCAATACCATCACCACCATCACCACCATCAATGACATCACCACCATCACCACCATCAATGACATCACCACCATCAATACCATCACCAACATCAATGACATCACCAACATCAATGACATCACCACCATCAATAACATCACTACCATCACTACCATCAATACCATCACCACCATCAATGACATCACCACCATCACCACCATCAATGACATCACCACCATCAATGAGATCACCACCATCAATGACATCACCACCATCAATAACATCATCACCATCACCACCATCAATGACATCACCACCATCACCACCATCAATGACATCACCACTATCAATGACATCACCACAATCAATGACATCACCACCATCAATGACATCACCACCATCAATACCATCACCACCATCAATTCCATCACCACCATCAATACCATCACCGCCATCACCACAATCAATAACATCACCACCATCACCACCATCAATAACATCACCACCATCACACCTTCAATAACATCCCCACTATCAATGACTTCACCACCATCACACCTTCAATAACATCACCACCATCAATACCATCACCACCATCAATGACATTACCACCATCACTATCAACATCAACATCATAAACATCACCACTATCACCACCATCACACCTTTAATAACATAACCACCATCAATACCATCACCACCATCAATAACATCATCAACATCAATGACATCACCACCATCAATAACATCACCACCATCACCACCATTACCTCCATCAATAACATCACCACCATCAATGACATCACCACCATCAATAACATCACCACCATCAATAACATCACCACCATCAATAACATCACCACCATCAATAACATCACCACCATCAATGACATCACCACCATCACCACCATCAATGACATCACCACCATCACCACATCAATACCATCACCATCATCAATACCATCACCACCATCAATACCATAAATACCATCACGACCATCAATACCATCACTACCATCAATACCATCACCATCATCAATACCATCACCATCATCAATACCATCACCACCATCAATAACATCACCATCATCAATACCATCACCATCATCAATACCATCACCATCATCAATACCATTAATACCAACAATAACATCACCACCATCAATACCATCACCATCATCAATACCATCACCATCATCAATACCATCACTGTCAACAACTCATGTGTAGGCATCATCAGATTACTTCTCTCGCACAACACAAGAAACTTGCAAGTCGTGTGAGAGGAAATAAATGATACATTTTATTGCCGTTGGCTCTTTACAAGTACATAACAGTCGCTATCAAAACCACACACAAAGCCACAGAATTACTATCCCTAGTTTCTAAACCCTAATGCTAATTCTATCTATTTGGTTACACAGATCTCCTATCAATCTACAACGAGGTGCCCACTACAAAGTCAGTCCCCAGTCTGACTAGCTTGCTCGCGTGGTTACACACCACGCGGAAGGACCTTGAGGTGTCCTTCGGCTTTCTGCGTGCCGTTCTGTTCGGCACGCTTACATTAGCTATTTTCTGTTGATTGGCAATCGTGACTATCATGTAGGCGCCGTGATTCTGTCGTGACCAGAGTGCTAACTATCTGGTCACCGTCTCCGTGTCTCATGAGAGAACTAGTTAATAGTTCTCCATTCTATCCCCTACTCTACTCTTATCCCGGGCAGTGTATCCCCTCTAATCTATATGAGGTTGACCGGTGGTGTTCTATCTTGAGGCAGCCCTCTGGCCTCATATGTCAGTCTTTGACACACACCCTCCCCTCCTGTGTTGCGTCATCAACTTTGACTCATTGGTTGTGACGCAAGAGGTTTCTAAAAAATTAGTGTATCTAATTTTTGTCAAAGACTGTAGATAACCTGGCTTTGGGCTACCTAATAGACTTCTACTGCCTATTTTCACAATGTCGTATCACTTTACTTGGTTACTGGCAATCGCCACAAACTTGTCTGGTTGGCGTGAGCCCTATTCTCAATCGCAATATTATATTAATTAGAGGTATGTCTGAACCGGACCGTTGTCTAATAAGACCTGCCCTCAAATAGTAAATTAACTCACTACCCATACAAAGTTGACTTTCTTAGGGTCAACACATGAATTGCTTCATGTCCCCCATATAATATTAAACAACCATTACACAAGCTGTGTGCGACAGGCTTTACCTATCTCGCTTCCGCGTGTAAAGTTCTCTTTCACTGTTAAGTTAGTGTTTCGTTGTCTATTATGTCCCCTGACCCGAAGTTATCTCCCTTTGATCTACAAAAAGTGTATGCAATTTATCTGTTTGTTTTTCTGGTTGTTTGCGTGTTTGGATTATATTAATAGTATAATCTACTCCCTAACATGTGTATCTAACTATCATGTGTATGTAAGTAAGTTTTCAAGTGCCATAATTCGGTTGAATGAGGCCACAAAGAAGTGTATCACACTAATTAGTGACTACCTTTCCGTCTTATGGGACTTAAAATACTTTTTCTAAGATCTAAATTAAACTACACACAACACATTCATCACAGCACAACAAAGAAAGCACACATTTGACGCAGACACAAAATAAAAAGTCGCGTTGAGCGGTAGAAAAATCCGCTGACCGATCTCACTCTCTCTTGTATAATTTACATTCGCTTTCGCTTTCACACTTCTGTCAACCCTCTTTCACTTTCACACTTCTGTCACACATCTTTCAATTTCACACTTCTGTCACACATTTTTCACCCTCCCAATTATTTAAAAACCTTGGAGTGACACTGTACAAGTTTGGCTCAATTTGACAGAGTTGATCTTCATGACTGTGCGTCAATTGTTGCACAAGTCAAGTATTTACAATATATTTACATGTAAGAAAAAAGGGTTGATGGTTTGTACCCTGGTATTATTAAATACTATACTCTATTACAATAATATCCTAAATATCAACATACTAATAGTAGTTATATAAATATATATTTAATGTGTTACCTATCTTAATCTATCTGTCACATTAATCCTCAATCATTAATATTTAGCTGTGGACATTAATCCTCAAACAAGCTTACATTAGTCCTAATATTTATCTAATTTAAGGGATGTAATCTAACTATTTAAAATGAAATTGATGTGAGATGAGTTATGTACCTTTGTGAAATGGGTAATGTGAAATGTCATAAGTTATGTACCTTTTTAACATGGGTGATGTTAAATCTAACACAATTATAACTAATGTTTTTAACTGAAAAAAAAAAAACTATATGATTGATATTCTTAATCTAAATGATGTGAATGATGTATGTTTAATTGTATATTCTATTTATCCTATTACGGTGTTAAACTAATTATAATACTAAATGATAATGTTTGTTAAATAGATTGGTTCATTAAGATGGAATGAACTTAAATGAAATGAAACAAAGTGAAATGTACTCAACTAAATGGTACTATTACTATCTAAATTTATTATTGTATTTTATAATTAGTTGTTACGTTTACATCACTATCCTCTCCTACTTTTAAGCTAAATAAGTGGGTAAATTAATAATCTATCTAAAGTAAAAAAAATGAAAAATATTATATTATCTAAATCTAAATCTAACTTAAATGAGATAATCTACCTATAATTTATGACTATATTAAAACGTTATAATACATATCACAATGAGTATTTATATACATGGTATTTGAATACATCAGGTTAGTCGTTGCCCTTATTGTTCAGAAAATGCTTTCAGTGGCATACTATATATCCTGGGTATATCAAATCCATTACACAGTCACACTTGTGTCTTATGGGTATTGCACCTGTAGAGTTCGCTTGTGTCGTAGACCACAGTTTTCGTTTATGTAATGTTCTGACAATGTTTTTCTCTGCTTAACACAAATGATTCACTGGAACACATATGGAGCTTAGCAGTAAAGAGCTGTCCTCGTTCACAGAGTGATATATTTGTTCCCAGAGCAAAGTTCTTAATTTGGATGTCTACGGACACATAGTAATCAGTGTTCTTCGTACTTAGTTCAGCACACAATGTCTATGTATTTGTAACATATTTAACATAGAATATTTTACTGTACTAAGTTAACATCTATTACTCTACACTCTTATGTGGTATCTCTGGTATTTCTACCTCAGATGGTCGACTAAGGGTATCAACTAAGATGTTATCCTTACCCTTGATATGCTCTATACTAAAGGTGTAATTTTGTAGTATTAGCGACCACCTGTATATACGGTCATTCCGATGCACACCACTCTGTATGACCGTGATTGGGGAGTTGTCAGTCTGGACAATGAAGTGAACACCTGCCAGATATCGATGGAGCTTCCTCACCGCATAGATGACGCTTAGGGCTTCCAACTCTGATATGGAATATCTGGACTCAGTAGGTGTGATCTTACGGCTCACGTAGCAAATCGGGTGGAAGATGCCATCATAAAATTGGCCTAATACTGCAGCGATGGAGATTCTGCTGGCATCTGTCCTAAGATAATAAACGAGCCCAGGATTAGGCAAGCGGAGAATTGGAACATTACTAAAAAGGATTTTCAATTTTGACAATGCAGAAATTAATAATGCATCTTTGACATCCAATTTTACAGATGCTTTTAAAACATTGGAAAATACACTTGTAATTTCCGCTAAATTTGGTATGAATTTGTTATAGTAATTTACTAACCCCAAAAGGCTTCTGACCTGCTTCTTTGTGGTAGGCATGGTCAGGTTCATAATTTTGGTAATAATTTTATTGTCAGTCTTAAGTTGACCTTGAGAAATGACATGACCCAAAAAGTCAATTTCTTTTAGGCCCAATTCGACTTTGCTCGGTTTGACAGTGAGCCCGAAGAGTCGCAACCTATCAAAGACATGTCTTAGTTTCAGTAAGTGTGTTGTCCAGTCATCAGTATGGACACATATATCATCTATATAGGTCACTGTATTCGTCACTCCATGAAGTAGATCTCTAGTTAAGCGTACGAAAGTGGGAGGAGCATTTCGAAGTCCGAAAGGAAGAAAACGCCACTCGTATAGTCCTAAAGGTGTTGAAAAAGCAGTAAGATGGATGGATTGAGACTGCATAGGGACCTGCCAATATCCCTTAGTAAGATCTAGTTTAGAAAAAATTTTGGAGGTGGACATGTCAAGAATAAGATCTTCGCAGGAAGGAATTGGCTCTGCGTCGATCTTAGTGACGTTGTTGAGTTTTCGATAGTCCACACATAGACGAATTGTGGAATCTTTTTTCTTAACTAGGAAGATTGGGAAAGAGTACTCCGAAGTGGATTTCTGGATGATCCCACTAGCTTCTAAATTAAGAATTTCCTTATTTAGATTTTCCCTATAGCTAAGTGGGATTGAGTACGGCCTGCATTTAATAGGCTTAGAGTCCGAAAGAAGAATGGAGTGTTCGATTCTGTCCGTCCTACCTGGAATGTCAGAAAATATGTCTTTGTATTCCGTCACTAATTCTACTAATTGTCGTCGTTGACTGTCTGTTAGTCCTTGTTCTATCTGTATGCTATCTAATGTAGCAGTCTTGTCCACAATAGGAACGGGTAGTTCCATTCCGTCGTCGTCTACCTGATTCAGTACGGTGGTGGTGCTAAGTGCGTATTCTGTATTCTGGCTGGATGTATGGATATCGTCGGATATGCCAGTCTCGCTAACTAGTGTAGTTGCGTTGTGTATGTCTGTCGTCTGATCACTAGATGTGGGTGCACTTTGTTCGTCTGTCTCTACTTCTGTCTGTTGTCGTGAAAAGTAAGGTTTCAGCATGTTGACATGGAATATCTTTAAGTGGCCGTTTATTGATATTTCATAGTCAACATCTGAAATTTTACGTACCACCTTGAATGGCCCTTGCCATGAGGTCAATAATAAATTTCGTTTGTCTGGAAGTAACAAAAGTATGTCTTGATCTGGTTCAAGATCAATTGTTCTTGCACTTTTGTTGGCGTATTGGCGGTAGATTTGACCCTTCCTCTCCAAAGCTGCCTTAGCTATAATACACGATTTCATGATTTTGTCTCGTGTGTCTGTCACCATTTCGTAAGGTGTTTTTGGGGTGGGAATTTCAATGGAATTAGTGATTACCTGATGGTAAATGGTTAGGGGTCCACGTGGGTTAGCCCCGTACACTAATTCAAACGGTGAGAAACCCGTGCTTGAATGGGGAATCTCCCGATAGGCGAACAGCACTGTTGGTAACAGTGTATCCCATTCAGCTGGGTTTTCTGCTGTCACCTTAGCCAGCATATGCTTAAGATCTCCATTAATTTTTTCTACAATTCCATTGCTGGCTGGATGGTATGCTGTAGTAAAATGTTGTTTAATCCCTAACATTTTTGTAAGGGCTTGCGTTGCAGCCGATATGAATTGAGTTCCACGATCGGATATTATGGTCCGCGGAAATCCGAATCGTGAGAACAGGTGTAGAAATACATTGGCAACGTCTTTGGAGGTGATGTATTTCAAAGCTACTGCCTCAACCCACCTTGAACAGAGGTCGACCATCGTTAATATGAAGCGATTTCCTTTGCTGGACACCTGATTCAGGGGTCCAACAATATCTACCGCCACAATCTCAAATGGCCTAGAAGCCAGTGTAGAAGGTTGTACCTCAGCTGTAGGATGTTTACCCTTACGTACTAACTGTTGACAGACATTACACGAACGACAAAATAATTTTATATCATTGCAAAAACCTGGCCAATAAAAATGAGCCTGAATTCTGGCCCTGGTTTTGTCGTACGCCAGATGACCAGCAAACGGTGACTCATGTGCAATCTTTAGCACAGTAAGGCGGTGTTGTACAGGTAACACCGTTTGCTGAATCTCATGGTTACCTGTTGTATAATATCTAGTAAGAATGCCCTTGTTAAGCCTAAAAACCCATGATGCATTTTTGGTCACCTTGGCTCTTTCTTTCAATAATTTTAAATATGGAGACACACTAGGATCAGCTTTCTGCTGTTCTATGAATTTTTGTCTGTTGATGTCATCTGTGCCAGTTGGAGAAAGCAACAGTAGTCTCTCTTCTTGTAGTGTGTCTTGATGTTTTACAGTGTCTGCTCTGGTGGTTGCATTAGCTGCATTTAATCTTTCCCATGCAGCTATTTCATCGCTAAGTGTCTGCTCTGGTGGTTGCATTAGCTGCATTTAATCTTTCCCATGCAGCTATTTCATCGCTAGTACATTGTTTCAATTGGGGTAAGCAACCCAAAATTAAATCAGTACAAGGGTTGTCAAGTATTGCAAAAGTAAAGGTACCAGAAAGGAAAGGAGTGTTAATACGGGCTTTCGCCAAAGGGTAAATTTCAATGTTACCCGAAAAGGTTCAGCATTTGACAGAGTCGCCTGTATAGTCATCTGGACTCACTAGTTCCTTTCTAAGACCAATAAGGGTGCTGCCGCTATCCAGCAAACATTGGCATGGTCTATCGTTGACCATTGCATTGTGGAACACCAAATTGCCTCTGGAGGCTAATGCTGCATTTACATTCTCAGTTGAGAACGGTACTGTATGTCCACATTCTAATTTTCCGTCTGCATGAAATTGGTGACATCGTTCACAACTGTCAAAACTTAAAATATCGTTCACACAACACACCTCTTCAGGTTGGTTAATAGGTAAATCATTTTCAATCTCACACTCAGTCTCACTGCCACTGTCAGAAGATGTATCAATCAAAATAGCATTGTTGGCTTTCATACGTTGGCGGCCCAGACACTTATTTGAATAATGGCCGTAGCTGGAACAAAAAAAGCATTTGATTGCACGCCTGTATGCAGATCTTTTGTTTTGTTGCTTCTTGATAACATTTTCAAGATGCGCCGGATAATTTGGCGATTTGTCACACATAGAATAAGTGTCATGCAAGAGTTGACAATAAATACATTTTGATACTTTCCTGTCTTTCGTGTCGATTTTCTGAAAGGGTTTTCTCTTACTTTGATAAGTTTTTGGTTGGTCTTTCACAAAGGAAACTACTTCAGAGTCATTTGAGGTCTTAAAAATATCTCTGTTAGAAGAAAAATATGCAGACCCTTTCTTTTCGAACTGCTCTATGTTCTCAATGTCTGACTGCTGTAGAAATTTAGCGAAAGGAGATGGTATAGTGGATATGATTTTATCCATAGCTATTAAATTTTTCAGTCTATCAAAGTCTTTTCCTATGTTAGCTGCCTTCAGCCATCTATTTAGTACACTCTGAACATTTGAGACGTAGTCAATGAAAGTCTCACTAGGTTTAGGTTTTAAATTTGAGAACTGAACCTGATACCCAGGGGCATCAAGTAAAAAGTGTTGCATTATTCTATCATGGATGTATTGATAGTTAGATCTAAGATCAGTTGGTATAGTTTCTATCACTTTAAGGGGCTCACCACTTAGGTTCTTCATATAAATCATAGCCCACATGTCTATTGGAACTTGGTGATATTTAAATTGATACTCGACATTTTCTGTCCAGGCTGATATTGAATCTTCTTTACAATATGGTTTGATAATATTTTTGTATTTGTTGAACTTATTTTCTTCTTGTTGACTTTTAAGTTTAGTGGCAGAGATTTCTGCGTGTGAGTCTACATCCATACCTTTCATCTTTAACTGTGTCTCTGATTCTACTTGTATTTGTTTTTCCTTAACTCTTGCCATTTCATCTATCTCTTTTTGTTTTAGTTCTCTCTCTTGATCTAATTGCTTTTGCTTAAATTCCTTATCATGTTCTAACTGTTGTTGCTTAATTTGTATTTCTTTTTGTTTTGTTATCTCAGCTAGTTGTATCTGGTGTTGCCTTTCCTGTGCGCGTTCATCTCTCTCTGCATCCTTTGCTTCTTTAAATTTCTTATCAGCATATTCTTCTAGCTCTTTACCTGTGTATTGCATTTCTTTGCCTGCTTTTACGAAGTCAGCTAAAGTCGCCATGATGTTAGGTAAATAGCTAGTGTTGACCTACACTGACCTTTTTATTCACTTATCTATCTTTGATATGTTATGTTTATTAATATACTAGCTGACACGGCCCGGCTTCGCCCAGACTCTGGTGGGGAGCATCTCATTTAATTCATATAAGTAGTCATATAAGCTCCCGTTCCCGACTGTCTGTCTGTCTGTCTGTCTATCTATCTGTCTGTCTGTCTGTCTGTCTGTCTGACCCGGCCCAGCCCATGGTGGAGAGCATCTCATTTAAATCATATAAGTAGTCATATAAGATCCCGTTCCCGACTATCTGTATGTCTGTCTGTCTTGGGTAAATGGAGGAGGGAGGAGGAAGAGGGAGGTGGAGGAGGGAAGAGAAGGGAGGAGGAGACAGGAGGAATAGGAGGGAGGAGGAGGGATTAGGAAGAGGAGGGAGGAGTAGGGTGGAGGAGGAGGGGGAGGAGGAGGGAGGAGGAAAAGGGAGAAGGAGGGAGGAGGAGATCGCAGGAGGAGGAGGAGGAGGAGAGGGAGGAGGAGGAGGGAGAGGGAGGAGGAGGAGAGAGGAGGCGGAGGGAGCAGGAAGAGGGAGGAAGAGGGAGGAGGAGGAGGGAGGAGAAGGAGGAGGGAGGAGTAGAGAGTGGGAGGAGGCGGAGGGAGGAAGAGGGAGGAGGAGGAGGGAGGAGAAGGAGGGAAGCGGATGAGAGGGAGGAGGAGGAAGAGGGAGGAGGAGGAATGTGAAGGGAGGAGGAGGGAGGAGGTAGAGGGAGGAGGAGGGAGGAGGATAGAGGAGGAGGAGGGATGAGGAGGAAGAGGGAGGAGGAGGAATGTGAAGGGAGGAGGAGGGATGAGGTAGAGGGAGGAGGAGGGAGGAGGATAGAGGAGGAGGAGGGATGAGGAGGAAGAGGGAGGAGGAGGAATGTGAAGGGAGGAGGAGGGAGGAGGTAGAGGGAGGAGGAGGAGGAGGGAGGAGGATAGAGGAAGAGGAGGGAGGAGGAGGAAGAGGGAGGAGGAGGAATGTGGAGGGAGGAGGAGGGAGGAGGTAGAGAGAGGAGGAGGAGGGATGAGGAGGAGAGGGAGGAGGAGGGAGGAAGAAGGAGGAGGGAGGAAGACGGATGAGGGGGAGGAGGGAGGGGGAGGAGGGGGAGGAGGAGAAGGGAGGAGAAGGGAGGAGGAGGGAGCAGGAGGAAGGAGGAGGGAGGAGGAGGAGGAAGAGGGAGGAGGAAGAGAGAGGAGGGAGGAGGAAGAGAGAGGAGGGAGGAAGAGATAGGCGGAGAGAGGAGGAGGAGGGAGGAGGAGGAGTAGGGATGAATAGGAGGGAGGAGAAGGGAGGAGGAGGGATTAAGAGAAAGAGGGGGGAAAGGGGAGAAGGAGGAGGGAGGAGGGAGGAGGAGGAAGAGGGATGAGGAGGGAGGAGGAGGGAGGAGGAGGAGGAGGGAGGATGGTGAAGGAGGAGGAGGAGGGAGAGGGTGAAGGAGGAGGAGGAGGAGGAGGGAGAAGGAGGAGGAGGGAGGAGGAGAACGTAGGTGGGGAAGGATGGAAAGGGAGGAGGGAGAGGGAGGAGGAGGAGGAGGAGGAGGGAGGAGGGGGGAGGGGGAGGGGAGGATCTCTTCTTTCTTCTACTTTTTCTTCTTTGTCTTGCTTCTTCTTCTTCTTCCTCCCTTTCTTCGTCTTCTTCCTCCTCTTTCTTCCTCTTTGCTCCTCTGTCTCCTGTTTAGTAGGATGATTGATTGCCATCCCACCAGGTTAATATGTTATCGCGGACCTCAGAGAGAAGTGTCTATGTAGAAGACCATTTCCTGGCCGTACGTATTTTGGGAGGGGGAGGAGGAGGAGGAGGAAGAAGAAAAAAAAATACGACAGTTGGCATCTCTGGAATGAAAGGAAGGCGTGTAGAAAATTTCATCTCAATCGGATGGGCCGTTCGCGAGCGTATAAAGGACATACATACATACATACATACATACATACAGAGATACGCACATCCTAATTTATATATAAGATGAGCACTGCAAATTGTACTCTTTGTGTATAACCTGAAAAATTTAGTCCTGCAAAAAACAGAGCACAAAAGTATGCTAATGCATCACAAGCTGAAAAAGAGATGCACTATTAATCACATAGCATGCCAAATATGTAGGTTTTACTCAACTTAATGTTCCCGAGAACAAGGAACACACTCCGGTAACACAGGTCACCTTGTTTGGCGCTTCAGTATCGCCACCAGTAGTCTATCTAGGTCACCTGTTTGGCACTTCGGCCTACACACCAATCTTATAATCAGCTGTTGTTCACCCTGGTTACAGAGCAGCAACAATTAACAAATAGCAAACGACATATTATTCGACAATTTGACACAATGACAAGGACATGCCCACGAACAAAACAGAATATAGTTTACTTAATATTAAATTGTCAATGTCCTGTCTTTGTTCTAACCGTATTTGCCTTTCGTCACTAACCTAGTTTAATCTATGCAAGTGTTGTGCAGACCAGTCTAATTTGCCTGGCTGAAAATAGTGCCATCGTGACGGTAAACACAGGAAAAAGTACAAAAACAAACTCAATAACTGCTTTGAAATGAACGAAAATATATTAATATTGTTTAAATAAACAAATATATTCCATTACTAAATCAAATAAACAAATAATAGGTAATATAAAGCACTGATTCAGGCGAGCAGCCGTTTACCAATTTGTAAACATTCAGATGCTGATTGCCAATGGCGTAACCCAACTGCTTGCCAATCGTGCTACGTCAGAGGCGCAGCGCTATTTTTAGCTTGCAAAAATCGATAATGTTGCTGGCTGTGTATCGCTCCGCCAAGAATCATTTTTGATAGTTATTCATAAACAAATAAATAATTAAATGAATAAATAACAGAAAATAATAATATCAATACTTACAACCTTGAAGAAACACATGATTTAAGTATATAATATTTTACTAAACATAAATAAGCGTTATTTCGTCACGATAGGCACAGTTTCGTTAGCAACTTGTCCTAGTTCTGCACACGTTAACCGTCACTGACACAAATTAAATCACTACTTCACTATTTGTAAACTTAGTCTAGAGCCGTGGATGAGTGTATTTGCTTGGCGCTTTCGTCCAAGCACCACTTCTGACACCACATTAATCTTTCATGTGGGTATTAGCTTGGCTCTTTCGTCCAAGCACCACTTCTGACACCACATTAATCTTTGCCTGTCAACAACTCATGTGTAAGGCATCATCAGATTACTTCTCTCGCACAACACAAGAAACTTGCAAGTCGTGTGAGAGGAAATAAATGATACATTTTATTGCCGTTGGCTCTTTACAAGTACATAACAGTCGCTATCAAAACCACACACAAAGCCACAGAATTACTATCCCTAGTTTCTAAACCCTAATGCTAATTCTATCTATTTGGTTACACAGATCTCCTATCAATCTACAACGAGGTGCCCACTACAAAGTCAGTCCCCAGTCTGACTAGCTTGCTCGCGTGGTTACACACCACGCGGAAGGACCTTGAGGTGTCCTTCGGCTTTCTGCGTGCCGTTCTGTTCGGCACGCTTACATTAGCTATTTTCTGTTGATTGGCAATCGTGACTATCATGTAGGCGCCGTGATTCTGTCGTGACCAGAGTGCTAACTATCTGGTCACCGTCTCCGTGTCTCATGAGAGAACTAGTTAATAGTTCTCCATTCTATCCCCTACTCTACCCTTATCCCGGGCAGTGTATCCCCTCTAATCTATATGAGGTTGACCGGTGGTGTTCTATCTTGAGGCAGCCCTCTGGCCTCATATGTCAGTCTCTGACAATCACCATCATCAATACCATCACCATCATCAATACCATCACCATCATCAATAACATCACCACCATCAATAACATCACCACCATCAATAACATCACCACCATCAATACCATCACCATCATCAATACCATCACCATCATCAATACCATCACCACCATCAATAACATCACCACCATCAATACCATCACCATCATCAATACCATCACCATCATCAATACCATCACCATCATCACCATCAATAACATCACCATCATCAATAACATCACCATCATCACCAGCAATAACATCACCATCATCAATACCATCACCATCATCAATACCATCACCATCATCAATACCATCACCACCATCAATAACATTAACACCATCAATAACATCACCATCATCAATACCATCACCATCATCAATACCATAACCATCATCAATACCATCACCACCATCAATAACATCACCACCATCAATACCATCACCATCATCAATACCATCACCATCATCAATACCATCACCACCATCAATACCATCAATACCATCACCACCATCAATACCATCACTACCATCAATACCATCACCATCATCAATACCATCACCACCATCAATAACATCACCACCATCAATAACATCACCACCATCAATAACATCACCACAATCAATGACATCACCACCATCAATGACATCACCACCATCAATTACATCACCACTATCACCACCATCAATAACATCACCACCATCAATACCATCACCACCATCAATTCCATCACCACCATCAATACCATCACCACCATCAATATCATCACCACAATCACCACCATCAATAACATCACCACCATCACACCTTCAATAACATCCCCACTATCAATGACATCACCACCATCACAACTTCAATAACATCACCACCATCAATACCATCACCACCATCAATAACATCGCCACCATCAATGACATTACCACAATCACTATCATCATCAACATCATAAACATCACCACTATCACCACCATCACACCTTTAATAACATCACCACCATCAATACCATCACCACCATCAATAACATCATCAACATCAATGACATCACCACCATCAATAACATCACCACCATCACCACCATTACCACCATCAATAACATCACCACCATCAATGACATCACCACCATCAATAATATCACCACCATGAATGACATCACCACCATCAATAACATCACCACCATCAATAACATCACCACCATCAATAACATCACCACCATCAATGACATCACTACCATCAATAACATCACCACCATCAATAACATCACCACCATCAATAACATCACCACCATCAGTGACATCACCACCATCACCACCATCAATGACATCACCATCATCACCACATCAATACCATCACCACCATCAATACCATAATACCATCACCACCATCAATACCATCACTACCATCAATAACATCACCATCATCAATACCATCACCATCATCAATACCATCACCACCATCAATAACATCACCACCATCAATAACATCACCATCATCAATACCATCACCATCATCAATACCATCACCATCATCAATACCATTAATACCAACAATAACATCACCACCATCAATACCATCACCATCATCAATACCATCACCATCATCAATACCATCACCATCATCAATACCATCACCATCATCAATACCATCACCATCATCAATAACATCACCACCATCAATAACATCACCACCATCAATAACATCACCACCATCAATAACATCACCATCATCAATACCATCACCATCATCACGATCAATAACATCACCATCATCAATAACATCACCATCATCAATACCATCACCATCATCAATACCATCACCATCATCAATACCATCACCATCATCAATACCATCACCACCATCAATAACATTACCACCATCAATAACATCACCATCATCAATACCATCACCATCATCAATACCATCACCATCATCAATACCATCACCACCATCAATAACATCACCACCATCAATACCATCACCATCATCAATACCATCACCATCATCAATACCATCACCACCATCAATACCATCAATACCATCACCACCATCAATACCATCACCATCATCAATACCATCACCACCATCAATAACATCACCACCATCAATAACATCACCACCATCAATAACATCACCACCATCAATGACATCACCACCATCAATAACATCACCACCATCAATAACATCACCACCATCAATAACATCACCACCATCACCACCATCAATGACATCACCACCATCACCACCATCAATACCATCACCCCCATCAATACCATCACCATCATCAATACCATCACCACCATCAATACCATCACCACCATCACTACCATCAATACCATCACCATCATCAATACCATCACCATCATCAATACCATCAATACCATCACCACCATCAATACCATCATTACCATCAATACCATCATCATCATCATCATCATCAACACTATCACCACACCATCACCATACCATCACTACACCATCAACACCATCACTACACCATCAACTCCATCACCACACCATCAACACCATCACCACCATCACCATACCATCAACACCATCACCACCATCACCACACTATCAACACCATCAGCACCATCACCACACCATCAACACCATCACCATACCATCACCACACAATCAACACACCATCAACACCATCACCACTCCATCACCACCCATCAACACCATCACCACACAATCAACACCATCACCACATCATCACTACCATCACCACCATCACCACACCATCAAAACACCATCACCACACCATCACTACCATCACCACCATCACCACCATTACCACACCATCAACACACCATCACTACCATCACCACCATCACCACACCATCAACACCATCAACACCATCACCACACCATCAACACCATAACCACACCATCACCACACCATCACCACCATCACCATATCATCAACACACCATCACCACACCATCAACACACCATCACCACACCATCAACACACCATCACCACACCATCACCACACCATCAACACCATCACCACACTATCACCACACTATCACCACACCATCACCACATTATCACCACCACCATCATCATCGGCATCACCACACCATCACCACCATCACCACACCATCACCACATCATCACCACCACCATCATCGGCATCACCACCACCACCACCATCACCACCACCATCATCGCTATCACCACAACCACCACCATCACCACCAACACCACCATCACAACCACCATCACCACCATCATCAACACCATCAACACCTTCAACGCCACGATCACCACCACCATCGCCATTACCACCATCATCATCATCACCATCCAGTAGCTTATTGTGTACAGACTTCATGACCCACCCACGCCCTCCCCGCCCCCTTTACGCCTCCCACCACCAACCATAACAGTGCTCTGATGTCTCTCTAGAATAAGCTGCATGTCGTGTCTCTCGTCCTGTCTCTTGTTTTGTCTCTTGTCTTGTCTCTCGTCCTGTCTCTTGTCCTGCCTCTTGTCCTGTCTCTCGTCCTGTCTCTTGTCTTGTCTCTTGTCTTGTTACTCGTCCTGTCTCTCGTCCTGTCTCTTGTCCTGTCTCTTGTCCTGTCTCTCGTCCTGTCTCTTGTCTTGTCTCTTGTCTTGTTACTCGCCCTGTCTCTCGTCCTGTCTCTCGTCCTGTCTCTTGCTCTGTCTCTTGTCCTGTCTTTTGTCCTGCCTCTTGTCCTGCCTCCGGTCCTGTCTCTTCTCTTGCTTCGTGTCCTAACATGAGTAATCTATTTATCACATCATGAATATTATACCCTGTGGTTTGCCTCTTGTCCTGCCTCTTGTCCTGTCTCTTGTCCTGTCACGTGTAATCCATCTCTCACATCTTGAATCCATTTATGCATTCGTGATACACCTCCCCCAACAGTGATCTTGTCCAGACTCTCACGTCTCTGTACAAGTCTAAAATATGCCATGTTCCTCAATTGTACATCTTTAAAACAAATCTTCTTACATACCGAATCCTGTCGCACTGATCTATTTTTTCTATGTTTTGTGGGATCCATTTTTAATTCTAGTCCAAAACACTTACATTCAAAGGCGGATGTTTGCTCTTGAGCTGAGGTGTCCAAGCTTGACACCCGATGTTACCCCAGGACGTGAGCATGCAATGGGAGCTCTATCTTCTCCTGTTCATTATTCTCCAATCTATTACGGTTTTATTTGCTTAATTGCTTAAGATTTTCAGAAGTGTCATGTTTGTTACTTGAAGTTATTGATCACATATTTTTGTGGCCGTGAAGCTGGATATTCAAAATTGTCAACATTCTGTCATTTCTCTCAATCGATAAGTATTTATGTTAACATATTTATTTTAGCGCTTATTATTGTTTTCATGTTTGTTGCACTGAGGCGTAAATTGTTCCTTTCAACTTTTGCTCTTTCGTAACTTGATCAATTTCTCTTTTGTATTATTGGTAGCACCAATACGCAAATAAGACAAGAGACTAAGCAAGATATTGTATCCAATTATATAAGAAAACGCCGTTGGAACTACATCGGCCATGTACTCAGAATGGACAAGACAAGACTCCCCTATCAAGCCCTCTTATGGTCACCGGTAGGGAAAAGAAAACGTGGAAGACCAAGAGAGACCCTGCGTAGAACCATCATTAGAGAAGGCTTATTCAACGGCCAAGTGAACATCCAAGGTCTACAACAGGTAGCAGCGAACCGCCGGACATGGAGAGTCATGACTTCTGCCCTATGCGCCGCTTTGAGCTCAAGAGGAAAGACTAACTAACTAACTAACTAATTATTGATAGTAATTGTATTAATGATTGTAACAAGAGCATGATATAGTAATTAGAGTAATTATAGTAATGATAGTAATGATAGCAATGACAGTAATGATAGTAAAGCTATTAATAATAGTAATGATAGCAACGAAAGTAATGATATCAGTGATAGTAATGATAGTAATGGTATTAATGATAGTAATAATAGCAATGATAGTAATTATAGTAATTAGAGTAATGATATCAATAGTAGCAGTGACATTAATACTCTGTTGTCATTACGCAGAGTTCACGTAATTCTGCATTTCCGATTACAAAGGATCGTTCCTGTTCCTGTTCCTGTTCCTGTTCAATAATATCTCTGCCATTCCTCGTGATGTTATCCGTTTACAGGTTAAACAGATGCGGTGACAACATGCAACCCTGTCTGCATCCCTGTCCTATACCAGACCAATCTGTTATATCACCACATATTCTCACGGCTGCTTATCACAAAGGGATACTTATTGGACGGTGTCCAGTAATCCGTTGTATATAAATCTTTACGAGATCAGCATAGGCGAACGGATAAGAGCGCTCGCTCTTAATATTCCGGTGGGCTGATGCCGAGATAGTGGGTTAAGCCCCTTACACTGTAATGACGGCGACGTTCTGCAAATGACTTCCTATATGATTCTGATGGTGACATACTAAAATCTCCCCTTGGCGGTAACACTTCCTATATGATTCTGATGGTGATATACTAAAATCTCCCCTTGGTGGTAACACTTCCTATATGATTCTGATGGTGACATACTAAAATCTCCCCTTGGTGGTAACACTTCCTATATGATTCTGATGGTGACATACTAAAATCTTCCCTTGGCGGTAACACTTCCTATATGATTCTGATGGTGACATACTAAAATCTCCCCTTGGCGGTAACACTTCCTATATGATTCTGATGGTGACATACTAAAATCTCCCCTTGGCGGTAACACTTCCTATATGATTCTGATGGTGACATACTAAAATCTCCCCTTGGCGGTAACACTTCCTATATGATTCTGATGGTGATATACTAAAATCTCCCCTTGGCGGTAACACTTCCTATATGATTCTGATGGTGACATACTAAAATCTCCCCTTGGCGGCAACACTTCCTATATGATGCTGATGGTGATATACTAAAATCTCCCCTTGGCGGCAACACTTCCTATATGATTCTGATGGTGACATACTAAAAGCTCCCCTTGGCGGTAACACTTCCTATATGGTGCTGATGGTGACATACTAAAATCTCCCCTTGGCGGTAACAGTTTCGCGAATGATGCAGATGTAGATCTTGAGGTGCGAATGTGGCTGTCCCAGCAGAGTCTAGACTTCTACGCTGCATGTCGCAATGAAATCATATAGCCTATTATGATTGCTTTTTTCGCATATCCCTTACAGGATATCGCTGTCAACATCAGCATCTTTCAGCTGATTGTTGATTTCTTGGCAAGATTACGCTCAGTAGTTTGCCATTGCTTTCTGAGCGGCCGGCTCTCTTTTCCCGTAAGTTACCAACGCGGCAAAAACCGCTTCCAATTCTCGCGCGTTGCGTTACCCTACGTGGATGAACGGGATTACGGAGAAAGTCGTTTAACTCCTAGGCCAGGGAGACCGGCCTATTATGATTACTGACTAATAAAAAAAATGTCATTTGCAACGAGGAAAAGAGTGTTGAGGCGTTACATAGAGCCTGTGCTTTTTGTGGATGTGAAGTGTGGACAATGAACAAACAGGCTGAAAAACATCTGATGGCTGTGGAAATGTGGTTTCTGAGGAAAATGTAAAGCATACCATGGACAGACAGACAACCCAGTAGCCAAGTCCTACAGGAAACAAATGAAAATTGTAAAGTGATTAGCGAAATTAGATTAAGATGGTCAACATTTTTTGGTCACGTTATGAGAAGAAATACATTGGAGAACTTGATGACAACTGGCAAGATTGAGGGGAAGAGAACAAGGGGAAGGCAGAAAAGTAAATACCTCGATGGGTTGGCCGCGTGGCATGGTGGAGACAAGAACACTGAGCTGATCCACGACTGTGGTGATCGACTGAGATGGTGAAACATGACCGCCCACGCTTATCGGCATGGCACATGATGATGATGATGATGATGATGATGATGATGATGATGATGATGATGATGATGATGATGATGATGATGATGATGATGATGATGATGATGATGATGATGATGATGATGATGATGATGATGATGATTACAGAATAAGTCTATAATTGTTTGTGGAAATTATTTCGAGAAATGAAAGACAATATGTAAGTGCAGTAATAAATGGCATTCGTGTGTCTTTATTTATGTTTTATTTCAAAATATAATTTACTTACTAACCCTTGTATGCATTTTCACACTCAAAATGCTGTGACGTTTTTCCAGCTACTGAAAATACAATAAATATACGACGGAATGAAAAACAGCAAATCGATTTGTTGAAACGCGCAGCACATAATAAATATACGCAGATTATATCTATCACAAAAATCTTTCAATACAGATAGCCTAATCTTTTAAAAAGTCCTACATAAAAACATAAAAAATTAGATTACTTAAGCTCTTTTGCTCAGGTACCCCGCTAATCCGCCTCGTAGGGTATGGAACGTCGAGAGTTCTGATAAGCTTGACTCACTTTAAAACGCTGTTAGCCATAGTGATCCATGTCAAATCCCAGACCAGTTTTGGTAGATCATTTGTGCTCGTGTTTGCACACAGATCAATCTGAAATGACGTGTTGTTTCTCTTGTGATAAAAGCTGAGCCTTGACGAGTATCTCATGCAGAACTAAGGAGGTAATCACTAGGGCTGATTCTGCATTTACCACGTGAGTATAGTTTTATCATGCGAGCATTTCTTTTTTTTTTAATATTATCATGTGAGTATCGTTTTATCATCTGTGTATCCATTGGCACCTTTCCGTCTTGACAGACGATAGTTTGGTACATTGTGCTTCAAAAAGGCTTAATAACTACGACCCATGGCGGTGGCTGGTAAGGCCAATTCTTGCTGCAAATGTTTGCCCACAGTAGATGCATGTGAAAACATGGCCATTTCCACCATTTTGCACCATTTTACGTCTCTCACGCTCTGTGTGTGCTTTATCTGCAATCATTTTCTCCTTTGTCTTTATTCCATTTCTGATAGTTGCCCTCCATGCAACGCGTTCAGCGGCGACTTGCTCCCAATGTGCTTTATCAATGCCTGTATCAATCATGTCCCGCTTACACACATCTTTGTATCGTAGCAGAGGCCTACCCTGAGATCTCCTACCCGTCTGTAATTCACCAAAAAAGATGACCTTTGGTATTCTACCATCATCCATCCTCCTAACGTGTCTTATCCATCTAAGTCTACGAAGACTGAGCATGGAATACACCGTCACACAACCTGATCTTTCCAATACTTCAGTATTTGTGATTTTGTCTTGCCACTTAATACCAAGTATTCTTCGCAGACACCGCATATGAAAGCTGTTTAAACGTTTCTCTTGGCGTGAGTAAGTTGTCCAGGTTTCACTGCCATAAAGAAGAGTACTAAGGACACAGGCTTGGTAGACGAGGACTTTTGTTTTGGCAGTAAGCTTCCTGTTCTCCCAGACTCTTTTTGCTAACATGTTCATTGTTGTTGCTGCCGCCAATCCTGATGATGATTTCCTGATCGAGGGATAATTTGCTATTTACCTCTGATCCTAGATACGTAAAATGGTCTACTATCTCCAGTTCGGCGTCGTCAATAAAGATTGATGGTACACCATGTGCACCTTGTGACATAATCTGTGTTTTCTTTTTGCTAATTGTTAAACCAAATCCAGAACAAGCATTAGAGAATGCAGATAGTAGATGTTGTAATTCTTCCTCATAGTGGGTCGTAATCGCAGTATCATCCGCAAACAGCAACTCTCTGATTAGTACCCTGCTAATTTTGCTCTTGGCCTTCAATCTCTGAGCATTGTAGAGGCCGCCATCTGAGCGTGAGTGAATGTATATACCGTCATCCTGATCACGAAAGGCATATTTCAGTAGAAGTGAAAAGTATATCCCAAAGAGTGTGGGGGGCAATCTGTGTATAGTTTTATCATTATCATGTGCATATAGTTTTATCACGCGAGCATTATTTTTTAAATATTATCATGTGAGTATGGTTTTATCATCTGTGTATAGTTTTATCATTATTATGTGCATTTAGTTTTATCATTATCACGCGAGTATAGTTGTATCATTACATATGAGTATAGTTTTATCATCTGAATATAGTTTTATCATTATCATGTGAGCATAGTTTTATCATCTGATATAATTTTAGCATTATCATGTGAGTATAGTTTTATAATCTCAGTATATTTTCTATCATTATCATGCGAGTATCGTTATGTCATTATCATGTGAGTATATTTTTATCTCGCGAGTACAGTTTTACCATTATTATGCGAGTATAGTTTTATTATGCGAGTATGGATTTATTACAACACAACAGAACAGTAAAAACACCAAATTAATACACAAAATAATACAGGACATTACTAATAAAAGCACAAGTACATCATTAGGCTGCCTAAAAACAAACGATGGAAAAATCATACTAAAAAAAGATCAGATTGTTTTGCGTGTATAGTCAGATTATGTGAAAAACCGTTATGATGATTCCAGAGAACAGTATTATATTCGAAATAATAATGAAGGATCATACATTTTGAAGATGGAGGTTCAGAATGCTCTTAACCTTACGAAAACTGGCAAAATATTTTGGTCACGTTAGGAGAAGAAATAAATTGGAGAACTTGATGACAACTGGCAAGATCGAAGGGACGAGAACAATGGGAAGGCAGAGAAGTAAATACCTGGATTGCTTAGCCACGTGGCATGGTCGAGACAAGAACATTGAGCTAATCCACGACTCTGGTGATCGAGTGAGATGGCAAATCATCACCGCCCACGCTTATCGGCATAGCACATGATGAATGAATGAATTGTTTTATCATTAGCATGTGAGTGTAGTTTTATCATACAAGTATAGTTTTATCATTATCATGTGAGTATAGTTTTATCACTATCATGTGAGCATAGTTATATCATGCGAGTATAGTCTGATCAGTATCACGTGCGTATAGTTTTATCATGCAAGCATAATTGTTTTTTTTTCATTATCATATGAGTATAGTTTAATCATTATCGTGTGAGTATAGTCTATCATTATTATGCGAGTATAGTTTTATCATTATCATGCGAGTATAGTTTTATTGTTATCATCTGAGTATAGTTTTATGATTATCATGCGAGTATATTTTCATTATTATCATGTGCGTATATCTTTATCACTATCATGCGAGTATAGTTTTATCATAATTATATGAGTATAGTTTTATCATTATCATGCGAGTATAGTTTTATCATTATCAGGTGAGTAAAGTTTTATCATTTACATGTAAGTATAATTTTATCATTATCATTCGAGTATAATTTTATCATTATGATGTGTGTATAATTTAAACATTATCATGTGGATATAGTTTTATCATTATCATGCGAATATAATTCTATCATAGTCTTAAAGATATAATAATGAAAGTATAAGTAAAATTAATTTGTGGTCATACAGTCAAGCAGACAATCAGACAAGGTTATATATATATATATATATATATATATATATATATATATATATATATATATATATATATATATATATATATATATATATATATCTGTCTGTCTGTCTGTCTTCTGTCTGTCTGTCTGTCTGTCTGTCTGTCTGGATGTCTGGATGTCTGTCTGTCTGTCTGGATGTCTGTCTGTCTGGCTGCATAGCTAAGTGTCTGTATGTCTGTATATGTGCTTAGATGTTTGTCTGACTGTCTAAATGTCTATCTATTCATCAGTACTGCCAGTGATAATGTTTGTTGCGTCTTTCTTTCTTTTTTCTTTCTTTCTTTCTTTCTTTCTTTCTGTATCTGTTAGCTTATTTCTTTATTTCTCTTACTGTCTATTCGTCTCTCATTGCTTCTGTCCGTCCGCCAGTTCGTCCGTCTTTCTGTCTGTCTGAATAGACTCTTGTGGTGCCAGTCTTATTAGATACACATGTTCCCACAAGCCATGACGTCACACTGTCCAGCATCTTCTCTCTTGCCTCTCTTCCCCTTCAGCTTTCTCATGGTGACGACTGCCATGTATCAACGCAGGTTACATGGTACAAGTACTGTTGATAAGAACAGGGACCGTGCGAAGGGGGCCCGTCCCGGATTTGAACCCAAGACCTCTCGCATGGTCCCTGTTCTTGTCAACAGTACTTGTACCGTATAACCTCCGTCGATACATGGTGACCACATACTCCAGCTTCCCCCTGCTCATGGTGAACACATACTCCAGCTTCCCCCTGTTCATGGCGACCACATACTCCAGCTTCCCCCTTCTCATGGTGACCACATACTCCAGCTTCCCCCTGCTCATGGTGAACACATACTCCAGCTTCCCCCTGTTTATGGCGACCACATACTCCAGCTTCCCCCTTCTCATGGTGAACACATACTCCAGCTTCCCCCTTCTCATGGTGACCACATACTCCATCTTCCCCCTTCTCATGGTGACCACATACCCCAGCTTCCCCTTTCTCATGGTGACCACATACCCCAGCTTCCCCCTTCTCATGGTGACCACATACTCCATCTTCCCCTTTCTCATGGTGACCACATACCCCATCTTCCCCTTTCTCATGGTGACCACATACCCCAGCTTCCCCCTTCTCATGGTGAACACATACTCCATCTTCCCCCTTCTCATGGTGAACACGTACTCCAGCTTCTCCCTTCTCATGGTGACCACTTACCCCAGCTTCTCCCTTCTCATGGTGACCACATACTCCAGCTTCCCTCTTCTCATAGTGACCACATACCCCAGCTTCCCCCTTCTCATGGTGATCACATACTCCAGCTTTCCCCTTCTCATGGTGACCACATACTCCAGCTTCACCCTTCTCATGGTGGCCACATACTCCAGCTTCCCCCTTCTCATGGTGAACACATACTCCAGCTTCCCTCTTCTCATGGTGGCCACATACTCCAGCTTCCCCCTTCTCATGGTGAACATATACTCCAGCTTCCCCCTTCTCATAGTGAACACGTACTCCAGCTTCTCCCTTCTCATGGTGACCACTTACCCCAGCTTCCCCTTTCTCATTGTGACCACATACTCCAGCTTCCCCCTTCTCATGGTGACCACATACCCCAGCTTCCCCCTTCTCATGGTGATCACATACTCCAGCTTCCCCCTTCTCATGGTGACCACATACTCCAGCTTCACCCTTCTCATGGTGAACACATACTCCAGCTTCCCCCTTCTCATGGTGACCACATACTCCAGCTTCCCCCTTCTCATGGTGACCACATACTCCAGCTTCCCTGTTCTCATGGTGACCACATACTCCAGCTTCACCCTTCTCATGGTGAACACATACTCCAGCTTCCCCCTTCTCATGGTGACCACATACTCCAGCTTCACCCTTCTCATGGTGACCACATACTCCAGCTTCACCCTTCTCATGGTGATCACATACTCCAGCTTCACCCTTCTCATGGTGACCACATACTCCAGCTTCCCCCTTCTCATGGTGATCACATACTCCAGCTTCCCCCTTCTCATGGTGACCACATACTCCAGCTTCACCCTTCTCATGGTGAACACATACTCCAGCTTCCCCCTTCTCATGGTGACCACATACTCCAGCTTCCCCCTTCTCATGGTGACCACATACTCCAGCTTCCCCCTTCTCATGGTGGCCACATACTCCAGCTTCTCCCTTCTCATGGTGACCACATACTCCAGCTTCCCCCTTCTCATGGTGACCACATACCCCAGCTTCCCCCTTCTCATGATGACGATATACTCCAGCTTCCCCCTGTTCATGGCGACCACATACCCCAGCTTCCCCCTTCTCATGGTGACCACATACTCCAGCTTCCCCCTTCTCATGGTGATCACATACTCCCGCGTCCCCCTCCTCATGACATGCCCAAAGAAGGTAAACTGTCTCTTCCTGATGCCACTAACCAGTTCTCTTTGTGAGTGAACTTCTTTCAAAATGCCTTCAATATTGTTTGTATCCATCCGCGCTTTTCCCGTCATTCTTCTATAAAACCAAATCTCTGCAGCCTTCACACAATCACTCACTAGCCTGCAATTGTCCATGCTTCACTTCTATACTCCAGAATTGACCCAATAAAGCGGGAAAGATCTATTTCTCTCACCGTGATTAACAAAACTGTTGCAGAGAATATTCTTCATCTTGTGAAATATGACAGCTTGAGATATTCTACATTAAACTTCCTGAATAAATCTGCTGTTAATACAGTCATCAAATACTGAACTGACTCAGTGCCAAACAAAATGTGAGGTCTGGACCAAACATGGTACACAATCAAATATGCTAGTATTATATTGTAAATTTCCGTTCACTGAGCATTGAAATTGCGGAAAATGCCACGAAACAAAACAAATAACTCGAGACTCTAGTATAGCGAAATATCATCCTTCTCTACAAACGGGAGGTCGCATTTGGCGGTAGATTATCCTTGGGAACTCAGTCAGCTACACCCATTGACGTGTTTCACAATAGTGCTTTTGTCTTTGATGCACCATATGACAAAACATTTATTTTTTTGGGTTAAATTATTGTTTACAGCTGTCTTATTTTTCCATTTGTACAACAGAAGAAAAAAAATCAAGTGTCAGTTACGGATACCACTTCAAATCTGATGACAT
The DNA here is from genome assembly GCA_963921405.1 of Cepaea hortensis. Taxonomy (NCBI): domain Eukaryota; kingdom Metazoa; phylum Mollusca; class Gastropoda; order Stylommatophora; family Helicidae; genus Cepaea; species Cepaea hortensis. The sequence goes on along the minus strand of OY992897.1, from coordinate 70,976,306 downwards.
GCATGATTAACTCAGATCTATACCGTGATTACTAATCCTATAGGATTATTGAAATCCGTGTGAACTTTAAAAAAAAAAAAAAAATTAATCTTCGAGACAAAGCTACGGGGCAACTAAATAATACAATCGACAATGGAGAAAACTAAAATATCACACTGGATATCTTCGTTCGGTGATCGGTATCAATAGGGACTGTTTACAAGACGTCAAGCGTGGACAGGCTGTAGCAGTGCAGAAGTGGAACGCATTAAGAGGCCGTGCCATTACACCGGCAAATTGAATACAAATGGTGGAGAGTTGAGTTGAATCAAGAACCAACATCACTGCATTCAGGGCATTCCCATAAACCCCCAGTCCTCGTCTTTAATAGCTAGCGAAGAGTTCCAATACTAATGTTTCCAGTTGCAATCTGATTATATGTCCTCCTGGTTTTACCTCTCTAGACCGGTGGTTCTCAACCTTTCTTTGGCCCATGCACCTCTTCACCATATGTTCAGAATGGCATTTCCCCCTTTCGTATTTCCTCCCTGTAAATCTCCCAAGCCGCTGCACAGTATACGTAAAAATGGAAGCTAAATTTAATAACACATACAAGAACAATTCTAGGCGTCTACATAAAACGTGATTTGCGGGTCTACTTACGTTATAAAATGAAGTTCAGAAGGGCGAGAAGTACAGAACCGTAAAGTATGAAGGGAAAAACAATATCAAGTAATCGGTTCTTGTATTAACTCATAAACTGGTTCATGTCTCACTACAACATGTCACCATGGAAGCAAGCCGGCTCATAAACTGGTTCATGTCTCACTACAACATGTCACCATGGAAGCAAGCCGGCTCATAAACTGGTTCATGTCTCACTACAACATGTCACCATGGAAGCAAGCCGGCTCATAAACTGGTTCATGTCTCACTACAACATGTCACCATGGAAGCAAACCGGCTCATAAACTGGTTCATGTCTCACTACAACATGTCACCATGGAAGCAAGCCGGCTCATAAACTGGTTCATGTCTCACTACAACATGTCACCATGGAAGCAAGCCGGCTCATAAACTGGTTCATGTCTCACTACAACATGTCACCATGGAAGCAAGCCGGCTCATAAACTGGTTCATGTCTCACTACAACATGTCACCATGGAAGCAAGCCGGCTCATAAACTGGTTCATGTCTCACTACAACATGTCACCATGGAAGCAAGCCGGCTCATAAACTGGTTCATGTCTCACTACAACATGTCACCATGGAAGCAAGCCGGCTCATAAACTGGTTCATGTCTCACTACAACATGTCACCATGGAAGCAAGCCGGCTCATAAACTGGTTCATGTCTCACTACAACATGTCACCATGGAAGCAAGCCGGCTCATAAACTGGTTCATGTCTCACTACAACATGTCACCATGGAAGCAAGCCGGCTCATAAACTGGTTCATGTCTCAGACACTGAAATACTGTGACCATGTTAGTCGTTACAATGGCTGGGAGAGAACAGTGATGGGGGGGGGGGGTTTCCTAGAAGAGGAGGCTGGGGTCAACCTGCTCGAAGATGGACACATGACACTGTAGCTTAGGCATGAATATGCATGAGATAGGCGAGCTAGCTACGGATGAAGAGTCTCTTCTTGGCCATGAAGAGAGCTATGTTCTGCAAGCACCTGAGTCATCATATGATGATGAGATTTCTATATTTGTTGTTGGTGTTGTTATGTTATTATTATTGAATCCAGTAAATACGATTTAATTATTATTGTTTGACGTGGGATCAACGCTGGCTCGTCGCTTGTCACAATGAGGACAAGATTGCCCGCCTATTCCCCCTTGCTCTCAGGTCTACACAATGTGATGGCCCCATCACATCACCTAGGGCGTGTACAGCTACATCCATGTATTCATCCCATTACTTAATTATAATCACCGCCACCATCATCACGTGCCGTCCTGGCATTGCATGTGGACTGGCATGAGTCTCCAGCACCGTTTCACCTGTGCCCCTACAGCGTATTCATCTTGCCACACACTACTGACATGTATATCTGCTGCTTCCTTTCAGCAACAACTGCAATAAGGGATTGAACAACACCTTAAAAGAATGTCATCAGGTTACCAACACTGAGACAAGAATCCTACCCTCGTGTAAAACCTTCCGGCGCCGACACTGGCAGAGGAATATTAACATCTTGTGTTTGATTGGTTGTCTGCAGCGGTAACCATAGCAATGATTGGAGTCACTAGACAGCTCCTACATCTGTCAGTGGTATTTTTGATGACGAGTGTCATGGGGGATCAAAATGGTAAGTGGTTGTAAAGTGAATTAATGTAAGATTGTTACCACTGTGCCTAACTGTGCAGTTAAAGTACATGACGTTATTGTGGGACATGTGCAAACATTCAGATATCTAGGCACATGTATAACAACAGATGGAAGGAAGATACAACGCAGAGATAAAGAACAGAATATGACAAGCAAACATCGCATTCTATCAAATGAAGAACATGTTATGCAATAAGTCTTTGTTCTTAAACGCTAGAGAAAGAGTTCTTGCATGTTACATTGAACCAATTTTAACATACGTCTACGAATCCTGGACAATTGGTCAAAGGGCGAAAATATCCATGGGAGCCTTGAAGATGTAGTTTTGTAGAAGAATGAAAAATAATAATAATAACTGAAAAAATGAGCAATCTAGATACTTTTTCGGTGAAGACCGAGAATTAAATATCTGGATGACTTGGCAACGTGGCATGGTCGAGACAGGAACACGGAGCTGATCCACGACTCTGGTGATCGAGTGAGATGGCAAAACATGACCGCCCACGCTTATCGGCATGGCACATGATGGATGGATGGATGGAGACACTTTGAGGGAAGCTAAGTCACAAAGACAACTTCTCACAAACATCAGAAAGAAGCAATCATAATTTTTGGATCACGTTATGAGAAGGCAAAAACTGGAACCTGTTGTGACAACCGGAAACATTTGTGGAAAGAGCGATAGAGGAAGACAGCGTGAGAAAATTATGGGCAGTTTGTGTCATGGCACGGGAGGGAGCCAACACACAAACTGATCCATGACGTCTGAGATCGCAGTTTGTGGAGGGACATGATTGTTCACGCCAGCCGGCCAGGCACTGGATGATGATGTTACCCCTGGGGTATGAATGGGTATGATAGTTACCTGTGATTGGCCGCGTTGGTGTAGTGGTTAGGATGTTACGCTAACACTGGCATGAGCGCAGTCGGGGGAGGGTTCGATAACGGCGGTTCGCTACGAGATATTAATGAACTTCCGGTCCAACGTGGCGGATAGACTGTTGAACTGTTAAGGTCTCTGGACTGCTTTTACTTCAGACTACGGTTTGCTTGCGCGTTTTTCTCATGTCAGGCTGGTAGTAGTTGGTTCCGTCGCCCAGCTACTGAGTTAAGTGCGTGGAACAACACCGTGAGCTGTGGATTTCATGTGGGGTGCTTATACATCTGTCTGTGGTTGTTTGTATTGTAAACGTCATATTCACAAAAGTGGCGGCCGGTAGATCGGTTACTGAACTAGCTAGTTTTGTTTTATGTAGCAATGTATGTGCAACTGCTGGTTTTATAGTGACTGCCGCTTCCATTGACAATGAACTGTAAATTTAGAGGCAGAATGGACGGCTATCCGTTTCAATTTTCACATGAACAGTGGGGAGCATGTTTTGTGTTATTTACTGGCACAGGAACGGGGCATTAAGGGGTAACCCTTTGCCGTAAAGTTGGAACCGCGACACATGACTAACGAGATATTATGTCACAATATTTCATCTATTTGAGCTACAATAAGTGGCTTTTGCTTCTATGTGACAAAAGTTCTCACGTACAGTTTGCTGCGCGTTAACTTTAACAATTCCTTTGAATTAATACCATAATATTTACCGGAATGTGTGTATATATAATATTTACTAATATATCTGTCCTACCTAATGTATCCAACAGTTACAGAATCCCCGGGTAATCCATGTGTACCGAATCCATGTAATCAGAACACATACTGTAAGGCAATTTCTAATCCACCTGCAGGATCCAGTCCATATTTATGTTTAGGTAAGACCGTTGATTGGTCATGTGATTATTGCATTATATAGTTAATCATTTGACATTAGCTGTTTATACTCAACGGACATGTCATGTGACAATTACTTTAAGTATTATATAAAACGGTACATTCCTTGTTTACTCTCAACGGATTTGTCACACTAAACTGTTCTATTTTAAGCATTTACTATTTCATCAAGGAGTTAGGAAGAAAATACAACCCGAAATAGGAGAAGAACAATGTGGGTTTGCAGAGGGCAAGGGTGCAGTAAAAATGCTGTGTAAGAAGACACGTATTATGATTGTTGCTAGGAAGAATGAAATATCACAATGCAATTTACAAGTAAATGGGAATATTCTTAAACAAGTGAATAGGTACAACTATCTCGGAACAGTCATAACATCTGATGGGAAATGCCTTAAAGAGGTTAGAACAAGAATCGCTTTGGCAAAGGTAACCTTTTGCCAGTTGGAAAACATACTGACCAATAAAAAGATATCATTTGCAACGAGAAAAAGAGTGTTGAAGTGCTACAATGAACCTATACTTCTGTATAGGTGTGAAGCGTGGACAAAGAGCAGACAAGATGAAAAATATCTAATGGCTGTGGAAATGTGGTTTCTGATGAAAATGCAACGAATACTATAGACAGAAAAACCAATGACCAAGTCCTACAATAAACAAATGAAAACCGTAAACTGATTAGAGAAATTAAACGTAGACAGTCACAATTTTCTGGGCACGTTATGAGAATAAATAAAATGGAGAACTTGGCGACAAATGGCAGGATTGAGGGGAAAAGAACAAAAGGAAGGAAGAGAAGTAATTACCTGGATGGCTTGGCCACTTTGTATGCTCAAGACAAGAACACTGAGCTGATCCACGACTCTGGTGATCGTGTGAGATGGCGAAACGTGACCGCCCACGCTTATCGGCCTGGCATATGATGATGATGAGTGTAAAATAATACATGTTTGGACAAGTTGCCCATCGAGTGACGTGGCCTGGGCAGACATTCTCCACATAACATACATGGATCAAATGTTGTAATACTTCTTCTTCTTCAGCGTTCCGAGCCATTGAGGTTCTTTGCTGCAAATACAATCCGTCTCCATTCGTCTCTCTGGTGGACCTTCTCTTGCCAGTCGTTGATTCCAAGTGCTTGTAGGTCTGTACATGTATTATCTCTCCATCGTCTTCTTGGTCTACCTCGGGGTCTACGGTCATTTATTTCCTGAGTGTAAGCGAGTTTTGTTTCCCTATTATCTTCCATTCTTTCTATATGCCCCAGCCATTGTAGTCTATTAGCCTTCATGATACCAGTGATTAGCGGGGACTTAAACAGATCATAAATGTCTTTGTTATTTCTTTTTTTCCACTCTCCACTTTGTGTATCCCTAATGGGTCCAAAGATGCGTCTTAAAACTTTGTTCTCAAAGGTTTGTAACAAGGCTTCGTCTCTTTTCGTTGTACTCCAGGTTTCAGAGCCATACAGCACAACTGGTCTGATCAGTGTTTTGTATATTGTGATTTTGGTGTTACGAGATAGCGCCTTTGATTTTAGTAGATGTTGTAGTGCATAGTATATCTTATTTCCAGAGTTGATTCTAGTTTGTATTTCTTCCCTTATGATGTTTGAGCAGTTGAAGATTGTACCCAGGTATTTGTATGTTTCCGTTCTTTTAATGGTCATATTATCTATTTGTATGTGGCCAGAGTTTTTAGCCATTCCGTCTCTTGAAATTACCATATATTCTGTCTTATCTTGGTTGATAACCAGCCCCATCTGTTGGGCTTTTTCCTTTAAGTGAGTCAATATTTCCAATGTTGTAAAACTGCTCAAATTTAAACACTTTTGAAATGAAAAGACGTAGTGTTTAGTCATCATCAAGTACTCTGCCAGCTGACATAGGCGCTCATGTCTCTCCACATATCTCGGTCTTTAGTGTGCTGGATCAACTCTGCTGATGATATTCCACCATGCCACATACTTATTCCAACCAGCATTATTTCTCTTGATCTGCCTCAGCCTCTCTTCCCCTCGATCTTTCCAGTTGTCAAAATGTTCTCCAACGCCTCTTCAAGAGTGATCCAGTGTGACATTTATTCTACATTACTGTATGCTGCAATTATAATTTCAGAAGAACATGAAAGCTTTGGAAATGTGGTTATATAGACGAATATATAGAATGACATAGCATAAGAGGGACACAAACAAAGAAATATTACAAAAACATGATTGCGACAAGGATATCTTTGGCCACCTTTATTAGTCTCACTGAGTATATACTAGGTTGTGAATACAACAGTCACTATCGCCAGAACTGGAATTCACTGGACTCTAGCAAAGCAGTTTTATGATCTGGAATTCACTGACGACATTTCCCCCAGTCCTACACCTCATCCTGCTGCACAATTTCCAGTCGTGTACATGCTACCCTCTGATAAATCCGACAATTGAAAATTGCTGTCGTGCCCCTATTCCCTTGATGTCCCGAGTACATGCTCCTGTGTTGTGTGCTTAAAGGTTTACCTAGATAGACCTCTAGCGGATAAGTAACACTGTGTAGGTTTAGCATTGTTTCCTAACGCTAAGACGAACTTTATTAGACAAGGAGACCACCAGTATGCTTTGCTCCGTGGCGAAGTATTTACGGATGCAGTTCGTAATCCCGCATACCCGCTTTCGAAACACAGCTGCGTTGGTTTTGTATGAAATTGTATGGATGCCGGTTGTTCAGAAAGCAATGGCAAACTACTGAACGTAAACTTACCCAGGAATCACGAACAGCCAAAAAATGCTGGGGTTGACTGCTACGTCATGTAAAGGACATGCAATTAACTTTTTAAAAATCATATGTTGCTGAGATTTACAGAGGTGTCTGCTATACAGACGAGTAACCCGCAATTATGTAAACAGATATGATAGTCTCTTTAAAACCATGGCGCTGACGGTGAAACTTGCGGCAGTGTGTTGTGTGTATGTCAGTAAAGGAATTAATTGCTTTACCTGATGCAGTGTCGAAGGATAATATATCGCCAAATGGGACCTACCATTTGGACAGAAGGACGATATTGTCGCCATACACGGGTAATAGTGGTTATTGTTTTAATGCTCAGTGAGCGAAAATTGACATGATAATACTTGTTCATTTGATTATGCACCATGTTTAGTCTAAACCTATTATTTTTGTTTCGCACTGAATCAGTTAATATACGTTTTGGTTTTTCTTGACGAGATCCTGCGAAATATGTCAGGCAACAAATTGTGCAATATGCATTTTTGTGTGTCTTTATTATTCAAATTATATTCCGCTGTCGAATCTCCCACCCTCTGTGTTAATAACTGTTCATAATGTATTAATATATTAATAGCTGTTGTTATTGTCATTGTTACCACTCTGACACCCACGTCACGTGTTGCACCTTTCTCTCACCAGCCCAGGGCTACCGGCCGGGCACCTGTAGCCTCAACGCCTACCTGTCCTGCGACCAGTACGCCGCCTGCAGCGAGGCCAACGACAGCCTGTCCTTCACCTGCCAGTGCCAGGAGGGGGCAACCGGCGACGGTTTCAAGCCTGAAGTCAACGGAACAGGCTGTCGACTTCGTGAGTTG
>OY992897.1:70933619-70963619 GCA_963921405.1 Cepaea hortensis | reverse complement strand
ATCTTATTTAATTATTTAGTTAGCTGCATATCCTTTACAGGGTGGAGCGGTCAACTCCATCATTTATTTATTTATTTTTTTTTGCTGTTTGTTATCTTTTGGAAGTTTACCTTCAGTAGATTGCCATAGCTTTCTACATGTTCGTCACCCATACTATTTTACTAAAAAAAAAGCCAATGCAAGGTGGTCTGCTGCCAAATCTCCCGCAGCTGTGTTTCGAATACGGTATGCAGGATCAGGAACTGTGGCCGTATCTCCTTCGCCACTTAGCCGGTTGATAACACCAACAAATAACCCCTTCGCCACGGAGCCGGTTGATAACACCAACAAATAACCCCTTCGCCACGGAGCCGGTTGATAACACCAACAAATATCTCCTTCGCCACGGAGCCGGTTGATAACACCAACGAATAACCCCTTCGCCACTGAGCCGGGTGATAACACCAACAAATATATATTTTTGCGTCTTCTTCTTCTTTCTTCAAAACTACACTGTCTTGTTTTAGTTCACTCCAAAATAATAATGTCTTGATTTAAATATAGAGCACAACCCACAACTGGCAACGCTGATCGTATTCTGGTACGAACCTAAGGCCTATCCACATCAATATATCATATCATATCATTATTTAAATTTCAAACCCCGAAACAACCAAATAATCAATTTGATTATTGCTCACTGGATTTTAGGAGGCTTGGTGTTCCTTGCCTGTGAGAAGTCCTGATCGTTCGGGTCCACATCGATTGACGGATGTCAATCGCGGCGATTGGGCAATCTTGAGCATAGCCTATGATGGGTAACGTTGTAATATTCTGTTATGATAATTTGGCGTGTCCAGCGTGTGCCGCGTGGTTACACACCCGCTTCACACGCCAGTGATCCGGGGCTTGTTTCCGGATCCGGTCAGGGATATGCACTACTGACGAGCTCAAACGAGAGCGAAACTCGAGTATAGTGCTTCCATATTGATGTGGATAGGCCTTAGGTTCGTACCAGAATACGATCAGCGTTGCCAGTAGTGGGTTGTGCTCTATATTTAAATTTCAAATCCCGAAACAACCAAATAATCAATGTCTTTATTAACATGAAAACAATAACAACTACTGTTTCTATTATTACTGCTGCTTCAACTCCTCGGCTTTTTCTTCTTTTCCTCTATGCCAACATAATTGCTTTTTCTCTTAACAAACTACGGTGCCGAAGGATAATATGTCGCCAAATGTGACGTGCCTTTTGGACAGAAGGAGGATATATCGCCAAATGTGACGTGCCTTTTGGACAGAAGGAGGATATATCGCCAAATGTGACGTGCCTTTTGGACAGAAGGAGGATATATCGCCAAATGTGACGTGCCTTTTGGACAGAAGGAGGATATATCGCCAAATGTGACGTGCCTTTTGGACAGAAGGAGGATATATCGACATGCTAGTGTCATAGGTGTCTTTGGGGGAAAGTGTTGACCAAACTTGGTTGAACATCAAGAATACAATTCAATTGAACATCAAGAATACAATTCAATTGAACATCAAGAATACAATTCAATTGAACATCAAGAATACAATTCAATTGAACATCAAGAATACAATTCAATCTACCGCAGAAGAATGTCTCGGTGTGTTAACCACGCATAGAAAGAATAGATGGCTCAATCAAAAATGTGAAGAAGCAGTCATTAGGAAAAAGAACAGACATTTATGGTTAAATGACATCAACAACATCCAAAAGGAAGAGCAATATAGAAATGAATGTAAAGAGGCTACAAAAATAGTTCGACAGCAGAAACGAGAATATATGAGTAATATAATCAAAGATATGGAAACTAATCACCAGAAAAATGAATCCAGAAAGATTTTTTTAAAGAACTGAAGTCAATGAAACGAGGGCACCAACACAACACATATAGTTTAAAAGACAAAAATGGGAATATGATAAATACCAATGAGGAAATGTGGAACACATCGAAAGAATATTTTGTTGAATTACTAAATTGTGAAGCTCCAAGTAACACTTTCCCACAGGAAGAGGTTCTAACTTGTGAACTACAAATTGAAGAACCTGCATTTGAAGAAATCCTATATGTAATCACACGTCTTAAAAACAAAAAGGCAACTGGGGCTGATGGAATTGCTGCTGAATTTGTAAAGGCAGGTGGCCATGCATTACATCTAAAGCTATATGAATTAATAATAAAAATCTGGAGGACAGAAGAATTACCCCATGATTGGAAAGAGTCATTATTAATACCTATCTTTAAGAAAGGAGACAAGTTCCAATGTGAAAATTATAAAGGAATATCACTACTGCCCACAAGCTATAAGATACTATCCGCAGTATTACTAAATAGACTAAAACCATATTCAGAAGACATATTAGGTGACTACCAGGCGGGTTTCAGACAAAACAGATCAACAATAGATCAGATATTTATCTTACGACAAATAGCCGAGAAAAATTGGGAATATAAAAGAGATCTTCATAACATGTTTTGTGGATTTTAAAAAAAGCTTATGATAGTATCCATGGGAATAGTCTATGGAATGCTATGCAGGAACATGACCAGACTATGCATGGAAGATACTTATAATATAGTAACATATAAAGGCAGGAAATCAGACCCCTTCCAAATAACATCTGGCTTGAAACAGGGTGATGCACTATCGCCGCTACTCTTCAATCTGGCTCTAGAGAAAGTTGTAAGGAAGGTAAAGGAGGAATGTGATATTGGAGGAACATCCAAGCTGCTTGGTTATGCAGATGATATAGATATTATAGGGGGTAATGAACAAAAGACATTGGAAATATTGACTCACTTAAAGGAAAAAGCCCAACATATGGGGCTGGTTATCAACCAAGATAAGACAGAATATATTGTAATTTCAAGAGAAGGAATGGCTAAAATCTCTGGCCACATACACATAGATAATATGACCATTAAAAGAACGGAAACATACAAATACCTGGGTACAATCTTCAACTGCTCCAACATCATAAGGGAAGAAATACAAACTAGAATCAACTCTGGAAATAAGATATACTATGCACTACAACATCTACTAAAATCAAATGCGCTGTCTTGTAACTCCAAAATCACAATATACAAAACACTGATCAGACCAGTTGTGCTGTATGGTTCTGAAACCTGGAGTACAACGAAAGGAGATGAAGCCTTGTTACAAACATTTGAGAACAAAATTTTAAGACGCATCTTTGGACCCATTAGGGATACACAAAGTGGAGAGTGGAAAAGAAGAAGTAACAAAGACATTTATGATCTGTTTAAGTCCCCGCTAATCACTAGTATCATGAAGGCTAATAGACTACAATGGCTGGGGCATATAGAAAGAATGGAAGATAATAGGGAAACAAAACTCGCTTACACTCAGGAAATAAATGACCGTAGACCCCGAGGTAGACCAAGAAGACGGTGGAGAGATAATATACATACAGACCTACAAGCACTTGGAATCAACTGCTGGCAAGAGAAGGTCCACCAGAGAGACGAATGGAGACGGATTGTATCTGCAGCAAAGAACCTCAATGGCTCGGAACGCTGAAGAAAAAGAAAAAGAAGAAGAAGAAGAAGAAGAAGAAGAAGAAGAAGAAGAAGAAGAAGAAGAAGAAGAAGAAGTGTTATGTGTTTTGTTTTATGGCATATTACGCAAATTTCAATGCTCAGTGAACGGAAACTTACATTAGAATACTTGTTCATTTGATTGTGTACCAAGTTTGGTCCAAAACTATTGTTTATTTGGCGCTGAATCAGTTCATATTCTTGCTTGTTGTGGTTGTTGTTCTTGAAGCAGAATTGTTTCCTTTCCTCTCATGACGTATCCGCAGTTTTCTGCTACAACGACAACGACTGTGACGTACCACGCGCCAAGTGTGACGTCAACAACACGTGTCAGTGTATCGCCGGTTACCAAGGAGATGGCCTTCAGTGTACGGGTATGTAACCTAGTTAAGAGCTCCATATGAACATATGTCTCATAATTCTGTTTCCTTGTAAGGTCTCTTTGACAACATGAGAGCTATCCAAGAAATTGCATATAGACAACTAAGATCTTGTTATCGTTTATCAGCTTGGCACATTATTATAATAATGATAGCACTTTTTGGCCCCTTCGTCATAATTCAGAGTCGCTTCCAAGTAGGCTCTGTATGGATAAGAAAGTATGGATAAGAGTATCGTTCAGGGTCACGTCCACTTGAGAGAACATACGTTCATTTGAGAGAATAAATGTCCACTTGAGAGAACAAATGTCCACTTGAGAGAACAAACCTCTACTTGAGAGAACAAACCTCTACTTGAGAGAACAAACGTCAACTTGAGAAAACAAACGTCCACTTGAGAGAACAAACGTCAACTTGAGAGAACAAACGTCCACTTGAGAGAACAAACCTCTACTTGAGAGAACAAACGTCCACTTGAGAGAACAAACGTCAACTTGAGAGAACAAACGTCCACTTGAGAGAACAAACGTCCACTTGAGAGAACAAACGTCCACTTGAGAGAACATACGTTCATTTGAGAGAATAAATGTCCACTTGAGAGAACAAACGTCCACTTGAGAGAACAAACGTCCACTTGAGAGAACAAACGTCCACTTGAGAGAACAAACGTCAACTTGAGAGAACAAACGTCCACTTGAGAGAACAAACGTCCACTTGCGAGAACAAACGTCCACTTGAGAGAACAAACCTCTACTTGAGAGAACAAACGTCCACTTGAGAGAACAAACGTCCACTTGAGAGAACAAACGTCCACTTGAGAGAACAAACTATGTAAATAATAATGTATAGGGGCCACATTCGTATCAGATCGTAGCTTGTCGTTGTTGGAGAGTGTAACTTTGGCTCTCTCGTGTAGAGAAGTATTAAATAATTCTATATACTCTTCTCCATTACCAGATATAGGGAATTCAATAGGAGCGACATAAACTAACATAGCGAAAGGATGAGCTTCGAGGAATTGCATTTCTTCTACTGCTGTATGTGTGGGAGGATGCTAAACACATCCAAACCAGAATGTAGAAGCAAGAAAGGAAGAGGAAGACGAACAAGTAGTAGTAGTAGTAGTAGTAGTAGTAGTAGTAGTAGTAGTAGTAGTAGTAGTAGTAGTAGTAGTAGTAGTAGTAGTAGTAGTAGTAGTAGTAGTAGTAGTAGTAGTAGTAGTAGTAGTAGTAGTAGTAGTAGAATAAGAAGGAGGAGGGAGGCGGAGGACAAAGGAAGAAGAAGACGAGGAAGGAAACGAGGAGGAGGTGGAGAAGGGGAGGAATGAGAAGCAAGGAGAGAAGTGGTAAGACGGGACAACAGATGACAACCACGAGGTAGAATAGAAAGTACATTGTAGAAAGCTGTTCAAAATATGTAATCTCAGATACAGAGTCAGAACTCCAAGAGCTAGCTAAAGGTTACAGAAAGTAGTCAGTTGTATGGAATAATAATTTGTTTACAACAATAAGCAAGATACTTAAGCATGAAAGCCGCTGTAGAGCAGTGACTATCAGGCCTGACTGGCATGTGGTCGAATCCCCATCAAGCTAGGGATCGTTTTAGAACTTACCTGAGCTTCCAGGTGAAACTAGCTTAAATTGGGTACCAGGAAATTGCCTGGGAAGCAAAGGCTTTCATCGTAATTGTTACTACATCAGCCATCGAGTGTCCATTGTCCTGTCCAAGTATGGCAGTAGCACCATATCCCAAATACATCTCAATGTGTAGACAAACGTCCTTAACTTTTACTTGTTGTGTTTACTGATATCATTATTCCCATGTTGTCTATGAGTGCCAATTAGTACTCACAAATGTTCCTATCTGGTGTTGTTTGAGTGTCTTCGAGCTGTTTCTCACAGACCTCTATGTCCTCAGATATCGACGAATGCCAGGAAGGACTGGCCAGGGACTGCGACACAAACGCCGATTGCATCAACCAGGTTGGGGGTTACAGCTGCCAGTGCAAGAACGGCTTCTTTGGCAATGGGTCCAGCTGCACCAGTGAGTACAATCGTCTGGGGTAGAATGTCTTCATTTATCTTGTTGAAAACACCGTGGACTGAGTTGTGTCTGGGGTAGAATGTCTTCATTTATCTCGTTGAAAACACCGTGGACTGAGTTGTGTCTTGGCTGCTACAGACTGGCTGGTGCCATGTTTGTGCATTGTTTGATAGTTTATGTGAAGTGGACATTATTTAAATAGATTATGGGAAGTAAATATTTTTTGGATAGATTATGGGAAGTAGACTTTCTTTCGATATAATTTGGGAAGTAGACATTCTTTGGATAGAATGGGAAGTAGATATTTTTTGGGGTAATTTATGGGAAGTAGACATTCTTTCGATTTAATTTGGGAAGTAGACATTCTTTGGATAGAATGGGAAGTAGATATTTTTGGGTAATTTATGGGAAGTATACATTCTTTCGATATAATTTGGGAAGTAGACATTAGTTGGCTAGATTGTGGGAAGTAGATATTCTTTGGGTAGAATGGGAAGTAGATATTCTTTGGGTAGAATGGGAAGTAGATATTCTTTGGATATAATTTGTGAAATAGACATTCTTTGGATAGATTGTGGGAAGTAGACAATCGTTGGATAGATTGTGGGAAGTAGACAATCGTTGGATAGATTGTGGGAAGTAGACAATCGTTGGATAGATTGTGGGAAGTAGACAATCGTTGGATAGATTGTGGGAAGAAGAAATTCGTTGGATAGATTGTGGGAAGTAGACATTCGTTGGATAGATTGTGGGAAGTAGACATTCGTTGGATAGATTGTGGGAAGTAGACAATCGTTGGATAGATTGTGGGAAGTAGACAATAGTTGGATAGATTGTGGGAAGTAGACATTCGTTGGATAGATTGTGGGAAGTAGACAATCGTTGGATAGATTGTGAGAAGTAGACATTCGTTGGATAGATTGTGGGAAATAGACATTCGTTGGATAGATTGTGGGAAGTAGGCATTCTTTGGATAGATTGTGGGAAGTAGGCACTCGTTGGATAGATTGTGGGAAGTAGACAATCGTTGGATAGATTGTGGGAAGTAGACAATCGTTGGATAGATTGTGGGAAGTAGACAATCGTTGGATAGATTGTGGGAAGTAGACAATCGTTGGATAGATTGTGGGAAGAAGAAATTCGTTGGATAGATTGTGGGAAGTAGACATTCGTTGGATAGATTGTGCGAAGTAGACAATCGTTGGATAGATTGTGGGAAGTAGACAATGGTTGGATAGATTGTGGGAAGTAGACAATATTTGGATAGATTGTGGGAAGTAGACAATAGTTGGATAGATTGTGGGAAGTAGACAATCGTTGGATAGATTGTGGGAAGTAGACAATCGTTGGATAGATTGTGGGAAGTAGACATTCGTTGGATAGATTGTGGGAAGTAGACAATCGTTGGATAGATTGTGAGAAGTAGACATTCGTTGGATAGATTGTGGGAAATAGACATTCGTTGGATAGATTGTGGGAAGTAGGCATTCTTTGGATAGATTGTGGGAAGTAGGCACTCGTTGGATAGATTGTGGGAAGTAGACATTCGTTGGATAGATTGTGGGTAGTAGGCATTCTTTGGATAGATTGTGGGAAGTAGGCATTTGTTGGCTAGATTGTGGGAAGTAGACATTAGTTGGCTAGATTGTGGGAAGTAGACTTTAGTTGGATAGATTGTGGGAAAAAGACATTCGTTGGATAGATTCTGGGAAGTAGGCATTCTTTGGATAGATTGTGGGAAGTAGACATTCGTTGGATAGATTGTGGGAAAAAGACATTCGTTGGATAGATTCTGGGAAGTAGGCATTCTTTGGATAGATTGTGAGAAGTAGACATTAGTTGGCTAGATTGTGGGAAGTAGGCATTCTTTGGATATATTGTGGGAAGTAGGCATTCATTGGATAGATTGTGAGAAGTAGACATTAGTTGGATAGATTGTGGGAAGTAGGCATTCTTTGGATATATTGTGGGAAGTAGGCATTCTTTGGATAGATTGTGGGAAGTAGGCATTCTTTGGATAGATTCTGAGAAGTAGACATTAGTTGGATAGATTGTGGGAAGTAGGTATTCTTTGGAGAGTGTGGGAAGTAGACATTCTTTGGATAGATTGTGGGAAGTAGACATTAGTTGGCTAGATTGTGGGAAATAGACATTAGTTGGCTAGATTGTGGGAAGTAGACATTCTTTGGATAGATTGTGGGAAGTAGGCATTCTTTGGATAGATTGTTTGAAGTAGATATTCTTTGGATAGATTGTGGGAAGTAGACATTCTTTGGATAGATTGTGGGAAGTAGACATTCTTTGGATAGATTGTGGGAAGTAGACATTAGTTGGATAGATTGTTGGAAGTAGGCATTAGTTGGATAGATTGTGGGAAGTAGGCATTCTTTGGAGAGTGTGGGAAGTAGACATTCTTTGGATAGATTGTGGGAAGTAGACATTAGTTGGATAGATTGTGGGAAGTAGGCATTAGTTGGATAGATTGTGAGAAGTAGGCATTCTTTGGAGAGTGTGTGAAGTAGACATTAGTTGGATAGATTGTGGGAAGTAAGCATTCTTTGGATAGATTGTGGGAAGTAGGCATTAGTTGGATAGATTGTGGGAAGTAGGCATTAGTTGGATAGATTGTGGGAATTAGGCATTAATTGGATAGATTGTTGGAAGTAGGCATTCTTTTGATAGATTGTGGGAAGTAGGCATTAGTTGGATAGATTGTGGGAAGTAGGCATTAGTTGGATAGATTGTGGGAAGTAGCCATTAGTTGGATAGATTGTGGGAAGTAGGCATTAGTTGGATAGATTGTGGGAAGTAGGCATTAGTTGGATAGATTGTGGGAAGTAGGCATTCTTTGGAGAGTGTGGGAAGTAGTCATTAGATGGATAGATTGTGGGAAGTAGACATTCTTTGGATAGATTGTGGGAAGTAGACATTCTTTGGATAGATTGTGGGAAGTAGACATTAGTTGGATAGATTGTGGGAAGTAGGCATTAGTTGGATAGATTATGGGAAGTAGGCATTCTTTGGAGAGTGTGTGAAGTAGACATTAGTTGGATAGATTGTGGGAAGTAGGCATTCTTTGGATAGATTGTGGGAAGTAGGCATTAGTTGGATAGATTGTGGGAAGTAGGCATTAGTTGGATAGATTGTAGGAAGTAGGCATTAATTTGATAGATTGTGGGAAGTAGGCATTCTTTGGATAGATTGTGGGAAGAAGAAATTCATTGGATAGATTGTGGGAAGTAGGCATTAGTTGGATAGATTGTGGGAAGTAGGCATTCTTTGGAGAGTGTGGGAAGTAGACATTAGTTGGATAGATTGTGGGAAGTAGACATTCTTTGGATAGATTGTGGTAAGTAGACATTCTTTGGATAGATTGTGGGAAGTAGACATTAGTTGGATAGATTGTGAGAAGTAGGCATTAGTTGGATAGATTGTGGGAAGTAGGCATTCTTTGGAGAGTGTGGGAAGTAGACATTAGTTGGATAGATTGTGGGAAGTAGGCATTCTTTGGATAGATTGTGGGAAGTAGGCATTCGTTGGATAGATTCTGGGAAGTAGGCATTCTTTTGATAGATTGTGAGAAGTAGACATTAGTTGGCTAGATTGTGGGAAGTAGGCATTCTTTGGATAGATTGTGGGAAGTAGGCATTCTTTGGATAGACTTTGGGAATTAGGCATTCTTTGGATAGATTGTGAGAAGTAGACATTAGTTGGATAGTTTGTGGGAAGTGGGCATTCTTTGGATATATTGTGGGAAGTAGGCATTAGTTGGATAGATTGTGGGAAGTAGGCATTCTTTGGATAGATTGTGGGAAGTAGGCATTAGTAGGATAGATTGTGGGAAGTAGACATTAGTTGGATAGATTGTGGGAAGTAGGCATTCTTTGGATATATTGTGGGAAGTAGGCATTAGTTGGATAGATTGTGGGAAGTAGGCATTAGTTGGATAGATTGTGGGAAGTAGGCATTAGTTGGATAGATTGTGGGAAGTAGGCATTCTTAGGATAGATTGTGGGAAGTAGGCATTAGTTGGATAGATTGTAGGAAATAGGCATTCTTTGGATAGATTGTGGGAAGTAGGCATTAGTTGAATAGATTGTGGGAAGTAGGCATTCTTTGGATAGATTGTGGGAAGTAGGCATTAGTTGGATAGATTGTGGGAAGTAGACATTAGTTGGATAGATTGTGGGAAGTAGACATTCTTTGGATAGGCTTTGGGAATTAGACATTAGTTGGCTAGATTGTGAGAAGTAGGCATTCTTTGGAGAGTGTGGGAAGTAGTCATTAGTTGGATATATTGTGGGAAGTAGACATTCTTTGGATAGATTGTGGGAAGTAGACATTCTTTGGATAGATTGTGGGAAGTAGACATTAGTTGGATAGATTGTGGGACGTAGGCATTAGTTGGATAGATTGTCAGAAGTAGGCATTCTTTGGAGAGTGTGTGAAGTAGGCATTAGTTTGATATATTGTGGGAAGTAGGCATTCTTTGGATAGATTGTGGGAAGTAGGCATTAGTTGGATAGATTGTGGGAAGTAGGCATTCTTTGGAACGACTACCATATGTTGACGGGTTACTGTCCCTGATTTGGGCATCACCAAACCTTCCTGCGCAGAACCTTACACTCATTACAACGCGCCGGAAAGACTCTCAGTCCTTCTTTAGTTCCCCTGCCTCATCATGTTCATTTCCAGGGTATCTTAACCGTCCTGTATCCGCCTTTCGTGTTGGTCAGTCCCTTCCACAAACCAGGCTGTCCATTAGTGTTCTTTCCTCACCACTTGCGGCTTGACGAAGCCAAAGTAGTTGAGTTTGTAAGATGTGATATCGCCTGTTTGTCTCTGGGGCTCTCCAGAAATACACACAGCAGTAGTAGTGCAACCTACCGTCCGTGTGGTAGAGCGTGATCAAGGAGAGATGCTGCACAATCGACCCAACTGTCAACAAGCCTAAGATAAGCAGATATGGAAAGAACGAAATAATAAGCCTATATATATATATATATTTGTGTGTGTGCGTGCGTGCGTGCGTGCGTGCGTGTGTGTGTGTGTGTGTGTGTGTGTGTGTCTGTGTGTGTGTGTGTGTGTGTGTGTGTGTGTGTTAAAAATTCAGGCAGGACAGTGACAACAGAAGGAAGACATGTCACAGAGATCAAGAGAAGAATCGCCATACTCAAAGATTCCTGTACTAGAATGTTCCGTTTTGAAACACAGAAATATCACCACAAGCATACATCAGCGCACCTTCGAGTTATGAGATTTTCAGTGTGCAAGCGAATGTTGGTCAGTCAACAATGAAATAACGATGGAACTGGAGGTACTAGAAATGTAGAATTTTAGAAGAATGTTGAGTGTATCGTGGAGAGAGAGGAGAAGAAAAAACCGTTGTTATGACAGCTGCAGGCGATACTGTGTCATTGATCAAACCTGGAATGAAAAGAACTTGATGTGACATGTCAACGTAGAGCGGAAGAGATAAGTTAGCCTGGCGTGGAAAGATATAGGTGAGCGAGAGACACAGACACATACACAGACACAGACACAGACACAAACAAAGGCACAGATAAATGTATGCCGACAATTTAAACAGCCGAGCAATAAATCATAATATATTCAACATAGAGTTCTTGAAAATATCAGTTGATATAGAGGATTCGATGGGCGTGGTCGCCAATCTCTGCTGTAGATCAGGTTGCTGGTCAAGAAGAAGAAGAAGAAGAAGAAGAAGAAGATGATGATGATGATGATGATGATGATGATGATGATGATGATGATGATGATGATGATGATGATAGCTATAATGATGATGATCATGCTTATAATGATAATAAAGATAATGGTGATAATTATGATGTTGATAATAATAATAAAGATAATGATAATAAGAAGATGAAGGAGGGGAAGAATAATAAATAGAAGAAAGAAAGAAAGAAAGAAAGAAAGAAAGAAAGAAAGAAAGAAAGAAAGAAAGAAAGAAAGAAAGAAAGAAAGAAAGGACGGAGGGCGGGCGCGCGTCGAGCTGACAGACAGACAGACAGACAGACAGACAGACAGACAGACAGACAGACAGACAGACAGGCAGGCAGGCAGGCAGGCAGGCAGGCAGACAGACAGACAGACAGTTGTTAGATTGACTTGGCTACAACTGTAGTTACCTGTGCCACTTCTAGCTGTTGTACCACGTGATGTTTCTGACGTGTGTCCCCAGGACGACCCCAGCGCTGTGACGACATCCAGAACTTTAAACCCGGAGACACCTACACCATAGATCCGGACTTTACTGGGCCGGCCAATGCCTTTGATGTGAGTCTTTCACTGGATTGTGTTTAAGATCGCATCTATTGTCTGTATAAACAATTAACTATACAGTCTTGATTCATCATCGTGTGCCGTGGTGATAGACAAGGGCGATCACCATTCCACATCTCAAATGATCGCCAGAGCTTCAGACTAGATATATGTTCTTATTCCTATAAAGTTATTTCACCAAGTATCGATAGTCTTGCCGGTCTCTCTGGCTGTGGGGTTACAACACTTTCTCTCTGTAATCCCGTTTATCACGCAGAGTCTCGCAGCGGAGCGAGAACTGAGGTGGTTCGACCCCCGCTCGTGACTTGCGGATACTGAGCCGGCCGCTCAGAAAGCAATGGCAAACTACTGAGCGTAATCTTGCCAAGAGATCAACAGACAGCTGAAAGATGCTGCTGTTGACAGCTAAGTCCTGTAAAAGGATACGCAAAACATCGATAGTCTTAATCTTGTGCCCCTGCTATTGTCCATAGCCATCAATTGTGCCAGTTGTCACAAAGTCCCATTGTCATATTTTCACACAACACGCCCAGAAAATCTGGACGCATCTAATTCTTAAAATCAGGTTGCAGCTTTCATTTGCTTCCCACTGATTGCTGCGTGTGTTTTCCTCTCTGTTCATTATATTGTTTGCATTTGCCGAGAAGCCACATATCTGTTGCCATCAGATGTTTCCCTCTTGTCTGCTGACTGTCCATATCTCACTTGCATACTTTAGCAAAAGCTCTATATAGAAGCCACACACTGTTTTATCCACTATTCCAGGCACAGTTCTAGCAACATATATAGGCACGGTAAGGCATGCGGCACTGGTTTATCATCGGGAAACAATAACAATTAGTTAGTTAGTTAGTTGTCGTCTCCGTGGCTAAAGGCTTGCGAACGCTGTTCGTGAGCCGGGTACCAGGCGTTCGAAACTCAGCTGCGACCCATTTGTGCAGCAGACCGTGTCGCGTTGTGTTATAACGTGCTGGTATGGGAGCCGGTCGTTCAGAAAGCAATGGCAAACTACTGAGCATACCACTTGCCTAGTACATCAACAGCAGCTGAAAAAATGCTGATGTTGACTGCAACGTCCCGAAAGGATACGCAACAAATTCTTTCTTTCTAGTTAGTTAGTTAGTTAGTTAGTTAGTCTTTCCTCTTGAGCCCAAAGCGGCGCATAGGGCAGAAGTCATGGCTCTCCATGTCTGGCGGTTCGCTGCAATCTGTTTTAGATGCTGGATGTTCACTTAGCCATTGAATGAGCCTTCTCGAATGATGGTTCTACGCAGGGTCTCTCTTGGTCTTCCCCGTTTTCTTTTCCCTACTGGTGACCATATGAGGGCTTGGTAGGGGAGTCTTGTCTTGTCCATTCTGAGTACATGGCCGATGTAGTTCCAACGCCGTTTTCTTATGAAATTGGATACAATATCTTGCTTAGTCTCTTGTCTTATTTGTGTATTGGTTCTAAAATCTGTCGAGTGGAGGTTTAGAATTCTTCTAAGACATTTGTTCTCAAAATTGTCTAATTTTTTATCTAAAGCTACCGTTGATTTCCAACTCTCACATCCATAATAACATGCATAATACAATAACAATAACGCGCATAAATTGGCACATGATTACAGGTGATATAGATGTACAAATTAGCAGATAAATGTTAAATGTGTGTGTGTATATATATAGGAAAGAATTGTGGGTAAATAGATATCTAGTTAGTCGGGCAAACAAACAGACAAGCGGACGTACAGAGACACAGAAGAGATAGACGGATAGAAAGACGGACGGACCTACAGACCGAACGTCCGACAGACAGACAGAAAGATGGACATTCAGGTTGTCATTCATTTAGGCAGGCAGTCAAATAGACAAGACAAACACACAGACAGTCACAGACACTAAACAGACAATGTATATTCCCAAGGTCATATGTGATCAAATCTCCGGGACTGTGGTCACAAAAGTACCGCCCACAGACATCTTCCCACTGGCCGCCCCTGGTGACGATACGCCGCTGAAGATCAACTACAAGCCCAGCCCCTCCGACATCACCTCTCTCACGCAGGCCTCGGTCTTCTGCTCCCAGGACATCTCGTAAGTAGTGGCTCGTGTCAGTACGCCAAGAACTTTAGAACGAATTAACGAGCTAACAAGAGAACGAACTAAAGAGAGAACGAACCAATAAGAACGCAATAATGAGAGAACGAACTAATGAGACACGAATTGACGACAGAACGAATTAATTAGCCCTATAAGTAATCCCGCATACTGCGTTCGATAGCCTACACAGCTGCTGACGATGTGGCAGCAAACCGCCTTGCGTTGGTTTTCATACAACGGTGTAGGTGCCGGTCATTCAGTAAGCAAAGGCAAACTTCATCATCATCAAGTGCCGTGCCGGCTGGCGCAGGCGTTCATGGCTCTCCACATATCTCAATCTTTGGTGTCCTGGATCAACTCTGCTGATGATATTCCTCCATGCTACCGTCTCAATCCGTCCAGCATCATTTCTCTTGGTCTGCCTCTATTCCCTCGATCTTTCCAGTCGTCACGATGTTCTCCAATGCCTCTCTTCTCATCACATGACCAAAGAAAGCTGTTTGTCTCTTTCTTATTGTTGTATACAGTGTTCTAGTTTCATTAGCCTCTTTCAGGCAATCGTTGTTAGTTACTCTGGCAGTCCAAGGAATTCACAACATTCGTCTTAAAAACCACATCTCTGTTGCTTCTAAGTTCTTCCTAATTTCTTCATTTACATTACACTCTCTTTCTTACATTCAGTGATAGTGACTTATTGCATAAGATACTCTTCATTTTCTGAAATGCGGCTTTTGCCTGCCCTATTCTGCTCTTAATCTCTGTTGTACATCTTCCATCCGATGTTATAAGTGCCACTAGGTATTTAAAATTATCCACTTGGTTGAGAATTTCCCCTTCTATTTCTATGTCACATTTTGGTGTCCCCATTTTCTTTAATATCACCATTGTTACTGTTTTCTTGATATTCAAGGAGAGTCCTTTCTGTGCACTCTCTGATACTACAATGTCCAATAATTGTTGTAGGTCTGTTGCATTATCCGCCACCAATACTGTGTCATCTGCATACCGTATATTGTTTATATTATAACCTCCAACTAGTATTCCTGGCATCTCTTTGATCTCTCTCATTATTACTTTGCTGTATAGGGAGAAGAGATCGGGTGACAAGACACACCCCTGTCGTACTCTTAGCTTTACCTGTTCGTAACTACCCTCTTTTTTTCCCAAGGCAAACTACTAAACGAAAAATTGCAAATAATAATAATAATAATAATAATAATAATAATAAGTCTTTATTTTCAAAGGGTTAAGAATTGGGCACGCAGGCCCGTCTGACATTCTGCCCTTCTTCTCTATTTCCTCTCATACATTCTTTCATTCAACATCACTTATGAAGCAACTTTTGACAACAAAAGAACATTAAAACGCATGAAAAATAATCAATAACAAATGACTCACTGAGGCAGTGTTTAACATGGGCATTATAAATACCTAAGGAGGGTGTAACGTGCCATACATAAGGGAATGTTTTTTGGCTAGTTGTCGTTTGAGATAAGTTACCATTATTGTCTTTTTTGTGTTGTTTGTTATGGGGGCATGAAGTCTGTACTAAGGTAGTGTTCAAACAGGTTGCGAATGTATGTATCATGATTGGTGGTGTCTTTGATTTCTTGTGGAAGATTGTTCCACAACTGAGCGGCAGAGTATGCTAAGCTTGTTTTATATAAGTCTATCCTAGGTTTAGGGACATGAAGTATATTTAGTCGTTCGCTATGTCTAGCGTTATATTTAAACAATGGCCAAAGGTAGCTTGGAGCATTTTGAAATAGGATTTTGTGAATTAGTTTGGTCTTATTAAAAAGCAGGCGCTTGTGGAGTGGCAGTAACCGGAGACGTTTATATAGGTTAGAATTGTCGGTAAGCTTTTCACCATTAATTAAACGCACAGCCCTTTTCTGGAGTGAATATAGGCGTTTTGTTATTGATTTGGAGCATCCATCCCAGACTGTGGAGCAGTAATCAATATGTGTTTGTATATGAGAAGTATAGAATATCTTTCTTGTGTTTTCGTCAAGGAAATTTTTAATTTTGGCAAGTTGGTATACTTTTTTGGCTATTTGTTTAACTAGAGCATGAACATGTGAGTTAAAAGTTAGATTTTGATCTATGATAACACCCAGTGTCTTGTGCTCGGTGACACTTTCTACAGGCGTGCTGCCAATGTGCAGCTGAAGAGTTCTCTGCGAGTTTAGAGTGTGAAGTCTTTGCAAAGAAATCACAAGCAGCCAAACAAAATTGCTGAGGTCGTCTGCGACTGCCCTGTAACAGATTTGCAACTAACTTATTACATTAGATTCCATTCTCAGAGCTATAGGAATCAGGCTGAGCCACATAGAATTCTATTGGCTGTAACAACTGGATGAATTCTAGTGTTTCTCTTTTTGAATTAATAACCACAGAAACCCCTACTGATTACAACAATGTACCGAATTCAAGTTTTTCTCTGCATTATCAATTAAGGTTTTCTTTGTCTGTATTACCAACCAACAAAGTCTGTTTCAATTACCAACAAAGGTTTTCTCTTTTCCAATTACCAACTAAGGCATTCTATGTTTCAGTTACCAATCAAGATTTTTCATTATTTCAAGTAATAACTAAGATTTTGTTTGAATTACCAGACAAGGTTCTTTCTCTATGTTTCAGTTAACAACTATTTTTTTTTATTACATTCCAATTATCAATCAAGGTTTTCTCTGTTTCCAGTATCAACGAAGATTTTCTCTGTTTCAAATATCAACCAAGGTTTTCTCTATTCTAATAACAAGCAAGGTTTTCTCTGTTTTAATAAAAACAATTATTTATGTGTGTTTGAGTTGTCAACTAAGGTTTACTCTGTTTCAATTAACAACCAAGGTTTTCTATGTTTGAATTACGAATCATGTATTTCTATGTATGTATTACAAACCAAGGTTTTCTTGCTACGCGGGCATCGCAATGTTTCCTGGAACTGTATGGGCGGATGCTTATGGGGGGACACACGAAAACTGGGGCAGCACCCAAACCGAAAAAGTGAGTAGTGTTCATGTTAATAATAAAAGTAGTAGTAGTAGTAGTAGTAGTAGTAGTAGTAGTAGTAGTAGTAGTAGTAGTAGTAGTAGTAGTAGCAGCAGCAGCAGCAGTAGTAGTAGTAGTAGTAGTAGTAGTAGTAGTAGTAGTAGTAGTAGTAGTAGTAGTAGTAGTTGTTGTTGTAGTAGTAGTAGTAGTAGTAGTAGTAGTAGTAGTAGTAGTAGTAGTAGTTGTTGTTGTAGTAGTAGTAGTAGTAGTAGTTGTAGTAGTAGTAGTTGTTGTAGTAGTAGTAGTTGTTGTAGTAGTAGTAGTAGTTGTTGTTGTAGTAGTAGTAGTTGTTGTAGTAGTAGTAGTTGTTGTAGTAGTAGTAGTAGTAGTTGTTGTAGTAGTAGTAGTTGTTGTAGTAGTAGTAGTTGTAGTAGTAGTAGTAGTAGTTGTTGTAGTAGTAGTAGTAGTAGTTGTAGTAGTAGTAGTAGTTGTTGTAGTAGTAGTAGTTGTAGTAGTAGTAGTAGTAGTTGTTGTAGTAGTAGTAGTTGTTGTAGTAGTAGTAGTAGTAGTCGTCGTTGTTGTTGTTGTTGTTGTTGTTGTTGTTGTTGTTGCCGTCGTCGTCGTTGTTGTTGTTGTTGTTGTTGTTGTTGTTGTTGTTGTTGTTGTTGTTGCCGTCGTCGTCGTCGTCTTCGTTGTTGTTGTTGTTGTTGTTGTTGTTGTTGTTGTTGTTGTTGTTGTTGTTGTTGTTGTTGTTGTTGTTGTTGTTGTTGTTGTTGTTGTTGTTGTTGTTGTTGTCGTCGTCGTCGTCGTCGTCGTCGTCATGTGGAGGTAATAAACTAACTTAAACTGTCATGGAGTTATACAATTGTATTTAGATTTCAATTGTGCTGTACATGACTGACCCATGAATTTACGACTGTGACATGACTTCTCTACATGACTGACCCATGAATTTACGACTGTGACATCACTTCTCTACATGACTGACCCATGAACGTATGACTGTGACATCACTGCTGTACATGACTGACCCATGAACGTACGACTGTGACAACACTTCTGTACATGACTGACCCATGAACGTACGACTGTGACATCACTGCTGTATATGACTGACCCATGAACGTACGACTGTGAAATCACTGCTGTACATGACTGACCCATGAACGTACGACTGTGACATCACGTCTGTATATGACTGACCCATGAACGTACGACTGTGACATCACTTCTGTACATGACTGACCCATGAACCGACGACTGTGACATGTCACATTCTATATGTCTCTCCTCCAGTGTGCCTGTGGAGAGGTGGGCGCGTGTCCGTCCAGCTGTTACTGTAACGGGACTCAAACCCAGACTCTAACCACGGACAGTGGCCAGCTGGTGGACAAGTCACAAATTCCGGTGATCAGCATAACTTTCAGCCAGGCTCAGCAAGACAAAGGCAGGGTCAACATCGGACCACTGATATGTGCCCAGTCTACAGTCAGTGAGTTAGATCGTCAGAAGCTCACCCTCACTGCATATTGAATTAGGAGTCCATAATTTCTCAGATCCTCTCCTCAATATCTCATTCAGCGTGTAGCGACTGATAAATACACGATCTGTGTTTATTTACTATTCTTATATAGCTCCCTGCATAGCGCTTTTGTATACATCTCCCCGTTTGACTAGTTTTTACATACATCTCCCCGTTTGACTAATTGTTTTTACATACATCTCCCCGTTTTACCAGTTGTTCTTGCATACATCTCCCCGTTTGACTAGTTGTTTTTACATACATCTCCCCTTTTACCAGTTATTCTTGCAGTCTGGTAAAACAAAGTTCGACATATAACGAAGTATTGTTATGAATCCTTTCAACAGAAATAAACAAATCACATATTGACATGTGTTTCAATGTCGCCACGGCGATTATAAAGAAACGACCATGCCTTGTTGAACTGTCGTATGCATCAATAAATGACCAACAAGAAGATGCCAACTGCAACGAAAAAAAACAAAAGAGTTGAAGTGTTACATAGTTACCTGTAATTTTGTATGGATGTGAAACGTGGACAATGAGCAGACAAGCTGAAGAACATTTCATGACAGTTGAAATGTGGTTTCTGAGGAAAATGCAAAGAATAGCATGGAAAGACAGAAAAACCAATGAGCAAATAAAAACCGTAAGCTAACTAGAGAAATTAGACAGACAGTCAAACATTTTTACTGGAACTATTAGTGTTGGAACTCTTCGCTGGCTGCTGAGGATGGGGACGGAGCGCTTATGGGAATGTCCCGAATGCTGTGATGTCGGTTCCTAAATCAATCAATCAATCAATCAATCAAACATTTTTAGCATGTTGTGAGAAGAAATAAACGAGAGAACTAGTTGACAAATGGCAAGATTTAGGGGAAAAGAACAGGGGGATGACAGAGAAGTAAATACTCGTATCTGGATGGTTTGACCATATGGCATGGTCGAGAAAAGAACAAAGAGCTGATTCACGACTCTGGTGATAGTGTGAGATGGTGAAACAAGGCCGTACACGCTTACCGACATGGCACACGATGATGATTCATCTCTTAACATCTCATAATTATCTTCCACCTGATGTTATGAAATTACCCAGGTATTTAAAGTTATCACCTGATTTTATCAATTCCCCCAGGTATTTAAACTTATCACATGATGTTATCAAATTCCTCGAGGTATTTAAAGTTATCACTTGAAGTTATCATTTACCCAAGGTATTTAAAGTTAACACCGGCTCCGTGGCCGAGGAGTTAGCAGCTTTCTCCGCTAACTCCGAATACTCTCGTCACGTGACGCGACGAGAAATAGCAGTGGTTCGAATCGCAAAAGTGACTTATGAGAGTATGGAGCCGGTCGCTCAGAAAGTCGTGGCGTGCTGATGAGCGTAATCTAGCCTAGGAATCAACATACAGCTGAAAGATGCTGGTGTTGACCGCAATATCCTGAAACAGGATGGAAACGCGGAAAAAGAAAGAAGAAAGAAGAAAAAGAATTTAAAGTTAACATCTGATGTTGTAATTTCACCCAGGTATTTAAAGTTATCACCTGATGTTATCAAATTCCCCCAGGTATTTAAAGTTATCACATGATTTTATCATTTCCCCCAGGTATTTAAACTTATCACCTGATGTTATCATGTCCCCCAGGTATTTAAAATTATCAGTTCGGCTAAGCATGTCCCTTTGTCTTGCTATATCACATGTTTGCGTGACTTCTTTCTTTGATATAACTATTGTTTGTGGTTTCTTGATATTTAAATGTTTCAGTAGCTCAGAAGTCGGAGTGGTTTCGTCTGATGGCGAGGGACACTGGTAACAGGGAAAGCTAATCAGCACGCAGAAATCTGTCCAGTGAGCTAGAAGTAGTAGAACGTATGTGGACTACGTTTGAGCTCAAAGACCGCGAACGCAAAGAAAACTTTTAAAAACTGATACAGTCCCGAAGTCATATCACAGAAGGAAAAAAGTCCCGAAGTCATAGCACAGAAGGAAAAAAGTCCCGAAGTCATAGCACAGAAGGAAAAAAGTCCCGAAGTCATAGCACAGAAGGCAAAAAGTCCCGAAGTCATAGCACAGAAGGCAAAAAGTCCCGAAGTCATAGCACAGAAGGCAAAATGTCCCGAAGTCATAGCACAGAAGGCACAAAGTCCCGAAGTCATACCACAGAAGGAAAAAAGTCCCGAAGTCATACCACAGAAGGCCATAGGTCCCGAAGTCATACCACAGAAAGCAAAAAGTCCCGAAGTCATACCACAGAAAGCAAAAAGTCCTGAAGTCATACCACAGAAAGCAAAAAGTCCCGAAGTCATACCACAGAAGGCAATGATGTACAGATCACATGGAACCAGAATAAGAGGCCGATCATGTCAACGGCGGTCAGAAGGAATAGCAGAGTCCATGGGAATCTCAATACATCTCGGGCACTCTCCCGCTGTTTATACTTCACCTCGACACCGCAAGGTACAAGAGGAACAAGATGAGATGATGAGATGAGTCCCGAAGGATAATATATCGCCAAATGTGACCTTAAATTGGGACAGAAGAGCAATGTTACGCCATTCTAGGGTCATCGGCTTATTTGTTTTGCTTCGTGACATCTTCCACAATGTCAACCCACAGTGAACGGAAATTTACATTATAATACTTGATCATTTGATTGTGGGCCATGTTTGGTTCAGACCTACTTTTGTTTGAATCAGTTGAGAAAGGTCTTTCTTGCACTCACTATAACTACAATGCCCAACAGTTGTGATACATCCCCTGCTCTTTCGGGTAAGAATACTGTATTGTCTGCATACTGTAGTTTGTACGAAGTGTGTGTGCGTCTGTGAAAACAACTGTCTCTTCTGCTTACTCACAGACATGCCCAAGGACTGCCACGAAGCCAAGTTCACGTACAACATCAAACAGAATACCCCGCTCCACATCGACGTGGACGGAACTGGGAGACTGCCGCCTGTCTTGGTGTACTGTGACATGCAGTCGTACACACATGTGGGAATCACCAACATTCCACCAACCAGGTGAGTGGATGTTACACCTGAGTTGAGTAGAGTTGAGTTGAGCTAAGAACTGACATCACTGCACATAGGGCATTCCCATACGTGCTCCGTCCCCTCGTTCAACAGCCAGCGAAGAGTCATACTACTAATCGTTCCCACCGCTATCTGATTTTAAGTTCTCCTGGTCTTCCCTCTCAGGTTTGAGATTCTTCCAGAACCCCTGCCGATCCCCGCAATCTCATTCTTTCCACATATGGGTTCTCAATCTGTTCCTCCGCCTTCTCCACCTGGTCCCACAAGCGCACGACCACCTCCTTTTGTCCAAAAGCAATCTACCACCAAGAGGTGCATTCCCTGCCAGCCTATCAGCCTGTTCATTCCTTGTACACCCGCATGGCCAGGGCAAAATATCCATACAATTCTCACAATCTGTGACCTCTGAAGCGACGAGAGCCATTCCACACGAAACATTCCTTTCTCCACCTTACTAAGCATACTCTTTGAATCCGTAATGAAAACAGTGTGTGTTGCAGTAGTCTCCTTTAGCCAACGAAATGCCGCTGTTACTGCCTCCACCTCCATTCTCATGCTGGAGGTCGTAGTCGCATATGCCAGACTCTCTTTTTTCAAGACTGTTAGCATTTGCAATTAAACCCAAACCACTACGTCTGTTTCTCGCCACTGACCCATCGGTGTAGATGACTATGTCACCTTGATGTGTGTTGCCCTAGATAGTTGTTGCACTTCAAACTCAGTGCGGCCCGCTGCCCATTCTCTGCACTCACGACCCAGTGTTATTATTACATTGTGCCAGTCCGTCATGTCTTCCGGAACTCCAACCCACTCTCTTTCACGATTGATGGTCTCTAGATCACACACCTGACTTATAGAAAGTTCTGCCTGTGCCATCCAGGACCTGCCTCGTCTTAGTCTATGACCCTTGACCATATCCATTGCTGTATGCAGCGGGTGATCCCTGTCTGCAGCAACTCTCAGGTACCATTTGGTCTGAAGAACCCTATGCCTATCGGTCATTCCCCAAACCATACTCAATATAACAGAAATTATTAACTGCTGAAAGAGCCTGTACAGCATCCTCTGATCTACCCTGGTCGCTGCCATTGCCCTCAATGCATTAAGTCCCCTACCATCATTCACCACCAAAACCTCCGCATGATCCTTAAAAGACAAACACCTGTCAAAGGTGATACCCAAGTATTTCAATTTACTCTCTCGATTAAGAGAACATCCATTCAACATAATACCTGGGACATCTGCCTTGACGTATTCTCGTTCTGTCGCCCATCAAACGAGATGAATACAGCGCCTTCGTTCATCGTCATGAAGTCGTGCTTGGTAGTTTGTCGGTCCGGAGATGACTTGTAGGTCCAGAGTCCGATGCGGGTCTGGAAGTATTTGACACTGGAGGGCATGGAATAGTCTCTACAGATACAGGTCCTGTTAATCGGGCCTTTCTAGCTTGTCTCCCCTGTTCAGACACCGTATTTCTGAATGCCTTGCAAGTCTTTGCTCCTGCCCGGATGAACGCACACCAAGTGATCCGGTTTTGTGCGGCAGACTCCCAAGTGTCAGGGTTTATGTCGAAGGACTTCAGTGGTGTCTGAAATGTTTCCCTGTAGAGTGTTTTCTGACCTCCTTGAAAACGTCTGCCCTTCATCAGTATGTGTATAACTCTGGACAATGCATAATACTGGACAATGTATAACACTGGACAATGTGTAACACTGGACAATGTGTAACACTGGACAATGTATAACACTGGACAATGTATAACACTGGACAATGTATAACACTGGGCAATGTATAACACTGGACAATGTATAACACTGGACAATGTATAACACTGGACAATGTATAACACTGGGCAATGTATAACACTGGGCAATATATAACACTGGACAATGTATAACACTGGACAATATATAACACTTGACAATATATAACACTGGACAATGTATAACACTGGACAATGTGTAACACTGGACAATGTATAACACTGGACAATGTATAACACTGGACAATGTATAACACTGGGCAATGTATAACACTTGGCAATATATAACACTGGACAATGTATAACACTGGACAATATATAACACTTGACAATGTATAACACTGGACAATGTATAACACTGGGCAATATATAACACTGGGCAATATATAACACTGGACAATGTATAACACTGGACAATATATAACACTGGACAATGTATAACACTGGGCAATATATAACACTTGACAATATATAACACTGGACAATGTGTAACACTGGACAATGTGTAACACTGGACAATGTATAACACTGGACAATGTATAAAACTGGACAATGTATAACACTGGACAATGTATAACACTGGGCAATGTATAACACTGGACAATGTATAACACTGGGCAATGTATAACACTGGACAATATATAACACTGGACAATATATAACACTGGACAATGTATAACACTGGACAATATATAACACTGGACAATGTATAACACTGGACAATGTATAACACTGGACAATGTATAACACTGGACAATGTATAACACTGGACAATGTATAACACTGGACAATGTATAACACTGGACAATGTATAACACTGGGCAATGTATAACACTTGACAATGTATAACACTGGACAATATATAACACTGGACAATGTATAACACTGGACAATGTATAACACTGGACAATATATAACACTGGACAATGTATAACACTGGACAATATATAACACTTGACAATATATAACACTGGACAATGTATAACACTGGACAATGTATAACACTGGACAATGTATAACACTGGACAATGTATAACACTGGACAATGTATAACACTGGACAATATATAACACTGGACAATATATAACACTGGACAATGTATAACACTGGACAATGTATAACACTTGACAATGTATAACACTGGACAATATATAACACTGGACAATGTATAACACTGGACAATATATAACACTTGACAATATATAACACTGGACAATGTATAACACTGGACAATGTATAACACTGGACAATGTATAACACTGGACAATATATAACACTGGACAATGTATAACACTGGACAATATATAACACTGGGCAATGTATAACACTGGACAATATATAACACTGGACAATGTATAACACTTGACAATGTATAACACTGGACAATGTATAACACTGGACAATGTATAACACTTGACAATGTATAACACTGGACAATGTATAACACTGGACAATATATAACACTGGACAATGTATAACACTGGACAATGTATAACACTGGACAATATATAACACTGGACAATGTATAACACTGGATAATGTATAACACTGGACAATATATAACACTGGACAATGTATAACACTGGACAATGTATAACACTTGACAATATATAACACTGGACAATGTATAACACTGGACAATATATAACACTGGACAATGTATAACACTGGACAATGTATAACACTGGACAATGTATAACACTTGACAATGTATAACACTGGACAATGTATAACACTGGACAATGTATAACACTTGACAATGTATAACACTGGACAATGTATAACACTGGACAATGTATAACACTGGGCAATGTATAACACTGGGCAATGTATAACACTGGACAATGTATAACACTGGACAATATATAACACTGGGCAATTTATAACACTGGGCAATGTATAACACTGGACAATGTATAACACTGGACAATGTATAACACTTGACAATGTATAACACTGGACAATGTATAACACTGGACAATGTATAACACTGGACAATATATAACACTGGACAATGTATAACACTGGGCAATATATAACACTGGACAATGTATAACACTGGACAATATATAACACTGGACAATATATAACACTGGACAATGTATAACACTTGACAATATATAACACTGGACAATGTATAACACTGGACAATATATAACACTGGACAATGTATAACACTTGACAATATATAACACTGGACAATGTATAACACTTGACAATATATAACACTGGACAATGTATAACACTGGACAATGTATAACACTGGACAATGTATAACACTGGACAATGTATAATACTGGACAATATATAACACTGGGCAATTTATAACACTGGGCTATGTATAACACTGGACAATGTATAACACTGGACAATGTATAACACTGGACAATGTATAACACTGGACAATGTATAACACTGGACAATATATAACACTGGACAATGTATAACACTTGACAATATATAGCACTGGACAATGTATAACACTGGACAATGTATAACACTGGACAATGTATAACACTGGACAATGTATAACACTGGGCAATGTATAACACTGGACAATGTATAACACTGGACAATGTATAACACTTGACAATATATAACACTGGACAATGTATAACACTGGACAATGTATAACACTGGACAATGTATAACACTGGACAATGTATAACACTGGACAATATATAACACTGGGCAATTTATAACACTGGGCAATGTATAACACTGGACAATGTATAACACTGGGCAATGTATAACACTGGACAATGCATAACACTGGACTGTAAGACGAACCACAGCAGAAAAAGAACAAGCGGAACCGACAGCAGCAATAGAAACAATAGGCGAGGTAGCGGTAGTAGTAGTAGAGACACCGGAAGCAACAGCAGCAGCAGAAGCAACAACAGCAGCACAAGTAACAACAGCACCAGGAGCAACAACAGCAGCAGTAGACGTTCAATCACCGAGAGGACGTGTAATGGTTACACATAGAACATATAGCATATTTATGTAGCGTAACTCTGGGTCTTGTGTTTGCATCCTGCAGGCCGCAAGTTAGCCCAACAACAATCTATGGGGAGACAATCAGCTACATCATCAGCCTGTCTGTCATCAGTGCCCTCATTGATGGATCGGCCTTCTGTTCTCAATTCGTGAAGTTCCAGTGTAAGGTAGGTTCTTGCAAACAACACCTCTATATGTCAATATGTGGAGTTACGGTGACCACTGGCTTCCTACAGATGACATCACTACATGTGTGTAGCTGGCACGAGTGCCCGGCCGACAGACTGTCATGTTTTAGAGTCGCCAGGTTGTCATGTTTCATGGTTGCCAGATTGTCATGTTTTGGACTCGCCGGGTTGTCATATTTTAGGGTCGATTATGTGGTTGTTTCGGGATTTGAAATTTAAATATTGAGCACAACCCACTACTGGCAACGCCAATCGGATTCCGGTATGAACCTAAGGCCTATCCACGTCAACATGGAAGCACTATACTCGAGTTTCGCCCTTGTTTGAGCTCGTCAGCAGTGCATATCCCTGACCGGACCCGGAAACAGTCCCGGATCACGCGTGTGAAGCGGGTGTGTAACCACGCGGCACACACTGGACACACCAAATTATCACAACAGAACACCACAACGGCTATGCTCAAGATTGCCCAATCGCCGCGACCGACGTCCGTCAATCGATGGGACCCGAACGATCAGGACTTCTCACTGGCAAGGAACACCAGGCCTCCTAAATCCAGTGAGCAATAATAAATTGATTATGTGGTTGTTTAAGCGTGGTTACACACCCGCTTCACACGCGTGATCCGGGACTGTTTCCGGGTCCGGTCAGGGATATGCACTGCTGACGAGCTCAAACAAGGGCGAAACTCGAGTATAGTGCTTCCATGTTGACGTGGATAGGCCTTAGGTTCATACCGGAATCCGATCAGCGTTGCCAGTAGTGGGTTGTGCTCAATATTTATATTTTAGGGTCGCCAGGTTTTCATGTTTTGTGGTCACCAGATTGCCATGATTTGGGGTCACCATCGCGGGGGATGTAAAACAAAATAGATTTGTACTAGCAGGTGGACTCAACTTAACATAGATACCTGGAAATGTCAAGAGGATTAAAGTCGACCGGTGCCATATGAACCCCGTTATCTATTGAGTACCGATTGGTCTATACACATACGGAGCAAGAATCATATTGTTATAGATAAATCGACACTGTGGGTGTATGAAGCTAGTGCTATATTGTTTTAGATAAATCGACACTTGTGGGTGCGTGGATCTTGCATAATCTACACATATAGGGTGTATTTTTAATGACTGCGCAGTGTTTGAAAATATTGGCGGTCCGAGTTTTGTATTCACCCTCTGTAAAATTCATGGAACATAATAGGTAAATACAAAACTTGGACCGAAAATATTTTCAAACACTGCACAGTCATTAAAAATACACCATGTATATCCAATAAGCCCCAGGACGTGTGAAAGAGTCCTAACCGTTCCTTGTGCAAGAAGACCAAACAGCTCTTCATGAAATGTTTGCTAAGTTACACGACAGCTACACGACCGCCAATGCTCTTCTGTTTCCTTTTTGAGCTATACCTATGTCCACTGTCTAGACCAGACTTTGTTGGTTAACATTAAAAGTGTTTTCCCAATTTCCAAAGCCAGTCTCACAAGACTTAGTGCCAGGTCTTAGATAAGGCCTGGCTGTAGACGGTACTACCTGCTTTCTGTTAGCGCCTACTGAACCCGACACCCCACATTGTACCCACGGCTTTAGGCAGAGGAGCGCAACTGGAAGGGTACAATCCTTATTCTGGTGCGAAGAGATGCAGCCTATGACTCAATGTCATGGCAAGGCAGACCAGATCCAAAGCCTTGGTCGGCATCTGGTCTGGGATCGAAGCTTCGACAGGCGGTTAGTTGGAGCATTGCTTTGCTAATCCGGCAGCTTCTGCAGCTTGTTATGTTTCAGAGATTTTGGTGTTAGCTTTCCTCTGGAGTAAACTAGGCAGCCCTACGAGTGAGAGAGAAAGAGAGACAGACAGACAGACAGACAGACAGACAGACAGACAGAGAGGAGGGGGGGGGGAGGCATTACGTGGTGAGTACAATTCAGCCCAGACTTTGTGCTATTGAGAAGTATAACTCTATCCACTCTCTGGTTGTAGTTATTATTTTTGCATACTTTTCCAAGCTGTTATCCATTTCTGTGCATACATTCCCAATAATGTTCTCCCTAACTATGCATTCATTTCCACAATGTTCTCCCTAACTATGCATACATTTCCATAATGTTCTCCCTAACTATGCATACATTTCCATAATGTTCTCCCTAACTATGCATACATTTCCATAATGTTCTCCCTAATTATGCATACATTTCCATAATTTTCTCCCTAACTATGCATACATTTCCATAATGTTCTCCATATAACTATGCATACATTTCCATAATGTTCTCCCTAACTATGCATACATTTCCATAATGTTCTCCCTAATTATGCATACATTTCCATAATTTTCTCCCTAACTATGCATACATTTCCATAATGTTCTCCCTAACTATGCATACATTTCCATAATGTTCTCCCTAACTATGCATACATTTCCATAATGTTCTCCCTAACTATGCATACATTTCCATAATGTTCTCCATATAACTATGCATACATTTCCATAATGTTCTCCCTAACTATGCATACATTTCTATAATGTTCTCCCTAACTATGCATACATTTCCATAATGTTCTCCATATAACTATGCATACATTTCCATAATGTTCTCCCTAATTATGCATACATTTCCATAATGTTCTCCCTAACTATGCATACATTTCCATAATGTTCTCCATATAACTATGCATACATTTCCATAATGTTCTCCCTAACTATGCATACATTTCCATAATGTTCCCCCTAACTATGCATACATTTCCATAATGTTCTCCATATAACTATGCATACATTTCCATAATGTTCTCCCTAACTATGCATACATTTCCATAATGTTCTCCCTAACTATGCATACATTTCCATAATGTTCTCCCTAACTATGCATACATTTCCATAATGTTCTCCATATAACTATGCATACATTTCCATAATGTTCTCCCTAACTATGCATACATTTCTATAATGTTCTCCCTAACTATGCATACATTTCCATAATGTTCTCCCTAATTATGCATACATTTCCATAATGTTCTCCCTAACTATGCATACATTTCCATAATGTTCTCCCTAACTATGCATACATTTCCATAATGTTCTCCTTAACTATGCATACATTTGCATAATG
>OY992897.1:70898619-70931119 GCA_963921405.1 Cepaea hortensis | reverse complement strand
TTAATAGTTACCTTTTTTGAAAAATTAACGATTAACGTTAAGAACGCGTCTTATTAGCAATATAACCAGCAGAGCTGAACTTCACATGGAACTGAGGTAGCCGGTATGCACAGAATGGTCTTGGCAAGGAATGTCAATTCTGGATATCGATGTTCATTAAGTTTCCACCATTGTAAAGGGTCATTCGATTCAGCAACTTTCTTATCCATTTCAGACTCAATTAGCTTAATACTCTCTTCATTTGGTTCACATATAGTTTGATTGTCAATGGCAGTATCATTCGTTGCAGCAGTCTCCATCTGCTCATCAGGAACATTAACTGCTATTTGTTGTTCAATACGCGACCAAGTTCATTCTTTTGCATCTTTTGACAAAGACTTCAGGTATTTGTAGCGTGAATCAAGTGCTGTTGCAATCTGTAGTATTTAAATACTTGTCATATTAGCTACACGTTCACCGAAGTCATTAAAAGATGCTGCTTTAAATTTAGCTATGTAGCCCGGATCATCATCGTGTATAGTCATATTATTTGTCAACAATGATAGCAGTGGCAATACACAGCTACATGAACCATAATCTTGACCGCCAAGCAGGACCGTGGTCTCACAGAATAAGTCCAAAACTTTGACATATTTCGAAATCTTCTCCAAATCCGAATCTGACAGTTTTGGACCTTTGTATTGCTTCTTTTCATCTGACATGTAGACAGTTTATGCTTCTCTGGCCTGTAGAAGACTCTGTAGCATAATAAGCATACTGTTTCATCTTGTTGGTACATCTTGCTGCAGCTTACACAATGGTGACACAGTACAATTTTGCAACTCGGTTGTGTTTGCAGCACTATGTTTAAAATGTCCGACAATTTTTCGACATCCGGTTCATTTGTATAAGTGATGGGAGAGAAGTTTTCGATTAATCGTTTAAAAAACAATAACCGTTAAAACAAATTAACGATTAATCGAGTAATTAATCGTTAACTTCCGCAGCCCTAATATATACGTAATCCCGAATACTCTCGTGGTTGACGTGAGTGCACGAGGATTGGAAGCGGTTCGAGTTGCACCAGTCACTTATGAGAGTATGGAGCCGGTCGCTCAGAAAGTCGTGGCGTGCTGATGAGCGTAATCTAGCGTAGGAATCAACATACAGCTGAAAGATGCTGATGTTGACCGCAGTATTCTGAAGCAGGATGGAAACGCGGGGGGAAATATATATATATATATATATATATAGAGAGAGAGAGAGAGAGAGACCGACAGACAGACAGAGACAGACACACACAGAGACATACAGACACAGAGAGACAGACAGACACACACACACACACACACACACACAGACACACAGAGACAGACAGACAGACAGACAGACAGACAGACAGACAGACAGACAGACAGACAGAGAAAGGAATGGTCCTGTATAATCGTGTATTGTAACATGGACAAGTATAAAAACATGTATTGATTCATTCTGTAAGAGGTACGGAACAATCTGGAGGCACGCCAAGGCAACTGATGACGACATTGAAGAGAAAGATAGTGATAATGATGATGACAGAAGCTGCCTTCATGCGGTGACGAAAACATCAGAAAGTCGTGAACGCAGTTCATTAAGTTCACCACGCACGCGAACCTTCCTACAGTAACCTGTACTCTGGCATGACTTCTGCTCCCCACAGGTGGTTTACCTCCCTTCCTTGTTGAGTGCCGCTTCTTGCACAGCCCGCCCCAGGGCCTGACCATCATTCACCACACGGACGAGACGCTGGTAAGTCACCTGTTTCAACAGTAAGTCACGTGGCCTTTTTAGAAAGTCGCAACCAACTCCAGCATTATGTGGTTGTTTATTTATTTATTTGCCCTCGCTCGCTTTGAAATCAAGCGTAGTCCGTACACACAACTTCTAGTAGCACTGAACTGAATTTTGGGTGTGGATTAGCTTTCCTTATTACTAGTGTCCCTCACCATCAGGCAAAACCACTCCGACATCAGAGGTTATTGTAACTAACGTCCCCAAGTCAAGGACGAGAAGTCAACATTTTAGTCAAGCTGTCCGGTGTAGGGGTTGAACCCCTTCCCTCGACATCAGCACACCGGATGTTTTAAGAACAAATGTTCTTATCCATTCGGCCATGCTGACCTCCTGATGATGTTTATGATTTACTAGGCGATTTTTACGTTAAGAAGTTTGACATTTTTTTTTTAACTACCGACACACTTACCACTGAAATCAACGCAAGACGGCCTGCTTTCACGTCGCTTGCAACTGACTTGGAACCCTGGACTCGGTGTGTCGGGAAGTCGTGGGACGCTGCCCCTAGACCGCACCGTCGGCAAGTCAGGCGCTACCTCCTACATTTATTGACAGTAAGACAAATTAAATTAAGGAAACATTAAGTTATGTAAACAGTAAGTTAAGAATAAATTAAGTTAATTATAAGTTACAGACAAATTAAGTTAAGAACAAAGAAGTTAAGGACAAAATTAAGTTAAGAACACAATAAGTTAAGGACAAATTAAGTTAAGGACATATAAGGTTAAGGACAAATTAAGTTAAGGACAAATTAAGTTAAGGACAAATTAAGTTAAGAACAAATTAAGTTAAGGAAAACGTAAGTTACGGACAAAGTAAGTTCATGACACATTAAGTTAAGGAAACAGTAAGTTAAGGAACAATTAATTTAAGGACAAATTAATTTAAGAACAAATTAAGTTAAGGATTCTTTCCCTCGCTTTGGGAGTATAGTGTACATACTGCTGGCCCACATATTTATAGATCAAGCAGCACTCCATTGCTGACACTGTCTGTATCTGGCCTGCCGCCTTTATTTCCCGGAATACTTGCTGGTACGCGCTGTTTGGGGTTGCCAGATACGTGGGCACCAAATGGGGGACATAATAAGACACACACAAAAGAGGACAAAGGAGGACATATTGAATGTTTCATTTGAATCTTTCCAGATTAAACCCACAATCAGTACAATTTTATTACAAAAGCTGCCAATAAGAGTATCTTACTCTTAGTGAATCAACCAAGAAACAATCATGTTACAAAATAATTTTCATTTTCTCTTTGTAGAAGCCATTTTCATAAACATAGACGGCAAAAATTACAAATTACAGAGCGAACCCCGTGGAAAGATGAACATAGAATATCACTACAAATCCAGACAAAAGTGAGAGGAATATTTGACAAGGAAGAACAGAACAGTGTACAGCGCAGAACAGCCACTCTCAGCTTCCTTGATGACGAATACCCACAGGACCTCTGGATCCGAGTCTACACAGATGGGTCAGCACAAAATGCTGTTCGAAATGGAGGAGCGGGAGTGTACATAGAATACCCAAATAATACTAGTACACAGATTACTAGGGACACAGCCAGAGTACCGACAGGAAAGTACTGCCATAACTATGATGCTGAAATTGAGGCAATCAAGATAGCCACAGAGAAATTACAAAATACCAGCCATGGTACACAACCTGTGGTGATATTGACAGATGCAAAATCCGTAATAGAGGCGCTCCTGTCTGGGAAATTGCCAGTTCTGAGGACACTACTTTCTGAACCTAGCAGTCAGCATAAGGTCACCATACAGTGGATACCATCCCACTGTGGAGTACCCGGAAACGACAGAGCTGATCGATTGGCTAAGGAAGGAGCAAAAGAAGAACAACCTGATGTGCCCATTACA
Source organism: Cepaea hortensis (assembly GCA_963921405.1). Taxonomy (NCBI): domain Eukaryota; kingdom Metazoa; phylum Mollusca; class Gastropoda; order Stylommatophora; family Helicidae; genus Cepaea; species Cepaea hortensis. The sequence goes on along the minus strand of OY992897.1, from coordinate 70,927,425 downwards.
TACCACCAAAAAAAAAGAATGATCAAATCAATCAGAAAGCCACCAAACCTTACTCAAGACGACTACCACGTTATGGACAGATCAGAACAGGTCATTCTTCTGCGCCTCAGAACAGGACACAATAGATTACGCAACCACTTGTATACAAAATTCAAGATTGGTGACTCAGCCATGTGCACATGTGGTTTGGCGTCGCAGACAGCAGAGCACATACTCCAGGATTGCCCAAACTACAACATATCCAGGCGAACCTTCTGGCCTAGAGAGACAACAGTGGAAGATAAACTTTATAGACCGCTGAATGAACTAAAAAAGACTGTTAGATTCATACAAGAGACGACATTGCAGTTGTAGACATGTTTCAAGCGAACGAAAGAAGAAGAAGAACAAATTAAAAAAGCAATTTAATTTGCGTCTTTGTTACCGGAAATAAGATTAACATTTTGACCACAGTGACTACAGCATAGAGCTAGAGTGTGTTGCCGAATAGAGCAACCTTGGCACCTTTCCATCTTGACAGACGATAGTTTGGTACATTGTGCTTCAAAAAGGCTTAATAACTACGATCCATGGCGGTGGCGAGTGTGGCTGGTAAGGCCAATTCTTGCTGCAAATGTTTGCCCACAGTAGGTGCATGTGAAAACATGGTCACTTCCACCATTTTGCACCAGCTTACGTCTCTCACGCTCTCTGTGTGCTTTATCTGCAATCATTTTCTCCTTTGTCTTTATTCCATTTCTGATAGTTGCCCTCCATGCAACACGTTCAGCGGCGACTTGCTCCCAATGTGCATTATCAATGCCTGTATCAATCATGTCCCGCTTACACACATCTTTGTATCGTAGTAGAGGCCGACCCTGAGATCTCCTACCCGTCTGTAATTCACCAAAAAAGATGTCCTTTGGTATTCTACCATCATCCATCCTCCTAACGTGTCCTATCCATCTAAGTCTACGAAGACTGAGCATGGAATACACCGTCACACAACCTGATCTTTCCAATACTTCAGTATTTGTGATTTTGTCTTGACACTTAATACCAAGTATTCTTCGCAGACACCGCATATGAAAGCTGTTTAAATTGTTCTCTTGGTGTGAGTAAGTTGTCCAGGTTTCACTGCCATAAAGAAGAGTACTACTGGACACAGGTTTGGTAGACGAGGACTTTTGTTTTGGCAGTAAGCTTCCTGTTCTCCCAGACTCTTTTTGCTAACATGTTCACTGTTGTTGCTGCCTTGCCAATCCTGATGTTGATTTCCTGATCGAGGGATAATTTGCTATTTACCTCTGTTCCTAGATATGTAAAATGGTCTACTATCTCCAGTTCGGCGTTGTCAATAAAGATTGATGGTACACCATGTGCACCTTGTGACATAATCTGTGTCTTCTTTTTGTTAATTGTTAAACCAAATTCAGAACAAGCATTGGAGAATGCAGATAGTAGATGTTGTAATTCTTCCTCAGAGTGGGTCGTAATCGCAGTATCATCCGTAAAAAGCAACTCTCTGATTAGTACCCTGCTAATTTTGGTCTTGGCCTTCAATCTCTGAGCATTATAGAGGCCACCATCTGAGCGTGAGTGAATGTATATACCGTCATCCTGATCACGAAAGGCATATTTCAGTAGAAGTGAAAAGTATATCCCAAAGAGGGTGGGGGATAGTACACAACCTTGCTTAACTCCACTCTTGATTTCAAACTCTTCTGAAGTTGAGCCATCAAACGTGATTATACCCTTCATGCCTGTGTGGAACGATTCCACAATGGACAGAAGAGTTGGTGGGCAGCCAATCTTCTTTAGTGCTTTGAACAGACCCTCACGACTGACCAAATCGAATGCCTTTGTGAGGTCAATGAAGGCAATAAACAGTCGCTGATTTTGTTCCCGGCATTTTTCTTGCATCTGTCGCAATGAGAATATCATATCAATGGTAGACCGGTTCTGACGGAAGCCACACTGTGATTCGGGGTAGACTTGATCTCCCAGGACTTGAAGTCTGTGCAGGACAATTCTGGCAATTACTTTCCCAACAATACACAGAAGTGAGATACCCCAATAGTTGTTACAGTCACTCCGATCTCCCTTGTTCTTGTACAGCGTTATGATGTTTGAATCTTTGAAATCCTGTGGGACTTGTGCTTCTCTATTAGCTGGTGGATCTGTAGAGCGAGTGTGTCTTGCCCACTCCTGATTACCTCTATTGGAATCCCATCCTTACCTGGAGCCTTGCCAGATGCAAGCTCATTTATAGCACACTTAACTTCTGTTATAGTGGGAAGTGTGTCCAGGTGGTCAAGAGTTGGCAGGGCCTCTATGGCGTTGAGGGCATCATCCGCTAGCTTCGTCTCACTTGAGTAAAGCTCTAAATAGTGCTCGACCCATCTATCCATCTGCTGTTTCTTATCAGTGATGATTTCTCCAGTCAAGGTTTTCAGCGGTGCACTTCTTTTGATCATTGGACCACAGGCTTTCTTTATCCCTTCATACATGCTTCTGATGTTTCCCTTATCACTTGCGATTTGAATGGACTCACATAACCTGATCCAATAGTCATTCGCACACTGCCTGGCAGCCTTTTGTACATCCTTCTTCGCTTGCTTCAGCTCACTCAGAGTGTTACGCGTTGGTCTTTCCTTGTTTCTTAAGAGAGCTATCTTCTTTTTATCAATCAAGGGCTGCAGTATCTGGCTGTTTGCCGCAAACCAGTCCTGCCTCTTATGATCCACAGTGCCGTAAACCCCTACCGCTGTTTTATAAATAGTTTCCTTAAGTTTACTCCATTTATCATTTACTATACAATTTTCTGATGTATCATTGAAAGCGTCTTCAAGTTGCTGTTGAAATTCAAAACACTTTCCAGGATCGTGAGTGTTAATAATATTAATCCTGGGGCTAGACTGTGTTTAGCTGTGTAGATTCTCTTTGGTCTCAGTCTAACCATTGCAACAACCAAAGAATGATCTGTATCACATTCAGCACTGCGGTAACTTCGAGTTAATGATGTATGGTTCAGATGTTGTCTCCGTGTGATAATGAAGTCCAGCTGATGCCAATGGCCGGATCTTGGATGTTTCCATGTGACCTTATGCATCTCTTTTGTTTTACAAAAGGAGTTTGTAATACATAGGTCATTTCTAGTGCAATGCTCCAGCAGCCTATGCCCATTATCATTCATGCGACCGATGTTGTATTTTCCAAGGCACACTGGCCATGAACTCGACTCCTTGCCCACACGAGCATTGAAATCACCGAGCATATAAATGTAGTCGGATTTTGGAACTGCCTTGATCGCAGAGTCTAGCTGCTCATAGAACGTATCCTTCACATCATCAGAGGAAGCGAGTGTCGGTGCATATGCAGTGAGAATGGTGGCAAATCCACAAGAGGTTGCCAAGCGCAGTGATAATAATCTTTCATTACCTCCAGCTGGGATATCAATCATTCCCAGTAGCGAATTCTTCACTGCAAAGCCCACACCATGTTGCCTTTTTTTCTGCCTGCCCTCTTCCCTCCCCAAAAAAGGTGTAATTGTTTTCCCTGAGTGACCCTTCCTCAGCGAGGCGTGTCTCATGCAGGCCAGCAATATCAATGTTAAGACGATTGAGTTCGGCATCAATCACAGCCGTTTTTCTCACATCGTCAACATTTGTCAAGTCAGTGGAAAAACCTGGACACATGGTTCTCACGTTCCAGGTTGCAAGCCGTAGCTTGAGGTTTCTATTCTTTTTATACCTGGTGCATTGGTTTTACAGCTTGCGATTCAGATTTTGTCCTAGCCCCAAGCACCCATTGAAGCAGGCAGGCTGTGGCGGATCAGCACCCAATTGGCTGGGGGATGCCCAGCTTGAGGCGGGCGGTAGCTGATCATTGACACCTGTAGATATCTCCCACCGTCAGAGGCAACGCGTGGCGCCCCATGTCTACGCCAACTGACAAGGACTTATAACCCGTAACAGTTGCCTCTCGCTTTGATTCCGAGACCGGTTAAGACCAGGGATGGAGTTATTGCCTCTCCATAGCACAAAGCCTGGGCTAAAATATAGAGATCATGTGTTGCCCATGCAGCATGATCCCTCTCTCGGCCTGCCTAGTTCACTCCAGAGGAAAGTTAACACCCCTACATCTGGAACAAGACAAGCTGCAGAAGCTGCCGGATCAGCAAAGCAATGCTCTAACTGTCCGCCTGTCGGAGCTTCGATCCTAGACCAGCTGCCAACCAAGGCTTAGGGCCTGGTCTGCCCTGCCATGACTTATTTTGTCTTTGGGTTGCATTTCCTCGCACCAGGATAAGGCTAGTACCCTCTCAATTGCGCTCTTCCGCCCGAAGCCGTTGGCACAATGTGGGGTGTCGGGTTTGGTAAGCGCCGCCCAACATTCGGCGCTGACAGAAAGCAGGTAGTACCGTCTACTGTCTTACGGTAGCTCAGTCATATCTGACTAAGACCTGACATATAAGATGCCGAATAGAGCAACAGTTAGATTCAAATTATACAGTTAATTGGTGTTTCACATTTGGTATAAAGAGGAAAATTACATAAATATTATGAATCAATGGGTTTAAATAAAGAAGTAAAAGTAAATATCAAAAAGAGTAATGAGCCAGATACAGATAACAGTTAGAATTACCATAATCGACAAGTTCGCAAAAATGCACAGACTTTGTACATTTTAACAATATAAACGTACGGTAGAGTGTAGATACATTGTAAGTTGTACCAACAATACATAAAAAATATAACACAAAATATAAGAAAAGCCGGACATTTTAAAGGTGTTTAGCTTTGCCTGCCGGACGGAGAATATTAGGCTAAAAAAGAAGACATGTCCTCTTTTTGCCGGACGCCCAGCAAATCTAGACTGGATTAACCTTGGAGCCCAAGTCAATATTGTCTATATTTATTTTATAAAAATGGGAGGGGGGAACAAGCAGTCCTACTTCATTGCACCGGGTCTTACCCCATATGGCTCGGTCTCTTTCCGCAGGGTGGCCTGTCTAAAGCGTCCCATAACGCACGAGCTCCGCAGTTGCAGCGACGAGTCCCAGAAGTCTCTCAGACAACTGCACTCGTGAAACGAACGACGTAGCCTGGAATCGAACTCACAACCTTCGGAGCGCGAGATAACCACTCCGCTACGGAGACTCCCAGCGAGTTAACACGTGTATTCTCATATGTTTGCAGCGAGGCGCTCCAGAAAGCATTCACATTCCGCTATTGCGTTTTTATTTACCGGGTAGCCCAAGAACTATTGGAACTTTATACAGTGAGATTTCTATCATTGTTATAATCAACATAACACAACTCGTAGCTTCCCTGCGTTAAGTGACGCCATGTTTATACGTCTCCGAAGTCGGAGAGTGTCTGTCTGTACGGCGAGGAACCACCAGTCTGCAAACCAATAAGTCAGACATGGGACAACGGATACTCACGCAAACCTCAGGTCTTGTATGACATCACATTGATGTTGGACAATAGGATGTCTTCATCCGACATACAGGACTTTGCGTTGGAGCTCAAGCCAACGAACACAAGCAAGCAAGCAAGCATACGTCAGAGATGTGCTCGATTCCATGTTTTCAGGATATATTCTTTGGGTGGGAGTAAATATAAGACAGCAGGGGGGAAAATGTCATAACTATTCAATAGATCCATCCATCATGTGCCATGCCGGTAAGCGTGGGCGGTCATGTTCTGCCATTTCACTCGATCACCAGAGTCGTGGATCAGCTCCGTGTTTCTGTCTCGACCATGCCACAAGGCCAAGCCATCCAGGTACTTGCTTCTAGGTCTTCCCCTTGGTCTGTTCCCCTCGATCTTACCAGTCGTCACCAAGTTCTCCAATCCACTTCTTCTCATAACATGCACAAAATATGTTGACTGTCTACGTCTAATTTCTCTAATCAATTTACGATCTTCATTTGTTTCTTGAAGAACTTGTTCATTGGTCTTTCTGGCTGCCATGGTATTCTTTGCATTTTCCTCAGAAACCACATCTCTACAGCCATCAGGTGTTTTTCAGCCTGACTGCTCATTGTCCACGCTTCACATCCATATAAAAGTACAGGTTCTATGTAGAATCTCAACACTCTTTTTCTCGTTTCAATAGATACTTTTCATAAAAATTTAACGTGAATGAGAGCAAACATTTGTGAACACACTATAATTATAATTATTGGTTGTGTTATATTCCCAAAACTGGCGCTGTGGTTTATGGGATTGTGAGCCGCGCAGTTTCATAATCGCCCACATACCGAGTCGAATGTTCGAAAATAGCCGCGGGTGATTTCGGCAGCAGAATGCTATGCGTAGATTTCTATGGTATGAGGCGTCGGCCGTTTAGAAATAAATGGCAAACTACCGAACTAACATTGCCTAGTAAATCACAAGCATCCAATAAATGTTGAGGTTGTTACTTAGTCGTCAGTCGTGGTTCCAACTTCTCGGCAATGGGTCACCCAATAATGCTCCGCTCATGTGCCAGTGAATATCACACAGAATGCCCCTCACTGTCCGATGTGAAAAATGAAACAGACAGCAATCCCGACAAATCAACAGCACGCAAAGGCATACATGTTTAATGTCACAGAATGCCAACACAACAGTCCGCCACTAAAATTACAGTTCATCGTCGGTGGAAACGGCAGTCATTCGAAAGCCAGCAGTTGCACACACATTACTGCATAAGGCAAAACTAGCTAGCTAAGCACCCAGACGTCCTCCAATTGTCTGAACAGGCAGTTCACAATACAAACAACTGCGGGCAGATGTAACAGCAATCCACATGAAATTCACAACTCAGTTTCGCTACACTCACTTAACTTAGTAGCAGGGCGACGGAACCATGTATATCCTTTACAGAACGTCGCAGTCAACCCCAGCTTTTTTTACTGTGACGTTCAGTTGTTTGCCATTGCTTTCTGACCCACAGCCAATCATACCTGTGTAAGGAATCCAATGCAGGGCGGCTGCTTCCAAATCGCCTGCAGCTATTTTTCGAATGCGGTATACGGGATTACGAATTGCGTTCGTAATCCCTGTCAGAAGTCGGGGTGCCCCACCGGCTAGATGAAAGTATTTTTCACTGGCGAGCAACCCCTAATAGTCAGAAACTGACTAGGGACAAAATCTATATGGCTGAACTATAGATTAGGCCCATGAATATCCAACGTACAGCTCCAAGTGGCTCGTTACAAAATGAAATGAACTGTGCTGAATATTCGCCAAGGAATGGGAAAGAGAAGGTTAGCTAAGATAGATTTTTACGTCTGAATTAAAGTTTAAGGACAACTATCCTAGTACAGGTTTTTCTCCCTGACTGCTCCTTTCCTTGGTGTGTAAGTGAACCCCCACCAATGTACACACACAACACGTATGCACAATTGGAATTAAAAGATAACGACAGAACTATGAGTTACAATACTACAACATTTATTTACTAATCATAATCATAGACATCTGATGGTTCAAGATGAGGATGATGAAATCATATACATATTGATATTGATGACAAACATTACGTAACTTTACTTGTTACTTGATCTATCTGGATCTGTGGTCCAGATCCCCACTCTCCAGTAGACTCAAAAAAGAAACAGCTTGCCGGTATTCTGACGATCCTGTCAGTCCTGACACTCCTAGTCTTCACTCGTCCTTGAGATCTACAACATAGGTGCTCCTTGTGAGAGCTTGAAAGAAGTCAAGAATGTGTTATATCAGTTCTACATCAGCGCAATCCTAATTAAAACATATAACACAAACATATACAATGACCAGTCTGGCCAAGTTTATCTTCCAGCTCTACTGTGTTCACCATCCTCCTTCTCCCTACTGTCTTTAGTCTGGGACGGGCTTTTTCAATTGTCTCACACGCCTGTAATGATTACATTTCTGCCGCCCCATGTCCATGTCGCTAATGCAGAAATTCTGTGTCGTACAACCGCTCCGTCCAAAGTTAGTTTAGCAGCTCACAGGGTCGGTAAGTGTATTATAACAATGCCTGATCATCCGGGCTTGCAAGCCGTGACCAGTAGCTGTGCCAGGTTTCCATGCATTACCGTGGACGCACGCCCACAATACACTGAGAAAGTTTAGCACCATATACCAATTGTGGGTAATGTCTGTACCATTACACCTCTGCTTCCAACACAATCATTGGCCAATGGGCCAATACGCAGACAATAGCATAACACTTCATATTGGTAGGTTTGCATATGACAAATCAATATATCAAACATCCAATACACATAAACATATTGATTAAACTAGACATATTATGATACTTTAACATCATAGCATAATGCACTAGTTAGTTTATGAAATTACACATACATACATCCAACATATCCGTAAACATTATATTACTTCAAGATGGACATCTAATGATACTCAACATAATAGCATCAGGCATTATTAATGAGTACTAATATTGTATAGCTACAAAATGAGATATACAACAAGTCTAATTGAAGTTACCCCACAGACCAGCCATATTTGCTGAGCTGCCCGGTTTAATCACCACTTAGTTACTGCTGTTGTAAGAATTAAATAAATAGTCAGTTGACTATATTCTGTACAACAAATGCACACACCAAAAGGCAACTAGGGTAGTGTACAAAGAAATGACAAGCATCTACCAAGACACCTAAAAGTATACTTAGACAATGATATTTATTGAAATAACCTATGTCCGATATAGACTGACTAGTTACTAAGAAATAATTCTCCTAGTTAAATCTAGCAACATAAGAATCATACATATGACTACCAAACATTGAGCTGGCTGCCTACCTGTTCTGAAGTCAGACTTAATCTAACCTAAAACAGGCTAGGGACCCTTATTTAAACTGAATCAAGCAGACAGTATTATCTCCTTGGCATTCCCATCATAAATTCTTCTTATCTCCACCGGACGGTAATTGCAATTAACTCCAAGTCTGTCCAGTCATAAAAATTCTTTCTGCATGCACACTAGCCTTCACACCTGTGGGTCTGACCATTATTAGCCTCCTGAGTCTTATCAGTGATTTCACACCTTGCAGAGTCTGCCAGTCCGAGTGGACGGGGCTTGTTTACCGCCCTGGGGCCATTATCTCTCCCTGTGTCAATGTGGTTCACGCCTGGGTGGTGTTATTTCACTCACTGGCCCAGTTCATTGTTGATTCAGTCTGGGTCTACCTGGGCAAGAAGGTGCCAATGCGTCTGTGTGGTGTCATAGCCCGTCTGGGTCAGCAGTTTTCTAAGGTGTAGACTAATTTAAATTATCTAGTTGTGTCCGTCTCAAGTATCCCATTTTACTTGCCCTCTGCTTACGTCATGGCTAGAGGCTTTTTGTGAATAATCTTACCTCACGACTAGATAGCCGTGGAGTAGCATGATTAATTCATTCTTTCTCAATTTGGCCTCTCAAATTTGGAGACCGAGAAAAATATTCTGGGATGTTAAGGCGGCATTTCACGACAGAGCTTCCCCATTAAAAAAAAAGTTTCTGCCAGAAATCTTTTGTCAACGCACGCCATACATCCCAGAATAATGCCTAAGCACTCTCCGTTCTGTATCTGCCTAAAGGTTTCCAATATTCCTTGTGGCAGTGGGTTATGCATCTGCATAAAGACGTTCCATTTCCATACTCCCAGGATACTCTGGATAGGTCCTTGTACCTGGTTTTCGGCCGGGATTCCATGCAATAGCTTGGTAAAATCCGGTAATTGTCAGGAGGTTGTAATTTTACCCCTCTGGGAAAGATCACAATCAACGGGATTCTTCTACGCCTCTGGGCAGCAATTGTTTTACACCATTCTCTCACGTGATTTACTCCTTTCAGCCGAGGATGTACCCGTAGTGAGGTCTTGCATAAGTTGGCCACAGCAAAGCTTGTCTCCGTGATTTTCCTCCGTCCTTTATAGATTCTTAACTGATCCATCAATATCTTCCTTTTAAAAGGAATAATGTTACACATCATGGTCCCATGATATAATTTCAACTGGCGCTTTCCTCCTTCAAAGTCGGGCGTAACAATCATCCCTCCTCGGTGTCGCGGTTTCTTCCCCTGATATTCAGTTAATGGGCTGAGTTTCTCTGCATTAGAGTTTCTTGTATAAACCGTGCTAGAAATTGGAAATTTAGTGTGCCAAGTTGTCCTGCCTTGAGAAATAACATAGTTACTCCAGGGCGATAAAGTGGTGTTACTTTTGAATAAAGTATCCACAAATAGCTGATCTACTCCTATCAAATCGACCTGACTGAAGGGTTGATTGAGTCCTAAGAGTGTTGATTCCAAACCACTCTTGACTTCTGTTACTTCAGGTTCCTGTTGCTGGAATTCCCTGATAACTTCAGCTAATGAGATGATAGGCGTTTCTTCCTCCATCTTGTGCAAAGAATTTTCTTCTTTAGCAACTACAGACAATGTTGTCTGCACAATATCAGAGTCCATATTCTGGCTCCTAACAATTCCCGGTGTTTCCTGAGTCTCCGAACTGGTATGCTCCGAGATAACAACTGGAAATGTTTCCTGGTCTGGATGTTCCTCTCTGGTAGTGCTTTCATGGGCTAAGTCCAGTTGAGGTAAATCCTGTGATGGGCTGGTGTCTACACAATCCATCACACTACGTAAATCATTTGAACTGATGTCTAGTGTCTTTTCCTGAGCTGCAGCCTCAAAGACCACAAAGGGTTCCGGGTCATCCTTCATCCCACTGTCAGTCAAATTTAATCCCACTTCTTCCTCGTCTGGGCTGAAGGGAATAATAAAGTCGGTTACCTTTCGATCTCCGACCTCCTTAAAAGATGTCCTCAGGTCATCTTCCTCTTGAGTTTCACCTCTCGTTGAAGTAAAATGAGATTCCTGGGAGTCTTGTACTGGCAAACCGTAGTGCAAACAGTTGTCCTCTGGGTAACTGTTACTAGGTAAATTATCTGAACTGATAATTAGTGACTCTTCCCGCGTTGCAGCAGTGAAATTCACCTGGGATTCTGTTCCTTCCTTCCTCCCTATTTCAGTCAGATGTAATTCCACTTCGTGATTCTGTGAACAGAAGGGAATGTGAGAATCGGCTAGGTCTCCGCCTGCGACCTCATTAAAGGTTGTCTTCAGTTCCTCTTTCTCTCGAGATTCATTTCTCATAGAAGTCAAGTGGTTTTCCTGAAGGTCCTGTACTGTTAAACCACCATTGCCGTGGTACAAACAGTTATCACGTTTGTGACTGTTTGAAGTGCCCTTGGCACGTTTCTTCTTCCCTCTTTTCCGTTTAGGACTGGGTCGAATGAGAACCTGTAGTTCCCGGTCCACTACCTCTGATTCTGCGGTGGGTGGCAAAGATGTCCCTTCCTTCCTGGTTGGGTGAACATCCATATCTCCTACCTTATGTTCCGCTAGAAAGGTTAGCTTCTCTGCATTGACTACTTCCATATGCTGTTTATTAATCTCTGCTTCTTCAGTTTTGCTACGCTCTTGTGCTCCAAAGAACTCATCATTTTCTTTAAACATAATTTCTTCTTCTTGGTCCCACCATTCTAACTCAGCTATGATATATGTTTCTAGTTGCTCCCCCTTTAAGCCTTTTCTTATGCCCCACCCTCTCGCGGACTCTGAGAAATCTGCGCGCGCCTTCATGTCCTCTTTGAGATTCCGGTAACGTAAGGCCATAATTGCAAAGGACTATATTCAGGTAAGCTCCTATGTATATATCAAAAATCAGATCTAAGCTAGAAAGACAAGAGTTAACTACTGACAGTCTACGCTATCCAATGTGTATAGTTTAGCCTCAGTAGTGAAAGACAACTGAAAATAATATTCAAGTAGTACCTGGCGACAGCAGTGAAGTAAGTGTGAGAGATATACTACACAGTAATCAACAGTAATATTTACCTAAATAAACATTAAAATGCACTGCATACATGTCAAAATGAACATGGCATATATTAGCATAAAATTGCAAATCAGTCAAGCAGTTAAATCATCAAACACATCAATGTAAATATGATTAAAGTGTCCAATTATCAATAAATGATTAATGATAACACTAAATGATAGATGATGGTAGTTTTCTCATAAGTTCTTATCTGTTATACTTTTGAAAAGTTATATCTCTACTCTGTAACTTCCTCAACTAAAATTAGCTACATCTGATGATAGTCTATTTTGATGACTGAAGATTACAAGAGTTAACTTTTAAAATCATATGTCTAGGGTCTAGTACCGGGGTCTATTGAAAGCGAGAAGTCCGAATTCAAATACCGTACGAGAAGCCCAATCAGTAGGATTGGGTTAAAATTAAATCCCGGAGACGAGACACCAATCTGTCAGAAGTCGGGGTGCCCCACCTGCTAGATGAAAGTATTTTTCACTGGCGAGAAACCCCTAATAGTCAGAAACTGACTAGGGACAAAATCTATATGGCTGAACTATAGATTAGGCCCATGAATATCCAACGTACAGCTCCAAGTGGCTCGTTACAAAATGAAATGAACTGTGCTGAATATTCGCCAAGGAATGGGAAAGAGAAGGTTAGCTAAGATAGATTTTTACGTCTGAATTAAAGTTTAAGGACAACTATCCTAGTACAGGTTTTTCTCCCTGACTGCTCCTTTCCTTGGTGTGTAAGTGAACCCCCACCAATGTACACACACAACACGTATGCACAATTGGAATTAAAAGATAACGACAGAACTATGAGTTACAATACTACAACATTTATTTACTAATCATAATCATAGACATCTGATGGTTCAAGATGAGGATGATGAAATCATATACATATTGATATTGATGACAAACATTACGTAACTTTACTTGTTACTTGATCTATCTGGATCTGTGGTCCAGATCCCCACTCTCCAGTAGACTCAAAAAAGAAACAGCTTGCCGGTATTCTGACGATCCTGTCAGTCCTGACACTCCTAGTCTTCACTCGTCCTTGAGATCTACAACATAGGTGCTCCTTGTGAGAGCTTGAAAGAAGTCAAGAATGTGTTATATCAGTTCTACATCAGCGCAATCCTAATTAAAACATATAACACAAACATATACAATGACCAGTCTGGCCAAGTTTATCTTCCAGCTCTACTGTGTTCACCATCCTCCTTCTCCCTACTGTCTTTAGTCTGGGACGGGCTTTTTCAATTGTCTCACACGCCTGTAATGATTACATTTCTGCCGCCCCATGTCCATGTCGCTAATGCAGAAATTCTGTGTCGTACAGCCGCTCCGTCCAAAGTTAGTTTAGCAGCTCACAGGGTCGGTAAGTGTATTATAACAATGCCTGATCATCCGGGCTTGCAAGCCGTGACCAGTAGCTGTGCCAGGTTTCCATGCATTACCGTGGACGCACGCCCACAATACACTGAGAAAGTTTAGCACCATATACCAATTGTGGGTAATGTCTGTACCATTACACCTCTGCTTCCAACACAATCATTGGCCAATGGGCCAATACGCAGACAATAGCATAACACTTCATATTGGTAGGTTTGCATATGACAAATCAATATATCAAACATCCAATACACATAAACATATTGATTAAACTAGACATATTATGATACTTTAACATCATAGCATAATGCACTAGTTAGTTTATGAAATTACACATACATACATCCAACATATCCGTAAACATTATATTACTTCAAGATGGACATCTAATGATACTCAACATAATAGCATCAGGCATTATTAATGAGTACTAATATTGTATAGCTACAAAATGAGATATACAACAAGTCTAATTGAAGTTACCCCACAGACCAGCCATATTTGCTGAGCTGCCCAGTTTAATCACCACTTAGTTACTGCTGTTGTAAGAATTAAATAAATAGTCAGTTGACTATATTCTGTACAACAAATGCACACACCAAAAGGCAACTAGGGTAGTGTACAAAGAAATGACAAGCATCTACCAAGACACCTAAAAGTATACTTAGACAATGATATTTATTGAAATAACCTATGTCCGATATAGACTGACTAGTTACTAAGAAATAATTCTCCTAGTTAAATCTAGCAACATAAGAATCATACATATGACTACCAAACATTGAGCTGGCTGCCTACCTGTTCTGAAGTCAGACTTAATCTAACCTAAAACAGGCTAGGGACCCTTATTTAAACTGAATCAAGCAGACAGTATTATCTCCTTGGCATTCCCATCATAAATTCTTCTTATCTCCACCGGACGGTAATTGCAATTAACTCCAAGTCTGTCCAGTCATAAAAATTCTTTCTGCATGCACACTAGCCTTCACACCTGTGGGTCTGGCCATTATTAGCCTCCTGAGTCTTATCAGTGATTTCACACCTTGCAGAGTCTGCCAGTCCGAGTGGACGGGGCTTGTTTACCGCCCTGGGGCCATTATCTCTCCCTGTGTCAATGTGGTTCACGCCTGGGTGGTGTTATTTCACTCACTGGCCCAGTTCATTGTTGATTCAGTCTGGGTCTACCTGGGCAAGAAGGTGCCAATGCGTCTGTGTGGTGTCATAGCCCGTCTGGGTCAGCAGTTTTCTAAGGTGTAGACTAATTTAAATTATCTAGTTGTGTCCGTCTCAAGTATTCCATTTTACTTGCCCTCTGCAAGCTTACGTCATGGCTAGAGGCTTTTTGTGAATAATCTTACCTCACGACTAGATAGCCGTGGAGTAGCGTGATTAATTCATTCTTTCTCAATTTGGCCTCTCAAATTTGGGGACCGAGAAAAATATTCTGGGATGTTAAGGCGGCATTTCACGACAATCCCTTTGCCACGGATCCGGCACTACTAGTCCAACATCAGGAAGCTGCGTAAGCAAACCGTAGCCATAAGCAAAAAAACATTCTAGATGTCTGAACAACTCAACAGCCTATCCGCCAAGTTGGACCGGAAGATGGGGTATAATTGCAGCGTCCTCTAAAGGACTAAGTGGATTTTCAGGGGCAACAAACAAATAGAAACATACCATGTGCTGTAACCAAGTGATTTTTCAGGGACAAGAAACAAATAGAAACATACACATGGTATAACCAAGTGTTAGTAGCAATAAAGAATGGTTGTCCTATATTTCCTCTTGATTGACAGAAAACCATCATCGAGGCGACCTGGAATGTCTTCTACTTACAAGCTTCCGACCTTCAAATCCAGGCACTGAAAAATAGGTCAACCGTGTGTACACAAGAGATTAAGCTTAGCTGTCAATGGTTTAGCATTCTAAGCTCTGGGGGTAAATATACAATATTCACTCACTCAGTTACTCGTCACTCGTTCTTTCATTCAGTCTCTTAATCAATTTCTCATTCATTCACACGTTCACGAACTCACTGGCTCAGTTACGAATGCTCACACTCTTTTTCTTTCTCTTAGCCATTAACTCACTCACACATCAAGTCTCCCCCTCTCTCTACCTCTGTATCTCTCTCTCTCCTCTCTCTCTCTCTCTCTCTCTCTCTCTCTCTCTCTCTCTCTCTCTCTCTCAAACTCAAACTCAAACTAACGCAATATCTCACTCACTAGCTCCTTACAACAGAGAGTGGCTGTGACCCAGTCGCCAGCCGCCCGGCCTGGTAGCCATGTCTCCCAACCCCATTCACGGCTGGTTGTTTTTTTAAATTGACCTAGGCTCCGAGGTCGACCCAATCTATAACAAGTACCATCAAACACCACAGGAAGTAATGGCATCGCCGCCATTTTGACCATACCCATCGAGTAACGGTTGCTGTTTAAAAATATGGAGTTAACACTACGATTCAATGCCGGAAAAGGGTCCTTTCTTACTGTTTACTTCAACCACAGCAAAGCTCACTCACTAGCGCAGTATTCATTCGGTGACTCACAAATTTACCATCATACACACGAATGAACATTCCCCATCACTTTGAAGATCAACAAAAGAAAAACTCTAAAGAACAAGAAATAATGTTTCAAAGTCAAGAGGATGACTTCATTGCACGTGGTTTTATCCCATATGGTTCGGTCATTTTCCGTAGGGCGGCCTGCCGAATTTGGCGCACAAAGAACGAACTCCGTAGCTCCAGCGACGACCCCCAGGAGTCTCCAAGAAAGCTGCACTCGTGAACCGAAAGGCGTAGACCCGAAATGAACCCACAGCATTCAGAGCGCAACCACGTGGCCACGGAGACTCCCTGACCACGCAGAAAATAAAAGCATACAAGAGGACATCTTCACCAGTCTCCATGGACAAGTAGAGGACATCTTCACCAGCCTCCATGGACAAGTAGAGGAAGTCTCCATGGACAAGTAGAGGACGTCTTCACCAGCCTCCATGAACACATAGAGGACGTCTTCACCAGTCTCCATGGACAAGTAGAGGAAGTCTCCATGGACAAGTAGAGGAAGTCTCCATGGACAAGTAGAGGACATCTTCACCAGCCTCCATGAACACATAGAGGACGTCTTCACCAGCCTCCATGGACAAGTAGAGGACATCTTCACCAGCCTCCATGGACAAGTAGAGGAAGTCTCCATGGACAAGTAGAGGACATCTTCACCAGCCTCCATGAACACATAGAGGACGTCTTCACCAGCCTCCATGGACAAGTAGAGGACATCTTCACCAGCCTCCATGGACAAGTAGAGGAAGTCTCCATGGACAAGTAGAGGAAGGCTCCATGGACAAGTAGAGGACATCTTCACCAGCCTCCATGGACACATAGAGGACGTCTTCACCAGCCTCCATGGACAAGAAGAGGAAGTCTCCATGGACACATAGAGGACATCTTCACCAGCCTCCATGGACACATAGAGGACATCTTCACCAGCCTCCATGGACACATAGAGGACATCTTCACCAGCCTCCATGGACACATAGAGGACATCTTCACCAGCCTCCATGGACACATAGAGGACGTATTCACCAGCCTCCATGAACACATAGAGGACGTCTTCACCAGTCTCCATGGACACATAGAGGACATCTTCACCAGCCTCCATGGACACATAGAGGACATCTTCACCAGCCTCCATGGACACATAGAGGACATCTTCACCAGCCTCCATGGACACATAGAGGACGTCTTCACCAGTCTCCATGGACAAGTAGAGGAAGTCTCCATGGACAAGTAGAGGAAGTCTCCATGGACAAGTAGAGGACGTCTTCACCAGCCTCCATGAACACATAGAGGACGTCTTCACCAGCCTCCATGGACAAGTAGAGGACGTCTTCACCAGTCTCCATGGACAAGTAGAGGAAGTCTCCATGGACAAGTAGAGGACATCTTCACCAGTCTCCATGGACACATAGAGGACGTCTTCACCAGCCTCCATGGACAAGTAGAGGAAGTCTCAATGGACAAGTAGAGGACATCTTCACCAGTCTCCATGGACACATAGAGGACGTCTTCACCAGTCTCCATTGACAAGTAGAGGACATCTTCACCAGTCTCCATGGACACATAGAGGACGTCTTCACCAGTCTCCATGGACAAGTAGAGGAAGTCTCCATGGACAAGTAGAGGACGTCTCCATGGACAAGTAGAGGACGTCTTCACCAGCCTCCATGAACACATAGAGGACGTCTTCACCAGCCTCCATGGACAAGTAGAGGACGTCTTCACCAGTCTCCATGGACAAGTAGAGGAAGTCTCCATGGACAAGTAGAGGAAGTCTCCATGGACAAGTAGAGGACATCTTCACCAGTCTCCATGGACACATAGAGGACGTCTTCACCAGCCTCCATGGACAAGTAGAGGAAGTCTCAATGGACAAGTAGAGGACATCTTCACCAGTCTCCATGGACACATAGAGGACGTCTTCACCAGTCTCCATTGACAAGTAGAGGACATCTTCACCAGTCTCCATGGACACATAGAGGACGTCTTCACCAGCCTCCATGGACAAGTAGAGGAAGTCTCAATGGACAAGTAGAGGACATCTTCACCAGTCTCCATGGACACATAGAGGACATCTTCACTAGCCTCCATGGACACATAGAGGACATCTTCACCAGTCTCCATGGACAAGTAGAGGAAGTCTCCATGGACAAGTAGAGGAAGTCTCCATGGACAAGTAGAGGACATCTTCACCAGTCTCCATGGACAAGTAGAGGACATCTTCACCAGTCTCCATGGACAAGTAGAGGAAGTCTCCATGGACAAGTAGAGGAAGTCTCCATGGACAAGTAGAGGAAGTCTTCATGGACAAGTAGAGGAAGTCTCCATGGACAAGTAGAGGACGTCTTCACCAGCCTCCATGGACAAGTAGAGGAAGTCTTCATGGACAAGTAGAGGAAGTCTTCATGGACAAGTAGAGGAAGTCTTCATGGACAAGTAGGGGACGTCTTCACCAGCCTCCATGGACAAGTAGAGGAAGTTTTCATGGACAAGTAGAGGAAGTCTTCATGGACAAGTAGAGGACGTCTCCATGGACAAGTAGAGAAAGTCTTCATGGACAAGTAGAGGACGTCTTCACCAGTCTCCATGGACAAGTAGAGGAAGTCTTCATGGACAAGTAGAGGACGTCTTCACCAGTCTCCATGGACAAGTAGAGGAAGTCTTCATGGACAAGTAGAGGAAGTCTCCATGGACAAGTAGAGGACGTCTTCACCAGCCTCCGTGAACACATAGAGGACGTCTTCACCAGTCTCCATGGACAAGTAGAGGAAGTCTCCATGGACAAGTAGAGGAAGTCTCCATAGACAAGTAGAGGACATCTTCACCAGCCTCCATGGACAAGTAGAGGACATCTTCACCAGCCTCCATGGACAAGTACAGGAAGTTTCCATGGACAAGTAGAGGACATTTTCTCCAGCCTCCATGGAAAAGTAGAGGACGTCTTCACCAGCCTCCATGGACAAGTAGAGGAAGTCTCCATGGACAAGTAGAGGAAGTCTCCATGGACAAGTAGAGGACGTCTTCACCAGCCTCCATGGACAAGTAGAGGACATCTTCACCAGCCTCCATGGACAAGTAGAGGACATCTTCACCAGCCTCCATGGACAAGTAGAGGACATCTTCACCAGCCTCCATGGACAAGTAGAGGACATCTTCACCAGCCTCCATGGACAAGTAGAGGACATCTTCACCAGCCTCCATGGACAAGTAGAAGACATTTTCTCCAGCCTCCATGGACAAGTAGAGGACATCTTCACCAGCCATCATGGACAAGTAGAGGAAGTCTCCATGGACAAGTAGAGGACATCTTCACCAGCCTCCATGAACACATAGAGGACGTCTTCACCAGTCTCCATGGACAAGTAGAGGACATCTTCACCAGCCTCCATGAACACATAGAGGACGTCTTCACCAGTCTCCATGGACAAGTAGAGGAAGTCTCCATGGACAAGTAGAGGACGTCTTCACCAATCTCCATGGACAAGTAGAGGACATCTTCACCAGCCTCCATGAACACATAGAGGACGTCTTCACCAGTCTCCATGGACAAGTAGAGGAAGTCTCCATGGACAAGTAGAGGACATCTTCACCAGCCTCCATGGACAAGTAGAGGACATCTTCACCATCCTCCACGGACAAGTAGAGGACATCTTCACCAGCCTCCATGAACAAGTAGATGCACACTTATAGGCTTCGGTGGGCGGTTTGGCTAAATGCTGCTAGACTTACATTTATATAGACCACGTGACACTGGCGGAGTGACAGGGTCAACCTGCCGATGTTGGGAATGTTCATTTGTCGAGTGTGGGGCCTCAAGAATGGACCATATTAGATAAGAGGGGATCTATAAAACCGTTGGAGCAAGACCAGGTGTTAAATTGATTTACAGACAGAGACTTAACTGGTTCGGCCATCTAGTGAGAATGAACCCAAAGTAGCCAGCAGCAAGAGCATACAACATGAAAAAGGAAACACCAAGGGGCAAGGGAAGACAACGAAAGAGATGGATCGACGGGGTCATCAACACCTTAAACATCCACATCTCAACATACCAAGCAATCGAGCCAGCCCTAGTACGTAAACCAATCATCAAAACATGCGACGCCTAACGGCATATAGCAGTGAAGGACAAAAGACAGAAAGACAGTGTGGGGCCATATTGACCTTTCTCATGCTCTCCGGTATTTTTACAGACACCTCCATCACTACCACCACTACTACTACTACTACTACTACTACTACTACTACTACTACACCTTCTACTAAAACTCTGTTATCTGTCTGTCTGTCTGTCCTCTTCTGATTCCCAATATTACCCAGACTAATGAATGACTTTACTGTCTCCATCACCACCGTTGACCACAGGCATTACTTGGAGCGGACCTGGAGACAACAAATTCGCTTTGCCAGGTTTCCTTGACACTTGTGGTGAAACTGGTAACCAATGCAATTGCCAGTCTGGAGTCGGGACCAAGTAAGTTACATTTACCGTTAGTGACGTGTCATGGGAGTCTGAGATACGTAGCACACACATTTTTCACCGTTTCTATTTCGTTGTGTTCATGGTTTTAATTTGTCCTTTCTTCTTATTCGGTTATTATTCCTTGACTGATTAATTGCCATGGAATGATTAATCGTCTTAAGCGACTTCCCGTATCTGCCATAGGCGTATATATCGCCAAAATGTTGTCACTGCATTATAATACAAGATGCCTACTACCATATTAACAACCTTTAAGCCATAACTGTGACACACCCCTACTTCCCATTTTCAGCCATCCATTTTTGTTTGGTCCAAACGTACTTTTCGTTTGGCACTGAACCTGTTAAAGTAGTCACCGTATTGTCGTCTCAGAGGTGTATGTGTTGTCTTGTTTGTTTGCTGATGAAGGCTTGTCGTTCGCCGCAACGTCCTATGGTTTTCCTAATTGTGTTTTGTTAATGTGCCTTATACTTCTTGTTTTTATATTGTTTATATTTCTGATGCTGTACGGCAGTTTTAATTTTGAAACTAACATATAATCAGACTACAACAGGCACCATTAGTAATGGGACTCTTCGCTGGCTGTTCGATGTGAGAACGGAGCACGTACGGCGATGTCCTTAGTGCTTTAATATCGGTTCATGACTCAGCATAACTCAGCTAAGCTATTACCACTATTCTCTGTCACCATGATCTGTTGTCTACACTAAAATACCATCACTTCAACTGAATCAGTTAATCTGTGTCCCTAACGTGTGCTGTCCTGCAAACACATTAATTGACTGTCAACAGAGATGTTTCCTACTTATGCTGTCCTACAAACACATTAATTGACTGTCAATAGAGGTGTTTCCTACTTGCGCTATCCTGCAAACACATTAATTGACTGTCAACATCGGTATTTCCTACTTGTGCTGTCTTGTAAACACATTAATTGACTGTCAACAGAAATGTTCTCTACTTGCGCTATCCTGCAAACACATTAATTGACTGTCAACATCGGTATTTCCTACTTGCGCTATCCTGCAAACACATTAATTGACTGTCAACAGAGGTGTTTCCTACTTGTGCTGTCCTACAAACACATTAATTGACTGTGAACAGAGGTGTTTTCTACTTGCGCTATCCTGCAAACACATTAATTGACTGTCAACATCGGTATTTCCTACTTGTGCTGTCCTGTAAACACATTAATTGACTGTCAACAGAAATGTTCTCTACTTGCGCTATCCTGCAAACACATTAATTGACTGTCAACATCGGTATTTCCTACTTGCGCTATCCTGCAAACACATTAATTGACTGTCAACAGAGGTGTTTCCTACTTGTGCTGTCCTACAAACACATTAATTGACTGTCAACAGAGGCGTTTCCTACTTGCGCTATCCTGCAAACACATTAATTGACTGTCAACATCGGTATTTCCTACTTGTGCTGTCCTGTAAACACATTAATTGACTGTCAACAGAAATGTTCTCTACTTGCGCTATCCTGCAAACACATTAATTGACTGTCAACATCGGTATTTCCTACTTGCGCTGTCCTGCAAACACATTAATTGACTGTCAACAGAGGTGTTTCCTACTTGTGCTGTCTTGTAAACACATTAATTGACTGTCAACAGAGGTGTTTCCTACTTGCGCTATCCAGCAAACACATTAATTGACTTTCAACATCGGTATTTCCTACTTGCGCTATCCTGCAAACACATTAATTGACTGTCAACAGAGGTGTTCCCTACTTGTGCTATCCTGTAAACACATTAATTGACTTTCAACATTGGTATTTCCTACTTGCGTTATCCTGCAAACACATTAATTGACTGTCAACAGAGGTGTTTCCTACTTGTGCTGTCCTGCAAACACATTAATTGACTGTCAACAGAGGTGTTTCCTACTTGTGCTATCCTGTAAACACATTAATTGACTGTCAACAGAGGTGTTTCCTACTTGTGCTGTCCTGTAAACACATTAATTGACTGTCAACAGAGGTGTTTCCTACTTGTGCTATCCTGTAAACACATTAATTGACTGTCAACAGAGGTGTTTCCTACTTGTGCTGTCCTGTAAACACATTAATTGACTGTCAACAGAAATGTTCTCTACTTGCGCTATCCTGCAAACACATTAATTGACTGTCAACATCGGTATTTCCTACTGCGCTATCCTGCAAACACATTAATTGACTGTCAACAGAGGTGTTCCCTACTTGTGCTATCCTGTAAACACATTAATTGACTATCAACATCGGTATTTCCTACTTGCGCTATCCTGTAAACACATTAATTGACTGTCAACAGAGGTGTTTCCTACTTGTGCTGTCCTGTAAACACATTAATTGACTGTCAACAGAGGTGTTTCCTACTTGCGCTATCCTGTAAACACATTAATTGACTGTCAACAGAGGTGTTTCCTACTTGTGCTATCCTGTAAACACATTAATTGACTATCAACATCGGTATTTCCTACTTGCGCTATCCTGTAAACACATTAATTGACTGTCAACAGAGGTGTTTTCTACTTGCGCTATCCTGTAAACACATTAATTGACTGTCAACAGAGGTGTTTCCTACTTGCGCTATCCTGTAAACACATTAATTGACTATCAACATCGGTATTTCCTACTTGCGCTATCCTGTAAACACATTAATTGACTGTCAACAGAGGTGTTTCCTACTTGTGCTATCCTGTAAACACATTAATTGACTGTCAACAGAGGTGTTTCCTACTTGCGCTATCCTGTAAACACATTAATTTACTATCAACATCGGTATTTCCTACTTGTGCTGTCCTGTAAACACATTAATTGACTATCAACATCGGTATTTCCTACTTGCGTTATCCTGCAAATACATTAATTGACTGTCAACAGAGGTGTTTCCTACTTGTGCTGTCCTGCAAACACATTAATTAACTGTCAACAGAGGTGTTTCCTACTTGTGCTGTCCTGTAAACACATTAATTGACTGTCAACAGAGGTGTTTCCTACTTGTGCTGTCCTTATGCGGTTCCATGCTCAGCTCAGTTGTTACCACCATTCTCTGTTACAATGATCTGTTGTGTATACTTAAAGTCCATCACTTCATCTGAATCACTTAACAATCATCACTTCAACTGAATCACTTTACTAGTATCACTTCGACTGAATCACTTACCTTCCATTACTTCAACTGAATCATTTAACTACTATCACTTCAACTGAATCACTTAACTAGCATTACTTTAACTGCATCACTTAACTAGCATCATTTCATCGATGTTACCCCATTTCCCCAGCTCAGACAGCGGGACCATCTCCGACCTGGAGAAGCTGCCGGTAGCCAGCCTGGAGTTCTCGTCCGTCCTCGGACAGCTCGCCTCGGGTGGTCGTCTGGCTGTGACACTGGGGCCCCTGATCTGTTCAGGTGAGTGCCTGGTAATGTCATTTCTGTCTGCCTCATGTTTCATTATGGCTGGAGTGCTGGCGGAGTTGATAGCGAACTGCCCTGTTTGTGTCATTTCTGTCTGCCTCATGTTTCATTATGGCTGAAGTGCTGGCGGAGTTGATAGCGAACTGCCCTGTTTGTGTCATTTCTGTCTGCCTCATGTTTCATTATGGCTGAAGTGCTGGCGGAGTTGATAGCGAACTGCCCTGTTTGTATCATTTCTGTCTGCCTCATGTTTCATTATGGCTGAAGCGCTGGCGGAGTTGATAGCGAACTGCCCTGTTTGTGTCATTTCTGTCTGCCTCATGTTTCATTATGGCTGAAGTGCTGGCGGAGTTGATAGCGAACTGCCCTGTTTGTATCATTTCTGTCTGCCTCATGTTTCATTATGGCTGAAGTGCTGGCGGAGTTGATAGCGAACTGCCCTGTTTGTATCATTTTTGTCTGCCTCATGTTTCATTATGGCTGAAGTGCTGGCGGAGTTGATAGCGAACTGCCCAGTTTGTGTCATTTCTGTCTGCCTCATGTTTCATTATGGTGGGAGTGCTGGCGGAGTTGATAGCGAACTGCCCTGTTTGTATCATTTCTGTCTGCCTCATGTTTCATTATGGCTGAAGTGCTGGCGGAGTTGATAGCGAACTGCCCTGTTTGTGTCATTTCTGTCTGCCTCATGTTTCATTATGGCTGAAGTGCTGGCGGAGTTGATAGCGAACTGCCCTGTTTGTGTCATTTCTGTCTGCCTCATTTTTCATTATGGCTGAAGTGCTGGCAGAGTTGATAGCGAACTGCCCTGTTTGTATCATTTCTGTCTGCCTCATGTTTCATTATGGCTGAAGTGCTGGCGGAGTTGATAGCGAACTGCCCTATTTGTGTCATTTCTGTCTGCCTCATGTTTCATTATGGTGGGAGTGCTGGCGGAGTTGATAGCAAACTGCCCTGTTTGTGTCATTTCTGTCTGCCTCATGTTTCATTATGGTGAGAGTGCTGGCGGAGTTGATAGCGAACTGCCCTGTTTGTGTCATTTCTGTCTGCCTCATGTTTCATTATGGCTGAAGTGCTGGCGGAGTTGATAGCGAACTGCGCTGTTTGTGTCATTTCTGTCTGCCTCATATTTCATTATGGCTGAAGTGCTGGCGGAGTTGATAGCGAACTGCCCTGTTTGTGTCATTTCTGTCTGCCTCATGTTTCATTATGGCTGAAGTGCTGGCGGAGTTGATAGCAAACTGCCCTGTTTGTGTCATTTCTGTCTGCCTCATGTTTCATTATGGCTGAAGTGCTGGCGGAGTTGATAGCGAACTGCCCTGTTTGTGTCATTTCTGTCTGCCTCATGTTTTATTATGGTGGAAGTGCTGGCGGAGTTGATAGCGAACTGCCCTGTTAGTATCATTTCTGTCTGCCTCATGTTTCATTATGGCTGAAGTGCTGGCGGAGTTGATAGCGAACTGCCCTGTTTGTGTCATTTCTGTCTGCCTCATGTTTCATTATGGTACGAGTGCTGGCGGAGTTGATAGCGAACTGCCCTGTTTGTGTCATTTCTGTCTGCCTCATGTTTCATTATGGCTGAAGTGCTGGCGGAGTTGATAGCGAACTGCCCTGTTTGTGTCATTTCTGTCTGCCTCATGTTTCATTATGGCTGAAGTGCTGGCGGAGTTGTTAGCGAACTGCCCTGGATGTATCATTTCTGTCTGCCTCATGTTTTATTATGTGCTGAAGTGCTGGCGGAGTTGATAGCTAACTGCCCTGTTTGTATCATTTCTGTCTGCCTCATGTTTCATTATGGCTGAAGTGCTGGCGGAGTTGATAGCTAACTGCCCTGTTTGTGTCATTTCTGTCTGCCTCATGTTTCATTATGGTGGGAGTGCTGGCGGAGTTGATAGTGAACTGCCCTGTTTGTGTCATTTCTGTCTGCCTCATGTTTCATTATGGTGGAAGTGCTGGCGGAGTTGATAGCGAACTGCCCTGTTTGTGTCATTTCTGTCTGCCTCATGTTTCATTATGGCTGAAGTGCTGGCGGAGTTGATAGCTAACTGCCCTGTTTGTGTCATTTCTGTCTGCCTCATGTTTCATTATGGTGGGAGTGCTGGCGGAGTTGATAGTGAACTGCCCTGTTTGTGTCATTTCTGTCTGCCTCATGTTTCATTATGGTGGAAGTGCTGGCGGAGTTGATAGCGAACTGCCCTGTTTGTGTCATTTCTGTCTGCCTCATGTTTCATTATGGCTGAAGTGCTGGCGGAGTTGATAGCTAACTGCCCTGTTTGTATCATTTCTGTCTGCCTCATGTTTCATTATGGTTGGAGCGCTGGCGGAGTTGATAGCGAACTGGCCCGGTAGTGTCATATGAACCCGGTCGGACGACGATTCGACGCCCGGATCCGTCGCTTGATAAAGTGAGGAGAAGACTGGTCTCCTATTCCCCCTGACTCTCAGGCTTACAAAATGTGAAAGCGCTATCACATCACAGTCCCATAGCAAGAAACTGCTTTCTGTCAAATCCCCCTCCTCCCAACCCATGATTTAACTGGGGTGACGGAGTAGGGGGCATCCTCAATCAACAGAGACGTTAGACAACTTTTTCCCTCGCTGACCCACAGGACATCCTTGGGCAAGGAAGGAGGGGGGGGGGGGGGGGGAACTCGTTCAAACAACGTAAAAATACCTACTTATGTCCTGGATTGAGATTGAGAGCAACGGGCAGGTAGTTGTTGGTTATCGGCTCAAGTTCGCAATAGTAGACAGGGGGTTTCTTTATAGAGACATTGGCAAGGGCCACTACCAAGAAGGAAGGCAGTGGAAAACTACATTCTTTAAGATATCTGAAAAGCGTCGCATCAGAAGTGGACAGTCCACATTCTTTGGGCATGTCATGAGAAGGGGAAAGTTGGGGAATGTCGTCACAACGGGAAGTTGGCGGGGAAGAGAGGCAAGGGGAGATCAAGACAGAAACTGTAGGACAGTTTTACATTATGGCATGAAGGAACATCAGAATCAGAAATAATTGGCAGCACACGAGAGAGGGAGAGCGAGAGAGAGAGAGAGAGAGAGAGAGAGAGAGAGAGAGAGAGAGAGAGAGGAGGGAGGGAGGGAGAGAGAGAGAGAGAGAGAGAGAGAGAGAGAGGAGGGAGGGAGGGAGAGAGAGAGAGCTGTAGACAGACATGATCACCAACGCCAGACAACATGGACTACAAGAAAATTGGCTGTACACGAGACAGAAGGCTATGGACAGACATGATCACCAACGCCACACGGTATGGACTATAAGAAGATTGGCAGTACACGAGACAGAAGGCTGTGGACAAAACCTCTGAATGAACACTTTTAACTGACTACCAACAGAAGTGTTCCCTAACTGTGCTGTCCTGTGAACGTATTTATTAACTGCCAACAGAGATGTCCCCTAATTGTGCTGTCGTGTAAACATATATATTGACTGTCAACAGAGGTGTTGTCTACATGTAATATAATGTAAACATATTTATTGACTGTCAACAGAGGTGTTCCCCACCTGTAATATAATGTAAACATATATATTGACTGTCAACAGAGGTGTTGTCTACCTGTAATATCATGTAAACATATTTATTGACTGTCAACAGAGGTGTTGTCTACCTGTAATATCATGTAAACATATTTATTGACTGTCAACAGAGGTGTTGTCTACCTGTAATATTATGTACACATATTTATTGACTGTCAACAGAGGTGTTCCCCACTTGTAATATCATGTCAACATATTTATTGACTGTCAACAGAGGTGTTCCCCACGTGTGCTATCCTGAAGAACTTCTTCAACAGCGGCAAAGCTGTGGAGGGTGAAGCGGTGGCAGTCAATGGACGGTTCACCATCGACCCCGACGGAGTAGGAGGAGTGGAGGGATTCGAGGTGACCTGCAGTTTCCCAACAACAATCATCAGCATCGAGACACGTAAGATTGCTTTTTAATTACTAATGTTTGCATTTAAGGCACTTATCTTCAAGTGGTATTAGATACTACATACTCTTTGAGTTTGAGGAATGTCTGTTGGTCATGCATACCTACATATGTATGTATGTACGTACGTGTGAGAGTGGGTGAGATTGTGTGAGAGTGAGTAAAAGTGTGTGAATATGTGAGAAAGTGTGTGTGAGTGTTTGAGAAAGTGTGTGAGTGTGTGAGAGTGTTTCAGAAAGCGTGTGAGAGTATATGTTAAAGTGTGTGAAAGTGTGTGAGATTGTGTTTGAGAGAGTGTGTGAGAGTATGTTTGAGAGAGAGAGAGAGAGAGAGAGAGAGAGAGAGAGAGAGAGAGAGAGAGAGTCTATGAGAAAGTGGGTGAAGATGTGTGTGAGAGTGTGTCTATGAAGATAACCATATCACCTACCAAGTGCCAATCGATGGATGGATGGATTGGTTGATATATGTATGGATGGGTGGCTGGATGAATGGATTGATGTATGTATGAATAGGTGGGTGCATAGCTGGATGGATGGATTGATATATGTATGGATGGGTGGCTGGATGAATGGATTGATGTATTTATGGATGGGTGGGTGGATGAATGGATGTATAGATGGGTGGGTGGGTGTAGGATGGATTGGTGTATGTATGTATGTATGTATGTATGTATGTATGTATGTATGTATGTATGTATGTATGTATGTATGTATGTATGTATGTATGTATGTATGTATGTATGTATGTATGTATGTATGTATGTATGTATGTATGTATGTATGTATGTATGTATGTATGTATGTATGTATGTATGTATGTATGTATGTATGTATGTATGTATGTATGTATGTATGTATGTATGTATGTATGTATGTATGTATGTATGTATGTATGTATGTATGTATGTATGTATGTATGTATGTATGTATGTATGTATGTATGTATGTATGTATGTATGTATGTATGTATGTATGTATGTATGTATGTATGTATGTATGTATGTATGTATGTATGTATGTATGTATGTATGTATGTATGTATGTATGTATGTATGTATGTATGTATGTATGTATGTATGTATGTATGTATGTATGTATGTATGTATGTATGTATGTATGTATGTATGTATGTATGTATGTATGTATGTATGTATGTA
>OY992897.1:70733619-70893619 GCA_963921405.1 Cepaea hortensis | reverse complement strand
ATTCTTAATGTTAATGTCAGTTATATGTCTTTTACCGGAAGTGGCAATCAACCCCAGCAGATTGTTGGTTGTTTGTGATGTATTAGGCAAGATACGTTCAGCAGCTTGCCATTTCTTTCTGATTGACCGACGCTCATGTCACTGTTAGAAATAAACGCAAGGCGATATGATTGCGGGTTGTCGCATCAGATTGCGCGATTTATAATTATTTATGTGAGATGTAATTATTTATTGATTGTTTGTGGTTTGTTTAATGATTGTTTCAGGTTTATTTGTTGATTGTTGAGGTTTATTTGTTGATTTTTATGCTTATTTGATGATTGTTTGAGGTTTCTTTATTTATTAGATGCTTTTTTATTTATTGATTGTTTGGTGGTTTGTTTATTGATTTATTGGAGTTTATTTTTTATTGTTTGAGGTTTGTTTGTTGATTGTTTCAGGTTGGTTTGTTGATTGTTTTAGGTTTTTTATTGATTATTTGAGGTTAAATTATAGATTATTTGAGGTTTCATTATTTATTGATTTATTTATTGATTGATTTATTTATTATTTATTTTTTTTTTTTGGGGGGGGGGTGTTGATTTATTGACTGTTTTAGGTTGATTTATTGATTGTTTGGAGTTGACTTATTGATTGTTTGAGGTTTAACTATTTATTGATTGTTTGAGGTTTAACTATTTATTGGTTGTTTGGGGTTTAGCTATGTATTGATTGTTTATGTGTATTTATTGATTCTTTGGGGTTTAACTATTTATTGGATTTTTTTAGATTTTTTTTTTTTATTCTTTAACCGTTTATTAATTGTTTGACGTTTAACTATTTATTGATTGTTTCTGTGCATGTATTGATTGTTTGAGTTTGGTTTATTGATTGTTTATTATTTAACTGTTTATTGATTGTTTCAGGTTGATTTACTGACTGATTTGAGGTTTATCTGTTGATTGCTTGAGATTTGTCCCTTGATGAAATGAGGTTGTAAAACTGTTTCAGGCTGGGCCGGAAGTTTCGGCGAGGACAAGTGTGCCTGCGGGGTCAATGGGAACTGTGCCGGAGGACCCCAGGCTGCCTGCAACTGTGACATGGCAGACGATGTCCTCAGATCTGACAGTGGCTCCCTCATCAACAAAACATCCATGCCTGTCTGTCAGGTACAGCAGATGTGTTGACATATATGTACAACAGATATATCGACATATATGTTCAACAGATATGTTGACATATATGTACAATAGATATGTACAACAGATATGTACAATAAGTATGTTTCATATATAACAAAAATTTTCCTTGGTCTCTGGGTACTGAGATCGGATACCCGTTTGTATTGTTGCACACGTAAAATATCCCTTGGCAATTGGAAATCGAAAAAGAGTAGCCTAACGGCGCTTTCCGAGCAAATTTTTTTGTTAAATCTACCCAAAGTATTTCAGGATCCTCTCCGGTACTGCGGAGTTTGTGCACTGAGTTGAGATTCTCCGGACTCAGGCTTGAATTAGGAGTAGAAAGGAGCACATATGGGTTACACCTGTTTGCTGTGATGTTGATCCGTCGACTAAACTAAAGTTATTTTGTTCTTCTACCTCAGATCTGTTTCAGCATTGACCCCATCACCCCTACTCCAGGGACGACAGGACCGGTGTCCATGTTGAGGTACAAACTGGGAGAGCTCCAGTGTGACACCGACCAAGGTAAACATGGCGTGGTATCATTTAGATATACCTCGTGCTCTTGTTGTGTGCCAACAGCTTTGAATCGAGTTGTTCCCCCTATCATTATCATCATCATCATCATCATCATCATCATCATCATCATCATCATCATCATCATCATCATCATCATCATCATTATCATCATCACCATCATAATATCATCATTATCATCATCATCATCATCATCATATCATCATATCATCATCATCATCATCATCATCATCATCATGATCAAGTGCCCTGCCAGATAACGTTGGCGTTCATGTCTCTCCACAGATCATCGTCCTTTGTGTTCTGGATCAACTCTGCTGATAATATTCCTCCACGCCACCCTCTCTGTCCATCCAGCAAAATTTCTCTTGGTCTGCCGTTGTCTTTCTTCCCCTTGATCTTTCCAGTTGTTACAACGTTCTCCAATGCCTCTCTTCTCATCACATTAGCAAAGAAAGCTGTTTGTGTTTTTTCTTATTGTTGTATATAATGCTCTAGTTTCATTAGCCTCATTCAGATAATCGTTGTTAGTTATGCTTGCAGTCCAAGGATGTCGCATCGGATGAGCATTTCCTAAGACAATCATTAACGTCATTCACTGACTATAAAGTGTGGATACTCATGAAATCTTGGGAAGATAATCTGGTGGTTTCTCTTTACATTCCACATCCACATGGGGGTCTTTTACCTCTGCCTTTGACAAACCTTTCCCCCTGTCAGGATAAGTGAGTAAACCGTTTGATCAGCTGCAGAGTTGTCCACTTATTCCGGTTAACCCTATATAACTTTAAAAATTGAGAACATCTTGCGGTCGTGTGTGACAATATAAAATTAACTCGAGACAATGTATTCCCTTAGTACATATAAATACAGAACCGACTAACAATAGCGTGAACAAAGAAACAGTGTTTCCTTTACCATATTCAACGAACAATAACCGATTGCTCAAATATATAAATATATATATATATATATATATATATAAATATATATATATATATTGGGTTTGAGCTTTGGTGGGATATGTGCTCATGGTTATGGTTATGGTCATGGTTATGGTTATGGTCATAGTTATGATCATGGTCATAGTTATGGTTATAGTTATGGTTATTATCATAGTTATGATCATGGTCATAGTTATGGTTATAGTTATGGTTATGGTTATGGTCATAGTTATGATCATGGTCATAGTTATGGTTATGGTTATAGTTATGGTCATAGTTATGATTATGGTTATGATCATGGTCATAGTTATGGTTATGGTCATAGTTATGGTTATGGTCATAGTTATGGTTATGGTCATAGTTATGGTTATGGTCATAGTTATGGTTATGGTCATGGTTATGGTCATGGTTATGGTTATGGTTATGGTCATGGTCATAGTTATGATCATGGTCATAGTTATGGTTATAGTTATGGTTATTATCATAGTTATGATCATGGTCATAGTTATGGTTATAGTTATGGTTATGGTTATGGTCATAGTTATGATCATGGTCATAGTTATGGTTATGGTTATAGTTATGGTCATAGTTATGATTATGGTTATGATCATGGTCATAGTTATGGTTATGGTCATAGTTATGGTTATGGTCATAGTTATGATCATGGTTATGATCATGGTCATAGTTATGGTTATGGTCATAGTTATGGTTATGGTCATAGTTATGGTTATGGTCATAGTTATGGTTATGGTCATAGTTATGGTTATGGTCATAGTTATGGTTATGGTCATAGTTATGGTTATGGTCATAATTATAGTTATGATTATGGTCATAATTATAGTTATGATTATGGTCATAGTTATGGTTATGGTCATAGTTATGATTATGGTCATAGTTATTGTTATGGTCATAGTTATGATTATGGTCATAGTTATGGTTATGGTCATAGTTATGGTTATGGTCATAGTTATGGTTATGGTCATAGTTATGGTCATAGTAATGGTTATGGTCATAGTTATGGTTATGGTCATAGTTATGGTTATGGTCATAGTTATGGTTATGGTCATAGTTATGGTTATGGTCATAGTTATGGTCATAGAAATGGTTATGGTCATAGTCATGGTTATGGTTATGGCCACGTGTTCAGATGCACCCACTGTGAACGGACATTTACAGCGCAAATTGGCCTTATCAGTCACACTCGCTACCGCCATAAGTTAAAAGTTATTATGCCTTTTTAAAGCACAAACTATCGTCTGTCAAGACGGCAAAGTGCCAATGAGTGAGTGAGTGGTTATGGTCATGGTTATGGTTATGGTTATGGTCATAGTTATGGTTATGGTCATGGTTATGGTCATAGTTATAGTCATGGTTATGGGCATGGTTATGGTTATGGTCATGGTTATGGGCATGGTATACACATGTCCAGGACCATCAGCCTGCCTTGAGTCTAAGATGTGACGTGGCCATCACAAGCTGTAGGCCCGGGTGCACTGGAGGGTGAAAAAGGGGGGGGGGGGCAGGTTGCCAGTCCTTTCCTCTGTTGGTGGGCGACAAATCGTCCGTCCGTGCTCATGACATCATCAGCCTAGATCCCTATCAACTACAGTAACACGCCCACAATTGAGTATGCAAACCAGACGCAATTTCATCACAGCTCACGAGGAACGTTTGTCTCTGCGTTGAAAACAGGAATGTCACACGTGGACCATAACTCACTGCCCAATCAGAGATAGTCAGATAGATATAAGGTGAAAACATTGTGAGAAATAAAATCAGAAATAGATATTAAATGTACATAACATGACACACACAACATACACATGTACTGAGAAATAAAATCAGAAATAGATATTAGATGTACATAACATGACACACACAACAGACACATGTACTGAGAAATAAAATCAGAAATAGATATTAGATGTACATAACATGACACACACAACAGACACATGTACTGAGAAATAAAATCAGAAATAGATATTAGATGTACATAACATGACACACACAACAGACACATGTACTGAGAAATAAAATCAGAAATAGATATTAGATGTACATAACATGACACACACAACAGACACATGTACTGAGTCAGACAATCAGAAATAGATATTAGATGTACATAACATGACACACACAACATACACATGTACTGAGTCAGACAATCAGAAATAGATATTAGATGTACATAACATGACACACACAACAGACACATGTACTGAGTCATACAATCAGAAATAGATATTAGATGTACATAACATGACACACACAACAGACACATGTACTGAGTCAGACAATCAGAAATAGATATTAGATGTACATAACATGACACACACAACATACACATGTACTGAGTCAGACAATCAGAAATAGATATTAGATGTACATAACATGACACATACAACATACACATGTACTGAGTCAGACAATCAGAAATAGATATTAGATGTACATAACATGGCACACACAACATACACATGTACTGAGTCAGACAATCAGAAATAGATATTAGATGTACATAACATGACACACACAACATACACATGTACTGAGTCAGACAATCAGAAATAGATATTAGATGTACATAACATGACACACACAACAGACACATGTACTGAGTCAGACAATCAGAAATAGATATTAGATGTACATAACATGACACACACAACATACACATGTACTGAGTCAGACAATCAGAAATAGATATTAGATGTACATAACATGACACACACAACAGACACATGTACTGAGTCATACAATCAGAAATAGATATTAGATGTACATAACATGACACACACAACAGACACATGTACTGAGTCAGACAATCAGAAATAGATATTAGATGTACATAACATGACACACACAACAGACACATGTACTGAGTCAGACAATCAGAAATAGATATTAGATGTACATAACATGACACACACAACATACACATGTACTGAGTCAGACAATCAGAAATAGATATTAGATGTACATAACATGGCACACACAACATACACATGTACTGAGTCAGACAATCAGAAATAGATATTAGATGTACATAACATGACACACACAACATACACATGTACTGAGTCAGACAATCAGAAATAGATATTAGATGTACATAACATGACACACACAACATACACATGTACTGAGTCAGACAATCAGAAATAGATATTAGATGTACATAACATGACACACACAACATACACATGTACTGAGTCAGACAATCAGAAATAGATATTAGATGTACATAACATGACACACACAACATACACATGTACTGAGTCAGACAATCAGAAATAGATATTAGATGTACATAACATGACACACACAACATACACATGTACTGAGTCAGATTGGCTTCTTATCTCTGCAGGCACCACCACCAACTGCCAGAACGCTCGCCAGAAGGCGGGTACTAGCATCAAGACAATCCAGGAGACAGCAGTTCCGGTTAACTTCCAGGCCCCTGTGCCAGTCGGCTGTCGGTTCTACCCGGACCCTCCAGTTGGCGTCCTTGTTAGTGTTGCTTGATGTACATTCATCTGTTCGTTGTAGATTGTGGGGTGTGGGTTGGTTGGTTGGTTGGTTGGTTGGTTGGTTGGTTGGTTGGTTGGTTGGTTGGTTGGTTGGTTGGTTGGTTGGTTGGTTGGTTGGTTGGTTGGTTGGTTGGTTGGTTGGTTGGTTGGTTGGTTGGTTGGTTAGTTGGTTAGTTGGTTGGTTGGTTGGTTGAAGGATTGAGTGGATGACTGGTTGGTTGGTAGGTTGAGTTATTGGTGGATTGAGTGGATGGTTAGTTGGTTGGTTGATTGAGTTGGCTGGTTGGTTGGTTGAGTTGATGGTGAGTTGAGTGGATGATTGATTGGTTGATTGCATTCTTGAATGATAGGTTGTTAATTGACTGGTTGATTGTTTGGTCGGCCGGTGGTTAGTTGGTTTGCTGGTCGACTGGTTGGCTGGTTGGTTGGTGTGTTGTTAATTGGTTGGTTGGTTGGTCGGTTGTCTGGTATGTTGTTAATTGGTTGGTTGGTTGGTATGTTGTTAATTAGTTGATTGGTATGTTGTTATTTGGTTGGTATGTTCTTAACTGGTTGTTATTGTGTTGATTGACTGACTGGTTGGTTAGTATATTGTCAGTCGTTTGGCGGGTTGGTTGTAAGATCTATGGAACACTTGATTTCTAACTGATAAGTCCACTGGGTTGACTCTCAGGTAGTGTGAACCAAGAAAATGGATGCACTTGCATCTATTAGGGTGAGACTGACGTAGAGTTTCCTTCAGCCCGGTACCAGAATAGTGTCTTCGTGGGGATTGTGTTGCCTGGCTGTCTTTCCCCTGCCCAGTAATCAGTGGGGTGTTCAATACCGGTACTGCAGCTTCCCATCTGTGGAGAGGGGTGGTGATCCTTGCAACGTTAGTCCCACTGAGACCCCAATCTGTGCATAAAGTAGTAAATACAAACATTTGGTAGGTGTAGCTCCTGCGAACAGATGAGACATTACTAAACATGGACGCTGTGAACATACCTTACAATGGACTCCATAAAGGTGAACATTGATCACAGGGTGAAAATAAGAAACGATCCAAAACTACATAATAATAAAATAATACAATAAAATAAGTATTCTGTGACACAACAAGTTACTTTTCGATTATATAAATCTTCATAAGGGACGAAACAATACAAACAGATCTAAAGAAAAAAACAACATAAAATTATAACAACGTCACCCATCGTAGGCCGTAGCTCAAGATTTGCCCGATCGCCGCGACTGACGTCCGTCAATCGATATGGACCCGAACGATCAAGTCTTCTCACTGGCAAGGCACACCAGGCAGCCTAAAGTCCAGCAAGCAATAATTAAATTGATTTATTTGGTTGTTTCGGGATTTGAGATTTAAAGACTGGTGTGCCTTGCCACTGAGAAGACCTGATCGTTTGGGTCCACATCGATTGAGAGACGTCAGTCGCGGCGATCGGGCTAATCTTGAGCTACGGCCTACTATGGATGACATTGTAATATTCTGTTGTGATAATTTGGCCGTGTCTAGCGTGTGCCGCGTGGTCTAGTGGTTACACACCCGCTTCACACGCCAGTGATCCGGGGTTTGTTTCCAGGTCCGGTCAAGGATACGCACTACGATGAGCTCAAACGAGAGCGAAACTCGAGTCTACTGCTTCCCCATTGACGTCGATAGGCCTTAGGTTCATACCAGAATACGATCAGCGTTGCTAGTAGTGGGTTGTGCTCAATATTTAAATCTCAAATCCCGAAACAACCAAATAAATCAATAAAATTATAAAATAATACTAAAACACAACTTCTTCCTTGCCAAGAACGAACAAAATTTTAGTGCAGTTCGGTTTTGAAAGATGCTCTTTTTCTACAAAGGTTGAATACAATGCAGATGTTAAAAGTTAATTAATAATAAGAAATGTGTGGCCAAAGGTGTGCAAACATTCAGATATGAATATATAGAGGGAAGTCAGCAGAGTTATACAGTTGCATCCACAACAGTATTGATTCCCGCTGGATTGATGCATCCCAGACACTAAGGTTCACTACAGACAGGTGCTCCGAGATCTTGGCCAGTTACTTTATGGTCATGTTCTTGCTGAGGTTGTTACATTTCAAATTAATCCTAGGGTAATAGATTAGGAAATGTGTCTTCTCGGATAAGGGCTAAACAGGTATTCCATCCTGCCCAAGGGTGTCCAGTAGACTAACGAAGGAATGGAGGCGTCTTTGGGGGCAATAATAGCGGCATTCCGTTGGCTAGAGGAGACTACTGGAACATACGTTGTATTTCCTTACGGATTCAAAGAGTATGCTTAGTTGGTTAGTTACTTAGTCGACTAACTAACTAAGCATACTCTTTGAACGAGTATGCTGAGTAAGGTGTAGAAAGGAACGTTTCGTCTGGAATGGCTATCGTCGCTTCAGAGGTCATAGATTGTGAGAATTGTATGGATATTTTGTCCTGGCCATGCGGGGGTGCGGGGGAATGAACAGGCTAATAGGCTAACAGGGAATGCACCTCTTGGTGGTATCTTGCCTATGGACAAGTGGGGGGTGGTCGTGGGCTTGTGGGACCAGGTGGAGAAGACGGAGGAACAGATTGAGAATCCATATGTGGAAAGAATGAGATTGCGGGGGGATAGGCAGGGGTTCTGAAAGAATCTCAAAACTGAGAGGGAAGATCAGGAGAATTTTAATCAGATAGCGGTGGGAACGATTAGTAGTATGACTCGTCGCTGGATGTTGAACAAGGGGACGGAGCACGTATGGGAACGTCCTGAGTTCAGTGATGTCTGTTCTTAACTCAACTCAACTCAACTGGAGGCGTCTTACATCTCCTTTGATTGGGGATACTCCTACCCCGCTAACAGCTGCCGGATCAGCATACAAATATTCTGACTGTCCTGTACGTCTGTCGAAGCTTCGATACTATACCTGTTGCCGACCAAGGCTTGGGGCCTGGTCTGCTCTGTCGCGACATTACGCTTTTAGGCTGCATTTCCTCGAACTAGGGTAAGTGTTATACCCTCCCAATTGCACTCCTCCTCCCCATGTCGTTGGCATAATGTGGGATGTCGGGTTTGATGAGCGCTGCCCAACATTCGGTACTAACAAAAAGCAGATAGCCATGGACCAGGCTAATATACTGAATAATCTACGAGAAGTAAGACGTTTGCGAGAACCAAGTGATGACTGTGAATCTACAACCATGGACAGACTGCGAGAACAGCAAGTTAAAAGAGGTGTGGGCAAACAAGAACACTACGCAGGAAGCTATGGAAGATTAATAAACAAACACAGAACTGGCGTCGTTAGCCTCTACACGCTGCGGGATTTGTTGAGGACGGGATCCGAGCACTTATGGACTGAATGGTTCGATGTGCAATGAGGATGATCTGTCGACTAACTAAAGTTATACCGTCTCTTGTAATACGTTAGCTCAGTCATATCTGACCACAACCTGACTTTAATTTAGCTCAGTAATTCACCAGTAACTACGTGTGTTCCAAGCTCTGCTATTATTTATACCGTCTCTTGGCATACGTTAGCTCATTCATATCTGACCACAACCTGACTTTAATTTAGCTCAGTAATTCACCACTAACTACGTGTGTTCCAAGCTCTGCTATTATTTACCTGGTGATCTGCAAACGAATCACCCGCAGCTGTGTTTAGAGCGTGGGATGCGCAATTGCGAACTTCCTCCGCGACACCTCCACCACAGAGCCGGCTATATTTTCTCTACTAATCCCAATTTAACCTTTCGCTCACACGGGCGTCCCCCTTTTCCCAAGCGGGTGTCATCCATCGGGCGGCTTAGCCAATCCTTGAGCTTCTGGCGGTACTGACCGTTAGTCCTTTGACCACCTAAACCACACATCCGGTTAATTAAATCCACTTACAGCCGCTCAAGACTTATTCAACTAATTAACCTTAATATTTTCATGTAGATTTTTCCTTTAGTTGTATGCCTGTTTATGTTGTTTATTCTGTGCTGACGAAGGCTTTAGCCGCAACGTCCATTTTGTTTATTGTAATCATGTTCTAGTACAGTCCACAATCTACTTCTCGTGTTTTGGTGATTCATTCATTATCATTTACCTGTGCAGGTTGTGAAAGCGGCAACACCTGTCTACCCACCGGGTACAGGCAGCACCACAGACATCAAGATTGTCTACATCACCATCAGCCTCAGCCAGGTGAGGCTGACCTTCCAGGACAACGAGTACTGCTCACAGAACATCTTCCTGTTCAACGCATCAACCTTGAACTTGCAGCTAGGCACCAACCTCGGTTTCTACTCTTTTGACGGACATCTGTCAGTTGAGTGGGCGGAGTTGAACCAGACGAGTAAATGTAAGTGGTTGATATGTGTTCATATGTGAACGATGTAATGTTTGGACATTCATGTTATCGGCAACACGGGGATCGTATATTCTCATATTTTAAATAGGAGATCTCCAGGTTTCGTTCTGCCTTGACTTGGTCATAACATGGGATATGAAAGTGCTGTTGACTTTATAGTGGTTATTGTTGTTGTTGTTGTTCTTCTTCTTCTTCTTCTTCTTCTTCTTCTTCTTCTTCTTCTTCTTCTTCTTCTTCTTC
Organism: Cepaea hortensis; assembly: GCA_963921405.1. Lineage (NCBI taxonomy): Eukaryota > Metazoa > Mollusca > Gastropoda > Stylommatophora > Helicidae > Cepaea > Cepaea hortensis. The sequence continues at coordinate 70,882,849 of OY992897.1, read as the reverse complement.
TTCTTCTTCTACCGGATCTGGATCAGACGTGGGCGATCCTGACTCTCCATCCCTATCAGACATCTGGTATTTTAATGAAGTTGGTGTTTCTTGTATTATCATTTTAAACCAGCTGTTTAGTCGTTCCACGGACATCTTCCTCTGTAGTCCTCTGTCTATCTTACGAAGTATTTTCCCTATAAGGATACTGTTTCTAGTCCAGCTCTTCTTTTGATGTGTCCAACAAATGTCATTTGTCTTTTACCTATGATTGTGAGGGGTGATCCTGTAAAACATGTCGCACACAATGGAACATCTGCGCTTGTTTTCTTTGAATTCTCCTCTTTGACTTGGCGACATCAATTAACTCAGAAGTCGAAGTGGGTTCACCTGATGGCGAGGGACACTGGTAATAGGGAAAGCTAATCCACACGCAAAAATCAGTTCAGTACACTAGAAGTAGTAGCGCGTGTGTGACTACACAAGAGTTCAAAGCAAGAGACCGCAAAATACAAAAAAATAAAAACAACAATAAAAATCCACACCATTATTCTCAAAAACCACAAGTTCCACAGCCTTAATTTTCTTTACCATTTCATTATTGATTATCCACCATTGACATCCATACAGAAGGATAAGTCATACACAACTTCTCATTAAGCGGACAGTGGTACTTATGATTTATGTGTTTTTCCAGATGTCAGAAATTATCATGCACACTCCTAGAAACACAAAGGCGTAAAATCACATCAAGTGAGCTGAGATGCGAAAGAAACGCAACTCGAAAAACAAGAAAAAAATAGAGAGACGTATGAAAGACTAAGAACAAGTGCAATGATGACACCTATCACTGACTTTATAGAACACCAAAGAATTAAATGGTACTGACATTTTGTTAGAATAGAACAACATCAACAAGCGGCTAGAGTGTTCTACATGAGAACATCGGGATTCAATGACGACCCAGGAAGAAATATCTAGATTGAGTAAAAGAAACAGTGAAGAAATGGCATTTGCACAAGCAACAAGCACCTACCTCACTTGCTTCACGGCAAAAGTAATAGGACAAAAGAAGAAAACGATAGAAGAAATAATCGCTTTATAACTAACAATTGCTTTATAGTTTATTGTCATACAATTTGTTAGAAATGTGTGCATATTTTTACTGTCTGAACAACGTCATTAGAAAATAATAAGTTGATAATTTTTTATATGACTAGCATAACTTTATCAAATGAAAATTTTGTGGTTAGTTAAATAAATAAAATAAACTACAAAGCTGGCGATAATTTGCCGATAATAGACAGGATTATGCAACATAATCTCCATGGAAACCAACTGACCAATCGCTATGATGTTTTAGATATCCAGAAAGCTTGCCAGGATTACCCAGACGTGTGCGCCAACTATGGTTTGCCCAGGGGCTTCTCACTGACCAGCAAGGACGAGCTTCCGGTGACCAGAGTCCTCGTGTCTAAACCAGGTGTCGCTGTTGTCGTGGGAGATGTGGAATGCCTTGGTATGCACATTTCTATTATTAAACTGTTTTTCCATTGTTAGTTAGATCTTATATATGACTGGGCTACCTATCGTATGACAGTAGACGGTACTACCTGCTTTCTGTTAGCGCCGAATGTTGGGCGGCGCTCACCGAACCCGACGCCCTAGATTGTGCTAACGACCTTGGGCAGAGGAGCGCAATTAGGAGGGTACAAGCCTTTGTCTAGTGCGAGGAAATGCAATCTAAAGACTAAATGTCATTGTAGGGCAAACCAGGTCATAAGTCTTGGACGTCAACTAGTCTAGGATCGCACTCTGATAGGCGGACAGTTAGAGTATTGCTTTGCTGATCCGGCAGCTTGTCTTGTTCCAGATGTATCGGTGTTACCTTTCCTCTGGAGTAAACTAGGCAGGCGGAGAGAGGGATCATGCTGCATGGCCAAAACATGGTCTCTACAATTAAGCTCAGACTTGTGCTATGGAGAAGTTATAATGCCTTTTTTTTTTTTTTTGAAGCACAATGTAACAAACTATCCACTGTCAAAACGGTAAGGTACCAGTTTTTTCCCATTACTTCTTGCTTTCTTCATTACTTCCATCCGTCCCTTCTCCCTTACTTTCTTCCCTCCTTCTTTCATATCCCGCGGGGATTAAAGCAAACAATCTGTTTCTTCTTGTGTCCTATTGCTTTTGTCGGAAGCGTCCCAGAGAGGCATCACCTGACAAGAAAGTTCCGTGTTTCGCTCGTCGTGTTGCATGTACTAAAGTTGTATATTATTTCTTCAATGTCGGTTTTACTCCATCTAACCAACTCTTCCCGGGTCGTCGTGTTGCATGTACTAAAGTTTTATATTATTTCTTCAATGTCTGTTTTACTCCATTTAACCAACTCTTCCCGGGTCGTCCTGTTGCCTTGTATCCCCATGTTCTCAGGAACACTCTAGCCGTTGGTCGATCCTGTTCCATTCTAGCTAAATGTTTTAACCATTTAATTCTTTGGTGTTCTATAAAGTCATTAATAGGTGTCATCCCTACAGTCGTTCCTAGTTTCCCATTTGTCTCTCTTTATCTTCTGGTTTTTGTTTTTCTTTCTTTTTTTTGTTTTTTTTTTGGTTTTTTGAAGCTGCGTTTCTTATGCATCAAACTGTTATATCTTCAAAATGTGCTCTGTTAAGTTGAGCTGAGTCAAGAAGCGATAAAATAGCACTAGGGACATTTTCCTACGTGCTCCGTCCACATCTGCAACGACCAGCGAAGAGTTCCAATACTAATGATACCAGTAGCAGTCTGATTATGTGTCCGTCTGGGTCTTTCCTCTGATCCTGAGTGTGGGCCAGACCTCTCGTCACCCACTTCAGCAACGTTATCTTCAAGCTGTGATGATCTACCCATTCTTCTGCACTATACACGCGATCCCAATGTTCCCCGACCACGTCTGCCTTATCATGCACCAGTACCCCACCAAGCTGTGCAGACCCAGCCAATCTATCCGCCTGCTCCTTTCCCAACACACCAGCATGTCCTGGGGAAAACAAATCCAACAGATGCTCTCTATTTTTTTAATTGTTGAACTGAAACCTTGCACTATGTCTGAAGCATGTCTGTCTTCACCTTTCTCGTCATACTTTGTGAGTCCGTTATAAACTTATAATCACGACACGCGTGCGCTGTTAGTCTTCCAGCCAGTGAAACGCCGCTGTGACTCCCTCCACCTCCATTCTCAGACTAGATACCGTGGTATCTTAAGCCAGGCTCTCCGACACCACACACCATCTACCAACCTTCGCTACGATCCACCGGGCACTTCTTTTACCACTTAGCACAGAGCCATCCATGTAGATGATTACAAAAAAATGTGCTTCTAATATGTTTTTGTTTTCACTTCTTTCATAACCCCACTGATTCAATCCATACCTTTATCGAATTGGCTTCTGTTTTCCTCAGACCTGAAGGAAAGTTGTCAGGAAATCCTGGACACTAACAGCAAATTAACGGGGTTTATTGGCGGCAAAAGATACGCCATTGACACGGATGGTCCTCGAGAAGTTGATCCTTTTGTGGTCAACTGCGAATTTGACCAAATTAATGGAAATGGAGTCAGTGAGGTAATAAATAAATGATTTGTATATTATAGTTGTTTTGTCTTTCCATTATATGCCAACAGGGGCCGCAGCAGTTTAATACACTTAGAATGTAGGTCAAATTTGGAAAATTAAGTACATGACATCATCAAAAAATGTGCTTAAAAATTCATTAAATTAGTTACATTAGTTACTGCTATGCCGGCTTCCTGGCCTAGAGGTTAGCGACTTTTCTGCGTAACTCATATACTCTTTTCGGTAACGTGACGACGGTGAGAATCAGCAGTGGTTCGAATCGCGTCAGTAACTTACGGGGTATGTGAACCGGTCGCTCAGAAAGCAATGGCAAACTACTGAGCGTAATCTTGCCAAGAAATCAACAATCAGCTGAAAGATGCTGATGTTGACAGCAATGTCCTGTCTATACACGTCTCTTCATATTGTCAAATAACTTCTGCAACGTGTTTGTTATTATTTCTTGAATAGTAATTCTGATTACTTCTTTCAGGTCCTCAACTGTGTATACATTATTTTTGTAAACATTTCCTTTCAAGAAACCCCATAGAATTACTCCAGCAGACGACAGCCATGCTCTGTACATTGCTTCATGGTGGACCACGGAGCACATTTTTATGACGTCATCAAATTTGTTGTAGAAACAGGCTTGCCAGCTGTCGCTGTGGTCGCGTGCTCGGTAAAGGCAGATTTTGTTTGACTTGAGCTAACTGGTCGATCCAATCTAAACAGGGAACCAGAAAAAGTCCTGGCAAGTACAGGCAGCCGGTGTAATGTTAATCACATCACGTGACCCATGAAGTACCAAATAGTCTACACAATTATGGGAATAGCATCATATACCCCGTCTCAACCAGTGTAAATGAGTCCCCCATCATATACCCCGTCTCAACCAGTGTAAATGAGTCCCAAAAATGTCAGTGTGTGGGTAACCCATACCAAAGCCAGGTTAAATGAGTCTCAAAAGTGTCAGTGTGTGGGTGGCCCATACCAAGCCAAGGTTAAATGAGTCTCAAAAGTGTCAGTGTGTGGGTGACCCATACCAAAGCCAGGTAAATGAGTCGCAAATATGTCAGTGTATAGGTGACCCATACCAAGGCCAGGTAAATGAGTCCCAAAATTGTCACTGTGTGGGTGACCCATACCAAGGCCAGGTAAATGAGTCTCAAATATGTCAGTGTGTGGGTGAACCATACCAAGGCCAGGTAAATGAGTCCCAACAGTGTCAGTGTGTGGGTGACCCATACCAAGGCCAGGTAAATGAGTCCCAACAGTGTCAGTGTGTGGGTGACCCATACCAAGGCCAGGTAAATGAGTCCCAACAGTGTCAGTGTGTGGGTGACCCATACCAAGGCCAGGTAAATGAGTCCCAACAGTGTCAGTGTGTGGGTGACCCATACCAAGGCCAGGTAAATGAGTCCCAACAGTGTCAGTGTGTGGGTGACCCATACCAAGGCCAGGTAAATGAGTCCCAACAGTGTCAGTGTGGGGGTGACCCATACCAAGGCCAGGTAAATGAGTCTCAAAAGTGTCAGTGTGTGGGTGACCCATACCAAGGCCATGTAAATGAGTCTCAAAAGTGTCAGTGTGTGGGTGACCCATACCAAGGCCAGGTAAATGAGTCTCAAAACTGTCAGTGTGTGGGTGACCCATACCAAGGCCAGGTTAAATGAGTCTCAAAAGTGTCAGTGTGTGGGTGACCCATACCAAGGCCAGGTAAATGAGTCCCAGAAATGTCAGTGTGTGGATGACCCATACCAAGGCCAGGTAAATGAGTCTCAAAAGTGTCAGTGTGTGGGTGACCCATACCAAGGCCAGGTAAATGAGTCTCAAAATTGTCAGTTTGTGGGTGACCCATACCAAGGCCAGGTTAAATGAGTCTCAAAAGTGTCAGTGTGTGGGTGACCCATACCAAGGCCAGGTAAATGAGTCTCAAAAATGTCAGTGTGTGGGTGACCCATACCAAGGCCAGGTAAATGAGTCTCAAAAATGTCAGTGTGTGGGTGACCCATACCAAGGCCAGGTTAAATGAGTCTCAAAAGTGTCAGTGTGTGGGTGACCCATACCAAGGTCAGGTAAATGAGTCCCAGAAATGTCAGTGTGTGCATGACCCATACCAAGGCCAGGTAAATGAGTCTCAAAAGTGTCAGTGTGTGGGTGACCCATACCAAGGCCAGGTAAATGAGTCTCAAAAATGTCAGTGTTTGGGTGACCCATACCAAGGCCAGGTTAAATGAGTCTCAAAAGTGTCAGTGTGTGGGTGGCCCATACCAAGGCCAGGTAAATGAGTCTCAAAAATGTCAGTGTGTGGGTGACCCATACCAAGGCCAGGTTAAATGAGTCTCAAAAGCGTCAGTGTGTGGGTGACCCATACCAAGGCCAGGTAAATGAGTCTCAAAAATGTCAGTGTGTGGGTGACCCATACCAAGGCCAGGTAAATGAGTATCAAAAATGTCAGTGTGTGGGTGACCCATACCAAGGCCAGGTAAATCAGTCCCAAAAATATCAGTGTGTGGGTGACCCATACCAAGGCCAGGTAAATGAGTCCCAAAAATGTCAGTGTGTGGGTGACCCATACCAAGGCCAGGTAAATGAGTCCCAAAAATGTCAGTGTGTGGGTGACCCATACCAAGGCCAGGTAAATGAGTCCCAAAAATGTCAGTGTGTGGGTGACCCATACCAAGGCCAGGTTAAATGAGTCTCAAAAGCGTCAGTGTGTGGGTGACCCATACCAAGGCCAGGTAAATGAGTCTCAAAAATGTCAGTGTGTGGGTGACCCATACCAAGGCCAGGTAAATGAGTATCAAAAATGTCAGTGTGTGGGTGACCCATACCAAGGCCAGGTAAATCAGTCCCAAAAATATCAGTGTGTGGGTGACCCATACCAAGGCCAGGTAAATGAGTCCCAAAAATGTCAGTGTGTGGGTGACCCATACCAAGGCCAGGTAAATGAGTCCCAAAAATGTCAGTGTGTGGGTGACCCATACCAAGGCCAGGTAAATGAGTCTCAAAAATGTCAGTGTGTGGGTGACCCATACCAAGGCCAGGTTAAATGAGTCTCAAAAGCGTCAGTGTGTGGGTGACCCATACCAAGGCCAGGTAAATGAGTCTCAAAAATGTCAGTGTGTGGGTGACCCATACCAAGACCAGGTAAATCAGTCCCAAAAATATCAGTGTGTGGGTGACCCATACCAAGGCCAGGTAAATGAGTCCCAAAAATGTCAGTGTGTGGGTGACCCATACCAAGGCCAGGTAAATGAGTCCCAAAAATGTCAGTGTGTGGGTGACCCATACCAAGGCCAGGTAAATGAGTCTCAAAAATGTCAGTGTGTGGGTGACCCATACCAAGGCCAGGTTAAATGAGTCTCAAAAGCGTCAGTGTGTGGGTGACCCATACCAAGGCCAGGTAAATGAGTCTCAAAAATGTCAGTGTGTGGGTGACCCATACCAAGGCCAGGTAAATGAGTATCAAAAATGTCAGTGTGTGGGTGACCCATACCAAGGCCAGGTAAATCAGTCCCAAAAATATCAGTGTGTGGGTGACCCATACCAAGGCCAGGTAAATGAGTCCCAAAAATATCAGTGTGTGGGTGACCCATACCAAGGCCAGGTAAATGAGTCTCAAAAATGTCAGTGTGTGGGTGACCCATACCAAGGCCAGGTAAATGAGTCCCAAAAATATCAGTGTGTGGGTGACCCATACCAAGGCCAGGTAAATGAGTCCCAAAAATGTCAGTGTGTGGGTGACCCATACCAAGGCCAGCAAACGGTAAGTACCATGAGATGTGTTGAGTATTTGATGCTCGTGCCATATATTCATAGATCAATCAGCACTCGATGGCTAATGCAGTCAATACACTGCTGTGCTGGCTGGCACTCAGAGCTCATAGGAAAGGTCAGGCAAACACATAATCAGGCTGCAACTGGTATCATTAATATTGGGACTCTTCACTGGCTGTTGAAGATAAGAACGGAGCACCATGGCAATGACCCGAGTGCTGTAATGTCGGTTTTGATTCAACTCATCTCCACTTTTTCATCTAGCACAGCCCTTAACCGAGCACCTGGTCGCTCTGTGCTCAAACACTTGTGTCTTCTACAGGTGGTGACCAGCGGTCAGTGGGTGGCAGAGGTCTCAGTGACAGGCCAAGTTCCCCCCGCCGTCTTCTCTGTGCCTGTGCTGTATAATGGAGTGTCTTATGAGCAAATCAGTGCCCTGGCTCAAGTCTCAGCCTTCTGTTGGCAGGTATGTTTATAGTTGTTCTGTTTGTAAGTCCTTATCATTTTCAATCGTGCGACGTATGTTAGGTTCTAGCTCCTACATCGTGGGACGTGTGTGAGGTCCGAGATCCCACATTATGGGACGTGTGTTAGGTCCTAGGTCGCAGATCATGGGACGTGTGATAGGTGCGAAGTCCCACACCATGGGACGTGTGGTAGGTCCGAGGTCTCACATCATGGAATGTATGATAGGTCCGAGGTCTCACATCATGGGACGCGTGCTAGGCCTAGCTCGCACATCATGGGGTATGTGTTAGGTTCGAGGTCCCACATTATGGGACGTGTGTTACGTTCTAGGTCTCACATCATGGAACGTGTACTCAAACCTCAGCACTGTTCGGGGATTTTACAACAAACCCAAGTCTGTTCGCCAACTGCCGACTGACTGGCTAAACGGCTTGTATACATCAGCCAGACAAATTATCTCCCCGCACACATCACCAATTATCTCCCCGTACACATCACCAATTATCTCCCCGCACACATCACCAATTATCTCCCCGTACACATCACCAATTATCTCCCCGCACACATCACCAATTTTGGGTATCTCGTTTTGAAAATAAACAAAGAAGAAGAAGAGAAGGTGGAGAAAGCAGTGGCGACAGAATATGAGTAGAAAGTATGGGGGCTGGAGGGGGTGTGGAGATGAGAAAAACGAAGGAGGAAAGGAGAAAGAGGAAGAAGAAGACAAAGAAGAGGGGAAATTGAGAAAGAAGAAGAAGACAAGGAAGATAAAAGATGAAGAAGAGAATGATGAAGAAGACGAAGAAGAAGATGGCGATGAAGAAGACAACAAAAACGACCACCACGACCACAACTAAGACTGTGATGATGATGATAATGACGAAGTTGATGATGGTGAAAAAAAAACAATGAGTAGCGGAGAAAGAAAACGAATGTTAGTTTTAGACCTAGGAAGACGACAAAGATGATGGACAAAATTAGGGGAAGGAGAAAGAGGGATTTAGAAAGGCGAGAGAGGAAGAATGCATAAGATACGAGTGTGGAAAGCACAAATAAAGTTCATGGAACTGATAGGATCATCGATAAAATTCTATATAGTACTTGTTTCAAATAATCTCGATCTGTAGCACAAGATAATTGTCCAGATTCGCGTATCAAGCGGTAGACATTTTGATATGTATTACTCTTTCATACGGTTCCCAAGTAGAAATTGTCATACTGTAATCAACATACAGCTGAAAGATGCTGGTGTTGACAGCTAAGTCCTGTAAAGGATATGCTAAAAAAAAAAAAAAAAAGTCATAGACTACTTCAGTGGTTCCCAAGCTTTTTGAGCAGAGGGCAATATCTACTATTTTCGGTAGGTAAGCGGACCACAACGTTATAAAATTATAAAAGTCTTGCAATATCATTCTTACCTTTCTTAACTTTCGTCAACAAAATTATAAAACTTTAAACGCAGTCAATGTCATTACTACACGGCGGTCATTTTTTTGGTTTAAAATCAAAAGTGCATTTAACAATAAATTTTTATTCAGTTTAGAAAATCGCTATTATTGTAATTAATTTACAATTGTAACTGTTCTTCGTAACCAGTTACTTCAGTTAATATGCCAGTTTATCAAATCTGTCGTGCCCAAAGTCATAAGCGCAGTCGGTGAGTCTGGGACGTTGCTTGTTTTTATAACGGTCATTGCGGAAAATGGCTGCTCGCATCTGTAAGTCGAACCACAACGACAAATGTATCTGTGGGCGAATGAAGGCAAGTGTTCAAATTGTTCGACAGGCAATAGTCGCCAGAATGAAATCATATGATCAGCTGAAGGTGAAGCAGGCAGCTCCAGAAATTCACATCTCAGTGCAGAATTGGATTTCAAATCAATTACTTCGTGCTGAAGGTTTTGCTGTAATTGATGGAGCTTGGCATCTGGAAATACGAACAGATTTATGAAGAGGGCAAAATTATCCTCCTCTACTGTGAACTCTTGAAATCTTGACTGAAAGATACCCAGAAGACTTTCAACTTTTACTTTCTATTGTAACAAGTCACAAGCTTTAACGGTTCAACGTCTAACCGCAATGTTGGCGACCGGAAGTCCTCTCACACCTGTTCAGCGGCTTACTTCGAATTTTGTTCACAAATCTCACAACAACATCGATGACATGTTTCAGATGTAATGTCTTTCCACACAGAGCTTCTTGGTGAATGATACAATGATATTTTAATATAGTGCGGCCAAGAAACTGTTCCAATAATGCTAGACATCCAGACTTTTTACCCGTCAAAGCTGGAGCACCGTCGGTGCATACACTGTCCAATTTGGTCCATTCTGCGTTGTTTTTCTCTGCACCCAACTTCAGAGTTTCAAACAGATCAGTCTGATCAGTTATATTAAATAACGTGGTCCGGCGTGCCACTTTCAGCCAGATGGCGGGCCACAAGTGGCCCGCGGGAAGTAGTTTGGGAACCTCTGGACTACTTCTTTCTTACAGTATCCAATTAGTTATAGACTACTGTTATATTCATTCATTCATTCATTCATTCATTCAGTAGCATGTCCTTTGCAGAACCTCGCTCCCATAACAACCTTCCGGAAAACCTCTCGATCACAAGCATGATGCCCCGCATCCGATACACCCATCTGGAGATCATCCGCCACATCCTGCGCCCATCTTCTGTTTGGCCTTCCTCTTCCTCTCTTCCCAGGCATATACCCCTCCATTATTATTATCTCCAAACATTCATGACGTTTCAAGTGATCAAAATATTTCAATTTTCTTTGTTTTATACTTCATACTGTACCCATCTATATACAGACTACCTCTTTCATACAGTACCCATCTATATACAGACTGCCTCTTTCATACAGTACCCATCTATATACAGACAGCCTCTTTCATACAGTACCCATGTATATACAGACTGCCTCTTTCATACAGTACCCATGAGTATACAAACCTCTCTTCTCCTACAGGGAGCCGTGTTCAACTGCCGCTATACTCCACTCGTGAACCGAACGAACCCGCCATCCTCCTCCTATGATTTGTACGGGTACCCAACATCTCGTAGCTTCGGTACAGGTAGGTGGTCACTGTGGTGCGGAGTCTATACCATCTCATACTCGTTCTATACTGTCTATTAACTCATTCTATACTGTCTCTTAACTAATTCTATACTGTCTCTTAACTAATTCTATACTGTCTCTTAACTCATGCCATACTGTCTATTACCTCATGCTATACTGTCTCTTAACTCATTCTATACTGTCTATTACCTCATGCTATACTGCCTCTTAACTCATGCTATACTGTCTATTACCTCATTCTATACTGTCTATTAACTCATTCTATACTGTCTATTACCTCATGCTATACTGTCTCTTAACTCATTCTATACTGTCTATTACCTCATTCTATAATGTCTATTAACTCATTCTATACTGTCTATTACCTCATTCTATACTGTCTCTTAACTCATTCTGTACTGTCTATTACCTCATTCTATACTGTCTCTTAACTCATTCTATACTGTCTCTTAACTCATTCTATACTGTCTATTACCTCAGTCTATACTGTCTATTACCTTATGCTATACTGTCTCTTAACTCATTCTATACTGTCTATTACCTCATTCTATACTGTCTCTTAACTCATTCTATACTGTCTATTACCTCATTCTATACTGTCTCTTAACTCATTATATACTGTCTATTACCTCATTCTATAATGTCTATTAACTCATTCTATACTGTCTATTACCTCATTCTATACTGTCTCTTAACTCATTCTGTACTGTCTATTACCTCATTCTATACTGTCTCTTAACTCATTCTATACTGTCTCTTAACTCATTCTATACTGTCTATTACCTCATTCTATACTGTCTATTACCTTATGCTATACTGTTTCTTAACTCATTCTATACTGTCTATTACCTCATTCTATACTGTCTCTTAACTCATTCTATACTGTCTCTTAACTCATTCTATACTGTCTATTACATCATTCTATACTGTCTCTTAACTCATTCTATACTTTCTCTTAACTCATTCTATACTGTCTATTACCTCATTCTATACTGTCTCTTAACTCATGCTATATTGTCTCTTAACTCATTCTATACTGTCTATTACCTCATTCTATACTGTCTATTTACTCATTCTATACTGTCTATTAACTCATTCTATACTGTCTATTACCTCATTCTATACTGTCTATTACCTCATTCTATACTGTCTCTTAGCCGGTCTCTCTGGCTGAGGGGTTACAACACTTTCTCCGTAATCCCGTTTATCACGCAGAGTCTCGTAGCGGGAGAGAACTGGGAGCGGTTCGACCCCCGCTGGTGACTTGCAGGATACTGAGCCGGTCGCTCAGAAAGAAATGGCAAACTACTGAGCTTAATCTTGCCAAGAAATCAACAGACAGCTGAAAGATGCTGCTGTTGACAGCGATGTCCTGTAAAGGATATGCAAAAAAAAAAAAAAAAAAAAAATACTGTCTCTTAGCTCATTCTATACTTTCTCTTAACTCATTCTATACTGTCTATTTACTCATTCTATACTGTCTATTAACTCATTCTATACTGTCTATTACCTCATTCTATACTGTCTGTTATCTCATTCTATACTGTCTGTTAACTCATTCTATACTGTCTGTTAACTCATTTTATACTGTCTGTTATCTCATAATATACTGTCTGTTAACTCATTCTATACTGTCTGGTTTCTCATAATATACTGTCTGTGAACTCAATCTATACTGTCTGTTATCTCATTCTATACTGTCTGTTATCTCATTCTATATTGTCTGTTAACTCATTCTATACTGTCTGTTATGTCATTCTATACTGTCTATTATCTTATTCTATACTCTTTCTCTAGGGTCTATTATATCATTCTATACTGTTTATTAACTCATTCTACACTGCCTATTAACTCATTCTATACTGTCTATTAACGCATTCAGCGACTTGTTCGCTGCAGATTCTCAGGACTCCCCTACTTTCGCACCGCACGAAATAACAACTCGTGACATTTGCGAAAGGAATGCAATTTATTTAGAGCCGACATTTCAATGGCTCTGCGAGCGTAATACTTCATCATTGTTATACAATATAAATGCAATGAAGTGGTGAGTAATGATGCTCGAAATCACAATCTAAATGAATAGCCTAACGTTTGCCTATTGCCTAGAAACTATAGCATCGGGTAAGGATACGTCTGCTCTCTACCGTCTCCAGTCGGGTCTGTCCACACGCTACACATTGCGTGGACAAGCACGGACACTGTCCCCTCCGTGCAGTAGCTATTATTGCGTGCATGGTCTCGCAAGCACGCTGGCTTGTGAGCTCGAGTAACCGGGCACATCACGGTTACTCGCAAGAACAAGCTTGCCAATGGCTTGGGGAAAGCCCTCGCTCAGTTGTACGCATTAGCCCCTGGTCTGACACAAATGTGTCTCCTTGTGAGGCTATTTATAGTGCTTGGTGTCTCTCCTGTCTGGTGTCTCCCTACTAGACTTATGTTTACTTATGTTACCTCTGTAAGGTCTTATTGGAGATCTTGACAATAGTGTATATTAACTCATTCTATGTTGTCTATTAACTCATTTTATACTGTCAATTAAATTATTTTATACTGTCTGTTAACTCATTCTATGTTGTCCATTAAATCATTCTATACTATCTCATACTCATTCTATACTGTCTATTAACTCATTCTATACTCTCTGTTACCAACTCATTCTATACTATGGAAACCGGCCACGTGATTGATAGAGACAGTGCCTTTCAGGTGTTGTTTAACACACAAAATAGTCGCTTGTTAAAGTTTGCGGAGGCCATAATGATTAATCCACAAAGGCCAGTTTTGTGCAAACAAAAAGACATGATATTCAGTTTAAAATTACCGTGGTAGACAAGTTACATTACTGTGCGAACATGTGTATATTTCAGCTGTAAGGATTTATCTCGTTATATTACTTTATTGATTTATTTGGTTGTTTCGGGATTTGAGATTTAAATATTGAGCACAACCCACTACTGGCAACGCTGATCGTATTCTGGTATGAACCTAAGGCCTATCCACGTCAATGTGGAAGCACTAGACTCGAGTTTCGCTCTCGTTTGAGTTCGTCAGTAGTGCATATCCTTGACCGGACCCGGAAACAAACCCCGGATCACTGGCGTGTGAAACGGGTGTGTAAACACTAGACCACGCGGCACACGCTGGACACGGCCAAATTATCACAACAGAATACTACAACGTCACCCATCGTAGGCTGTAGCTCAAGATTTGCCCGATCGCCGCGACTGACGTCCGTCAATCGATGTGGACCCGAACGATCAGGTCTTCTCACTGGCAAGGTACACCAGGCCGCCTAAATTCCAGTGAGCAATAATCAAATTGATTTATTTGGTTGTTTCGGGATTTGAAATTTAAATATTGAGCACAACCCACTACTGGCAACGCAGATTGTATTTTCGTATCACACCTGCAATTCAAGTAGAGAGTGAATGCGAATGTCACCATTGATGGCTCCAACAACAAGTGCCATCTTGTTTTCACGTCCAGGTTTATTCGTTAAATGAACCAACTTTTAGACCGACAGCGGAGAACGATTGTTCCTGCTCATGAACAGCCTTTTCAAAACCACCTTGTAGAAGTTGGAATTTGTTCTCGTTGCCACCGATCTCAAGTAACTACCCTCACCGCCGGGCTCGGTCCTACAGACCTGCCTCTCGTACTTGTGACAGATATCGGTTCCCATTTTGCTAGTCTCAGCTGAAAATGAAGTCAATCGTTAATTTCACTTTTTTTTTTTTTTTTTTTTTTTTTGGTTTCAGGTACACATCTGTACCTATTTTAAAAAAAAGTTTATCTCATATAAAACTGTGTATTTACAATGCCCGTTGTGTTCATGTGTGTGTGTGTGTGTGTGTGTGTGTGTGTGTGTGTGTGTGTGTGTGTGTGTGTGTTTATTTGTGTGTGTGTGTGTGTGCGTGCGTGTGTGTGTGTGTGTTTTTACATTTGTCTGTTTGTTTGGTTTGTTTTTTGCTTGTTTGGGTCCTTTAGTCCGACCATGTGCCTGTCGGCCCATAATGGTCCACCAAGGCCCACTGCCAGGGTTCGAGGACAGTGATTTGGTGAATGGAGTTTGCAATTTGATTTAGCTACTACGCTTATCTCTTACCGAACGTTGCCGGTGATGTTTCTTACGGCGATTTTCGCTTTCTTGTTATTGTACCCCGATATTAAGGATATATAGAGTACTCGTTACGTTAAATTCCCCGATTATTTCAAGATCGCGTGACAAAAAGGACCGATTACTTTATATATATATATATATATATATATATATATATATATATATATATATATATATATATATATATATATATATATATATATATATTCCGGTACAATGGCGACAAGATGAAGCGTTACTTTTCGGAGGGACGCTATTTAGTGTTTTTCATTGGATTTCGTGTGATTTCCTTTGGATTCCCTGTGAATAGTGTTTCCCTATGGATTATGTGATGTTATATTGTGTTCCTTTTATTGGAAGTTTTCAAAAGAAGCCACGGAAGGCAGGTGGTGGATGTAATTTTGAGGGCAGCCGACAGATATTTGTGGGTCATGGCCTCGAGTTACAAGACGGCAGGCAGAGGAACTCGTCTTGAGTCAATGGCTGCGGTCTCCGACCAGTAAGGTCACTGCCATAGAGGAAAGCAACGGCAAACTAGCTCTTTAAAAGTGCCTAGTATATCATGATTCGCTTAAAGACCGATCATCGCAAGACAAGGACAGAGACGTTAAAATTAGCAACTTGGAACGTTAGGACGTTAAACAACGACGGAAAATTAGAGAACATAAAACAAGAAATTGAAAGGGAAAAAATTAATATTTTAGGTATGTGCGAAACGAGATGGACAGGAGCAGGCATCAAGATAGAAGAAGATTTCAAGATTATTTATTCTGGAGGTGAAGATCGTCATAGGGGAGTGGCAATTATTCTGGACCGGAAAACATCAAAATCTATTCAAGGATATTGGGCCGTGTCGGACATAGTTCTACTAGTTATATTAAGTGGCAGACCTTTTAGCATAAATATTATTCAAGTATATGCCCCAACAGGAGAATCCAGTGAAGATAGTGTAGAAGAATTTTATAATGACATAGAGTCTGCCTTAAAGAAATGTAAAAAATGTAATAGGGGACTTCAGTGCAAAAGTAGGAAATCAAGGAGATAGATACACAGTAGGAAACTATGGTTTAGGAGAGAGAAATGAAAGAGGATACAGAGTCGTAGAGTGGGCAAAAGAACAGGAAATGATTGTAGGAAACACCTGGTTCAAACAACACTCTAGAAGATTATGGACATGGAGGAGTCCTGATAGCAGGATTAGAAACCAGATTGACAACATTCTGATTAGCAGAAGATTTAGAAACGCATTAACAATAGCAAAAACAGTTCCCAGGGCTGATTGTTATAGTGACCACAGATTACTCACAGGAACATTGAGGATAAAGTTGAAGAAAGTCAAGTATATAACAGGAAACACTAAATATGATTTGTGTACATTGAGTAATGACAAGGAAATACAAAACAAATTCAACATAGAAGTACAGAACAGATTTGAAATTTTGTCTGATCTAGAGATCCTATTCCAGGATGTGGATGATCAATGGGAAACGTTGAAGAATTCAATCAATGTGGCTGCAGAAACAACGATTCCAAAATTAAAGAAGGTGGGTCGTAAGAAATGGATGACTGAAGAAATTTTACACCTCATGGAAACAAGAAGACTCAACAAAAATAATTCTGTCAAATATGAAGAAATTCACAGACAAGTCAGAACATTATGTAAGGAGGCA
Source organism: Cepaea hortensis (assembly GCA_963921405.1). Taxonomy (NCBI): domain Eukaryota; kingdom Metazoa; phylum Mollusca; class Gastropoda; order Stylommatophora; family Helicidae; genus Cepaea; species Cepaea hortensis. Next base: position 70,866,147 of record OY992897.1, on the reverse strand, counting down.
AAAGAAGCATGGCTTGAGGAAAAGTGCTTAGAAATTGAAAGCCAACACAACAGTCAAAATACCAAATTAGTGCACAAATGAATTCAGGAACTTACTAATAAAAGAACAAGTACATCAACAGGGTGTCTAAAAACTGAAGATGGCAAAATCATAATAGAAAAAGACCAGATTCTACAGGTATGGACAGATTATGTGAAACACCTTTATGATGATAACAGAGACGAACAGTATGATATTAGATTTAATAATGAAGGACCGCCAATTTTGGAGATGGAGGTTCGAAATGTTCTTAAGCATATGAAAGCTGGCAAGGCCCTCGGTGCAGATAACATCACAACAGAAATGATTAAAGCTTTAGAAGAATTTGGACTAGATCAAGTCACCAGACTGCTGAACACATTATATGATACTGGAGATATACCGCCTGAATTATGTAACTCTATATTTATTGCAATCCCAAAGAAATCAGGAACCTTGGAATGTGATCAACATAGAACAATTAGTATAATGAGTCACATCACAAAGATTTTGCTAAGAATTATCATGCAAAGAATGAGGAAGAAGATACAACCTGAAATAGGGGAAGAACAATGCGGGTTTGTAGAAGGAAAGGGTACAGTAAATGCTGTGTATATGCTGCGAACAGTTATTGAACGTGCTATAGAAGTAAACAAGGATATACATCTTTGCTTTATTGACTATACAAAGGCTTTTGATAGCGTTAGACATGTCAGCATGGTGGATATGCTTGCAGATCTACAAATTGATGGGAAAGACATTAGACTTATAAAAAACATATATTGGAAACAACAAGCTGCAATAAGGATTGATAATGAAGTGGGACAGTATCAGCCAATTAAGAGAGGTGTTAGGCAGGGATGTGTGATGTCTCCAGATCTTTTTTCCCTGTACAGTGAAAATATTTTCAGAAATGTAGAGGATATAAATGGAATCAGCATTGGAGGACGAAACATCAATAACATTAGATATGCAGATGATACAGTATTAATTGCAGACAATGCGCAGGACCTGCAACAATTAGTAGATGCGGTTGTTGTACACAGTGAGCAACTGGGGTTAGAATTAAATTGTAAAAAGACTCAGGTTACAGTCGTCAGTAGGAAGGAAGAAGTGCCACAATGTAATATACAAGTAAATGGAAATATTCTTCAACAAGTGAATCGGTACAATTATCTTGGAACAGTTATAACATCTGATGGGAGATGCCTTGAAGAGATTAGAACAAGAATCGCCATGGCGAAAGTAGCCTTTAGCAAGATGAAAAACATTCTGACCAATAAAAAGATGTCAATTGAAACGAGAAAAAGAGTGTTGAGGGGATACATAGAGCCTGTTCTTTTGTATGGATGTGAAACTTGGACAATGAGCAGTCAAGCTGAAAAGCATCTGATGGCTGCAGAAATGTGGTTTCTGAGGAAAATGCAAAGAATACCATGGACAGACAGAAAAACCAATGACCAAGTACTACAGGAGACAAATGAACATCGTAAACTGATTAGAGAAATTAGACGTAGACAGACAAAAAATTTTGGACATGTTATGAGAAGAAATGGGTTGGAGAACTTAGTGACAACTGGCAAGATCGAGGGGAACAGACCAAGAGGAAGACCGAGAGGAAAATACCTGGATGGCTTGGCCACATGGCATGGACGAGACAGGAACACTGAGCTGATCCACGACACTGGTGATCGAGTGAAATGGCGAGTCATGACCGCCCACGCTTTCCGGCATGGCACATGATTGATGGATGGATATATATTTGGCGTATCCCTTACGGGACGTTGCAGTCAACACCAGCATTTTTAAGCTGCTGTTGATGTACTAGGCAAGTGTTATGTTCAGTAGTTTGCCATTGCTTTCTGAACTCCCATACCAGCACATTATAACACAACACGACACGATCTGCTGCACAAATCATATATATATATATAGTCCGTAGCCTAAAGGATTGCAAATGCAATTCGTGAACTGCTTACCACGCGTTCGAAACACAGCAGCAACCGATTTTGCAGCAAACCGTATCGTCCTGGGGTTTGAACGTGTTGGTATGGAGCCGGTCGATTAGAAAGCTATGGCAAACTACTGAACGTAAAACTTGTCAAGACATCAACAACAGCAGTAAAATGCTGGTGTTGACAGTGATGTACTGTATCTATCTATATATATGATCCACGACTCTGGTGATCGAGTGAGATGGCAGAACATGACCGCCCACGCTTACCGGCATGGCACATGATAGATGGATGGATATATATTTGGCGTATCCCTTACGGGACGTTGCAGTCAACACCAGCATTTTTAAGCTGCTGTTGATGTACTAGGCAAGTGTTATGTTCAGTAGTTTGCCATTGCTTTCTGAACTCCCATACCAGCACATTATAACACAACACGACACGATCTGCTGCACAAATCAGTCGCAGCTGAGCTTCGAACGCATGGTTCCCGGCTCACGAACCGCGTTCGCAAGCCTTTGGCCACGGAGACGGTATATATATATATATATATATATATATATATATATATATATATATATATATATATATATATATATAGGAAACAGAACAGATGGTGTCACTATTTTATTAATATCATATGATTTGAATCCATTAAAGATTTAATAATGTTAGTTAGTTGCATATCCTTAACAGGATGTCACAGTCAACACCAGCATATTTTGCTGTTGTGATCTCTTGGCAAGTTTATATTCAATAGTTTGTCATTGCTTTCTGAATGACCGCCCCCCCCCCATACCATTAAAAAAAAAACAACGCAAGACAGTCTGCTGCCAAATCGTCCACAGCTGTGTTTTGAACGCGGGTATGCGGGGTTATGAACTGCGTCCATTACCTCTTTGCCATTGAGCTGGTTTTAATAATGTAGTTGATTAATAACAATTACTCAATTAATATAACTCAGAATAATATTTTTGTATATGCAGACTATCATTCTCCGTGGCGAAGGTTTACAGACACGATTCGTAATCCTGTATACCCGGGTTCAAAACACAGCGGTGCTGGGGGGGGGGGGGGGTGTTCAAAAAATGTATGGGTGCCAGTCATTCAGAAAGCAATGGAAAACTACTGACTATGAGATTTTCTTAGGAGTCACGAACAGCCAAAAATGCTGCGGTTGACTGCTACGTCCAGTGAAGGACATACAACTAAAAAATATGCAGACTAAATAACTCATAGTTTTTTTATTTACTTTTTCTAAAGTGCATGATTTGGCATTTTATAAAAGTTGAAAGTCACCATAAATCCAAAGGCTTATTACATTATTCACACTTTTTAATATTGCATATTATTAAAATGGCTTTAGGAGGAAGAAGGAGAAAGAATGAGAAGGAGTAGGCGGAGGAGGGGTTGGAGTGGAGGAAGAGGCAGGAGGAAGAGGGAGTTTAATGTTTTCATTTGAATTTTGCGTTCTAACGGTGGCTCTCAAAATAACAACCTGAGTTATCTCCCTTAGCGAGAGAAAAAAAACAAGAGCAGTTATCTGCCCTTAGCTAATGTGTTTTGTGGTCACAATTTTCCAGATGGGATTTTGACCATTTCCCAATATGTCAATGTTAAATAATAAATTGACATACAAAAATTAATATCTCAGCTTATAATTGACCTACAGACTTGAATAAGGTACCGTTGGATTGGTTTTTTTTTTTTTCAAGAGGTATCCAACTATGTAGCTTATATAATTAAAAAGCAATTTAGAAAATGTTACTAAAGTACCTAATTTGGTTGACCGTCTCTGCACCCTAACCAGATCAAGTGCAGACAATCTACACTTTCTTAGCCAAAATGCTAATTACAATTTGCTTGTTTTGTTTTAAAATAAGGACTGACAGTTCTCTCTGGAGCCAGAGCTGTCCCATTAGGATCCCACGTCTCTGTGTGTTATGTGATCTTTTATTTTATTTTTTTTTTAAACAGAAATCTCAATTTATTTGGAGGGGATAGCGCGAACTCAGTCCCCTTTACGAGAAAATTACGCACTCGAGACCCGCATTTGTTGTGATAGCAGACGTAAACATAACCAAAGTGCAATGGAAGGGCCTCAACCTGTGAGCGTCGATCTCCATGGCGTAGGTATTAAGGACGTTGTCCGTAATCCAGTATATATACTCTCGTACGAAACACAGCAGCGCGAGATTCGGCAGCGGATCGCGTCACGTTGGTTACTTTCGGTGGTATGTGAGCCGGTCGTTCAGAAAGCACTGGCAAACTACTGAACGTAAAACTTGCCAAGACATCAACAGCAGCTGAAAATTGCTGATGTTGACTGCAATGTCCTGTAAAGAATATGAAAAAAAAAACAAAATTGCCAACACCAACTTTTTTTCGGTATTTTTTTTTTTTTTAATGCTCGAATGTTGGGATTCCCTTCCCTCCCCCACCGGGGTTGGGGACTCACTTCCATGACTTTTTCAAAAACATGTCTTTCATACAAAGCAGTGTGTATTTACATGGTGTAATGTGTGTTTCTTGTGTTTGTGTATATCACATAGCAATGCCGTTTGTTAGTGTTAAGTGACACATGTGCGAATAAAAGAAATGTATTCATACATACATATGATAATTAAAACATTTATGGCATGGTGCATGTACACACGCATTCCTTGCTTAAGGAAGGAAGGAGGTCCATCAATTTAAAAAAAAATTTTTTTTTAACTTTCATGTCGTTAAAACACTATGTATTTACAAGGTGCGTAGTGTGTGTGTGTGTGTGTGTGTGTGTGTGTGTGTGTGTGTGTGCGTGCGTGCGTGCGTGCGTGTGTGCGTGTGTGTATGTGTGTGTGTGTGCCCGCGCGTGTGTGTGTGTTTACATTTGCGAATACAAAATGTACATTTCTATACACATGATATTACTTCATTCATGGCGTGGTGTAATTACATACAGATTACTTGTCGATGATGATGGTGGAGTAATCATTTTATCTCCTGCACACTAACAACTTTCAATAGAAACTCTTTCATACTCCAAGTATTCTCATTCACACTTAGTTTTTATTTGAACAAGTTTAACAGTATCACTGAATGGATCATGTATTAATCATTGCAACAAGCGTCACAATTTACAAAATAAACTGCGAACAGGTATGTATGGTATTTGCTTGCGCACACAAAAGATAGAGAGAGAGAGAGAGAGAGAGAGAGAGAGAGAGAGAGAGAGAGAGAGAGAGAGAGCCAAAACAAATGCAGAAGTTAGCTGCATTGGGTAGTAACTTCATCACAGGCACAATGAATTTATTTGGGGTAGGCGGGGGCTTGGGGTGAAGGTTAAACGAACTTTTGTCTTGGTCATGGTCATATTATTCAATTCTTGGCTGACAAAAAAACTAATCTACGAGATACAGCCTCCCTTTGTGTTGGGTAGCTCAATGAACATTGCCCCTGTCTGTGGTAATATTTCCCAATCCCCGGTGACAAAGAAGAAAAATGTGCTGATTCATTCTTATCCGGAATAGAATATGAATAAAATTTGGCGAAACTGGTAAAGCTGTGGAAATACACAATATAAAATAACACACAGTAATGCAGCTTTACAGAACAGAATTACGAAACATCTAGGACGTTGCGGCGACTAGCCTTCATCGGCAAACAAATACATACACTACACACACCATATAGTCACGGAGAAGACCCTCCGGTGACCACATTAAGACATAAGGACGGGATGAGAAGAGTAAAAAGTTGAAAAAAAATTGAAAGCAATGAAGAGAAAATGAAAATGTGAAGAAAAAAAAATGTTGCTACTTATCTCAGAATCGCGAGCTGTGTACTGCCACGAATGTCACCGTTATCCTCTGTTGTACACAACCTAGGGAGTGGAGTGTGGGATATCGGGGTGGTGGGTGTAACGGTTCAGTGAGAAACATAAGTACATGAGTGGAAGTGGTACATGAAAAGAGGCGGGGGCGGAGGCAGGAAGGTAGGTAGGGGAACTAGAAGCAATAGAGATGTGATAGTTATCTGAGAGTGGAAACTGAAGAGTCCCAGTGGATGTCTTACAATGCATGAGTGGGTGCCAGTGAATGGGTTGGCCCTAGTGGACGAATATTAAAGAGCAATGAAGTGTGCACCCAAATATGATGGTGATACTAACAAACCTCATATTCTGTGCTCATTTATATTGTTACGAAGCGAGTCCTAAAGTCTGGGTGGACTGATATGTGTGAGCGCACATACATACATCTACAAACATTTTAAAAGAACATTCATACAATTGTCTACATACACATGTGCATGGTATATATATGAGAGAGAGAGAGAGAGAGAGAGAGAGAGAGAGAGAGAGAGAGACAGACAGACAGACAGACAGACAGACAGACAGAGACAGAGAGACAGAGATAGAGAGAGACATATAGTTCCTGCGATATACCACTTTGGGTATGCGGAGTAGGTCGGTTTACAAATACGAGGCCTCACTCATACTTTTCCCTATGAAATAGAGTCAGTAAGATTGATTGTTATACAACGTATTTTAGGATCAAATCACCCAATGCTTGTATTATTGGGGTTGTATAAGATCAGACCACCGGTAATACACATAATATGGGTAGGCACAGAGAAGCAGGATTATTTTGCTGTGTGGTACCCACAGGTTTACTCATGCTGTGTGTGAGAGCCCATCCTATAATAGGAATCAAGGAACGACGTATACTAGAGACAGCACGGATAATGGATATATGTGGGTGTGTCCACTACAGCTTCTCTCGTTGTGTATGGGTGTGATTGTGTGTGTATGTGTGTGTGTATGTATGTATGTATGTATGTATGTATGTATGTAGTAGTAGAAGTAGTAGACACCTTGCAGTCTTGACAGACTAAAGTATGTGAGTGGAATGTGGCCAATATTCCATCACAATGTCTGGGCAGAGCTTCAGAGATCATGTGATGCCCAAACGACATGACCCCTCCCTCGGCCTAGTCTTGTGTATTCCAGAGGAATGGGTAACCAATACGTCTGGCACAAGGTAGGCTGCAGACGCTGGCGGCTCAGCGTCAATCCACCGAGACCTCACCACCACGAGCCGGTGGCGAGTTATGGCCAGACCCTGACACCCAAGGGACCCGGCTTAGAGACGTTCAGCCATGTCCCACAGGTGAGGGCCTTGTACGAGCCCGGACCATGAGGGCGCGCACATCTGTCAATCACAAGTGTCCGGACCTGTGTAAAGCGTGCACTATCGTCAGACTCCCCACCTGACTTATAGCGGTCCCCGCGACCAGCGGGAATAGGTCCGCCATAGCTACCGCAGGAGATATTGCCTGTCTATTTGCAAGCAAATCTCCCATACTTCCACTGTGCGGATCTCGCGACCAGCGAGAATAGGCCCGCCGGAGATTTGCTCGTCTGCTGCGAACAAATCTCTACCGAGAGACTGAATAAGTAAAGAAACGATAAAAGTAGTGGTATTTCAATTGCGCTTGCGCTCCCACCTATGCTACACCCTTCATGTGTCTTCACAAAGTCGGACTAGAGTCAAGCTCAACATGTATGTATGTATGTATGTATGTATGTATGTATGTATGTATGTATGTATGTATGTGTGTGTGTGTGTGTGTGTGTGTGTGTGTGTGTGTGTGTGTGTGTGTGTGTGTGTGTGTGTATGTATGTATGTATGTATGTATGTATGTATGTATGTATGTATGTATGTGTGTGTGTGTGTGTGTGTGTGTGTATGTATGTATGTATGTATGTATGTATGTATGTATGTATGTGTGTAGGTGTGTGTGTAGGTGTGTGTGTAGGTGTGTGTATGTGTGTGTGTATGTATGTATGTATGTATGTATGTATGTATGTATGTATGTATGTATGTATGTATGTATGTATGTATGTATGTATGTATGTATGTATGTATGTATGTATGTATGTATGTATGTATGTGTGTGTGTGTGTGTGTGTGTGTGTGTGTGTGTGTGTATGTATGTATGTATGTATGTATGTATGTATGTATGTATGTATGTATGTATGTATGTGTGTAGGTGTGTGTATGTGTGTGGTGGGATATGGGCTGGGTTTATATTATCATTACTTATTTCTTGCTCACTACACTTAGCGATATTTCTACAGCAACGAAAGAAGCTGAGGGTCCAATACCCCCAGTATACCCATAATCCGTGCTGTCTCTCATACACACCTATCTGTCCTTTATCTCTTACAATGAACATCAACTATAGAAGCTTGGTGGACACACCCACAGTATATGCAATATCCGAGCTTTCTCTGGTGTACGTTGTTCCATTATTTCCATTATGGTATATGCACTCACACATAGCAAGAGTAAACATGTGTGTCACACACCAGTACCACACATAATAATCCTGTTTCATTGTGCCCACCCATATCATATGTATTACCGGTGTCATTGTGCCCCACCCATATCAATATGTATTACCGGTGGTCTGATCTATACAACCCCCAATAACACCAATGCATTGGGCTACTTGATCTTATAATGCGTGGTATAACAATCAACCTTACTGACCCTATTTCAGAGGGAACAGTATGAATGAAGCCTCGTATTTTATAGACCATCATATTCCGCATACCCCATGTGGTGTATCGCAGGGAACTTCTCTCTCTCTCTCTCTCTTCTCTCTCTCTCTCTCTCTCTCTCTCTCTCTCTCTCTCTCTCTCTCTCTCTCTCTCCTTTCTCATATATACCATGTACATGTGTATGTATACTATTGTATGAATGTTTTTTTATGTGTGTAGATGTATGTATGTGCGCCCACACATATCAGTCCACCCAGATTTTAGGACTCGCTTCGTAACAACATAAAGGAGCACAGAATATGAGTTGTGTTAGTATCACCATCATACTTGGGTGCACATTTCATTGCTCTTTAATATTCGTCCACAGGGGTCAACCCACTCACTGGCACCCACTCATGTATTGTAAGTACATCCACGGAGACTCCTCAGTTTCCACTCTCAGATAACTATCACATCTCCATTGCTTCCAGTTTCCCGACCTACCTCCCTGCCTCCTCTCCCCACCCCCCCCCCCTTTCTTTTTATGTACCACTTCCACTTAGGTACCTGGGATTCTCACTGAACAGTTACACCCACCACCCCGATATCATCCCACACCCCACTCCTTCCGCTGTGTATGAAAGAAGATAACTCTGACATTCGTGGCAGTATTTACCTTGGGATTCTGAGATAAGTAGCAACATTTTTTTTTTAATTTTCATTTTCTCTTCATTGCTTTCATTTTTTCATCTTTTTATTCTTCTCATCCCGTCCTTATGCCTTAATGTCTTCTCCTTGACTGTATGTTGTGTTTTGCGTATGTATTTGTTTGCTGATGAAGGCTAGTCACCGAAACGTCCTGTATGATTCGTAATTCTGTTCAGTAAAGCTGCATTACTTTGTGTTATTTTATATTTTTTTTATTGTTTAATTAGCCATGGTGGGCACTGTACATATATAAATAAAGGATCTTCAAGCCTACATGTCTCTCTCTTTTTTTTTATACTGGTTCATGACGATCGTAATCATATATTTTTGTAGTGGAAAGAAAAAAGTTAAACTAAAGATGGTAAAACACAAATGATGGGAATTTTCTTCTTTCGTTCGCTTGAAATATGTCTATAACTGCAACGTTGTCTCTTGTATGAATTTAACTGTCTTTTTAGTTCACTCAGCGGTCCATAGAGTTTATCATCCACTGTTGTCTCTCTAGGCCAAAAGGTTTGCCTAGATATGTTGTATTTTGGGCAGTCTTGGAGTATGTGCTCTGCTGTCTGCGACGCCAATCTACATGTGCACATGGCTGATCCACCAATCTTGAATTTTGTATACATGTGGTTGGGTAATCTATTGTGTCCTGTTCTGAGGCTCAGAATAATGACTTGTTCTGCTCTGTCCATAACGTGATAGTCGTCTTCATCAGGTTTTTGGTGGCTTTCTGGCTGATTTGATCATTCTTTTCTTTTGGTGATATGTAATGGGAACATCAGGCTGTTCTTATTTTGCGCCTTACTCAACCAATCGATCAGCTCTGTCGTTTCCGGGTACTCCACAGTGGGATGGTATCCACTGTATGGTGACCTATTGCTGACTGCTAAGTTCAGAAAGTAGTGTCCTTAGTACTGGCAATTTCCCAGACAGGAGCACCTCGAGTATTGATTTTGAATCTGTCAATAACACCACAGGTTGGATACCATTGCTTGTATTTAGTAAATTTCTAATTTGCTATCTTGATTGCCTCAATTTCAGTATCATAGTTATGGCAGTACTTTCCTGTTGGTACTCTGGCCGTGTCCCTAGTATTACATGTATTTGGGTATTCTATGTACACTCCCGCTCCTCCATTTCGAGCAGCATTTTGTGCTGACCCATCTGTGTACACTCGGATCCAGAGGTCCTGTGGGTATTCGTCATCAAGGAAGCTGAGAGTGGCTGTTCTGCGCTGCACACTGTTCTGTTCTTGCTTGTCAAATACTCCTCTCACTTTTGGTTGGATTTGTAGTGATAGTCTATGTTCATCTTTCCACGGAGTTCGCTCTGGAATAGTTGTCAGGGGGATACCAACCGTGGGCAGATCGGTGGTTTCTCTGCAGAGTCGTTTCGCCTGGTGGATAAAACTGCTTCTTTTCAACTGCCCCATAGCTAAGTATTCAAACTTGTTCTTCATAGGGTGACCTGGCAAGCTGAGGAACTTTTCTGCTTGTATTAGCGTTTTCGTATCTCTGCGCTCTCTCTGTGCTTGTGTCCTCCCCATCTTCTTCATCTCCACTATAGTGGTTGATCTCATCCCTCCTGTGGTGACTCTAAGTGCTTGATTTTGAACCTTGTCCAGCTCTTGTAGTGTGGTTTTTGATGCTGAACACCACGCAGTTGACCCGTATTCCAGGTGTGGTCGTATGCTCTGTTGATAAACTTTGCTAACTTTTGCTGCTGCTTTTCGTGTTTTCTCTATGTCAGCCTGTCATCAAATGTTACTCCAAGGTTTGTTGGTTCTTTATCGTCTCTTAGGGGTGTTCCATTTATCTGAATGATCCCTGCCTTTTGTTTTGGAGAGAGGGTAAATAGAGCGGTGCTGCACTTGTCAGTGTTTATGCTGACACACCATCTATCCGCCCATGCAACAAATGTGTCTACAGCTCTTTGTAGCAATCTGGTGGCCACTGATGCATGTAAATTTGTGCTCCACAAAACCAGGTCATCAGCGTACATTACCGCTTTAATTCCATGCGATAGATTAGCAATAAGATTATTGATGAAGATTAGAAAAAGTGTGGGGGACAAGATTCCGCCCTGGGGAACACCGTGACGCAGTAGTACTTTCTTGCTCTTGGGTCCGTCTGTACTCAGGTTCTTCTGTATGCTTTCACCCATTTGTACATTCTTCCATTGACTTTGCAGTTTCTCAGTTTCTTCATCAGACCTTCTTTCCAGACTTTGTCAAAGGCTTTCTTCAGATCCATCCAGCCGCAAGCACCAGCTTTTTCATAATACTAAGAATGATTTAAAGTTGCTTAAAAGTCGACAAGGTCGACTTCATTGCACCGGGTTTTTATCCCATATGGCTTGGTCTCTTTCCACAGCACGGAAAGCGTCGCACAAAGCACGAACTCCGTAGCTCCAGTGACGACCCACAGGAGTCTCCGAAATTATTCATTCGTGAACCTAAGGACGCGGCCCGGAATCGAACCCACAACCTTCGAAGTCCGAGTCAAACGGCTTGACCACTTCGCCACGGAGACTTCCATACTAAGAATGATTGATTGAGGACAGCGGTACACATTAGGAATGTAGAACTATCTGTGAAAGTAATGTGCTTGAACATGCATAGTATGAAGTGTGAGTGTGAACTTGATGTGGTTGCAGGTTGCTTCATCTGTGAAATGTTGTATTTAAAAGAATGTGTGAACCTATGGGTGTGTGGTCATTGAGTTTTTCGTAACAAGTTTTGTTACGGTATGTACTGGCTCCGTGGCGAAGGAGTTAAGGACGCAGTGCGTAATCCCACATACACTCGTTCGAAACACAGCTGCGGGCGATTTGGCAGCAGACCACCTTCTTGCGTTTGTTTTTTTCGAATTGGTATGGGTGTCGGTCTCCGTGGCCAAAGGCTTGCGAACGCGGTTCGTGAACCAATTACCAGGCGTTCGAAACGCAGCCGCGACCGATTTGTGCAGCAGGCCGTGTCGCGTTGTGTTATAACGTGTTGGTACGGGAGCCTGTCGTTCAGAAAGCAATGGTAAACTACTGAACATAAAAACTTGCCTAGCAGATCAACAGTAGCTGAAAAATGCTGGTGTTGACTGCAACGTCCTGCAAGGGATATGCAACATTTAAAAAAAAAAAAAAAAAAAGCATGGGTGACGGTGGTTCAGAAAACAGAAAACTACTGATCGTAAACTTGCCAAGATATCACAAACAACCAAAGACATGCTGAGATTGACTGCGACGTCCTGTAAAGGAAATGCTACTAACTTTGTTTTTTATTTGGCTTGTAAGACAAGCCGGAAAAAAATTTCTATGTCCTGTCTTATAACTAAAGAGTAACAAGATGGATGAAATATTTAATGTATTATCGAAGACAGAAATATAACTTAGAAAATTCTCACTTAATTAAAATAAAACCAATATTTTTTACACAAACTATAAGGATACCACAAAAGTATTATTCTGTTATTTATATGGTACATAATTCTAGTTAATTTCTTTTAAAATTTATATAATTTTGAGAAAAACACTACAATTATTTAAAATACACAACACAGTTAAACTAGTGTTAGTAATGTCCCTTGAAATAATTTATGTTATTGCCGTTTGCAATATTTTAATAACATGTGTTTCTTTTTAAAGTGGGTTTATTTCCGACGAAACTGTGTTTACAAGGTGCGTTGCGTGGTTTCTTTTACATTTACAAAATACACCAAGACCCTCAGACGTAAAATGCAGCAATATTTTCTAATTGTGTGTGTGTGTGTGTGTGTGTGTGTGCAGGGGCGTCACTAGGGGGGTGCGGGGGGTGCGGGCCGCACCGGGTGACACCATCAAGGGGTGACACCAAAATAAAAAAATTGCAAATTTGACAAAGCAGACATAGCTCTGTCTAGTCGGGTTTCATAACCGTTCATTGTTAATTTAAGAAATTTTAATGTTAAATAACAAAAATTTAACTTTGTCCGAGTTTGTCGAAGTTTTTTATTTATGTTTTACCTGAAGTATTGAAGTTATATCGTTCAATTTGTTTTCTTTCTTATGTCCTTATTAACTTTTTGACTTATTTTACAAACATTACTATATGCGATTATATATGGTACAGGAACACTCGGAAGAAGACCATGGTGAAAGTCTAGAGGGGTGACACCAAGAGTTTACCGCACTGGGTGACACCAACCCCAGTGACGCCACTGTGATTGTGTGTGTGTGTGTGTGTGTGTGTGTGTGTGTGTGTGTGTGTGTGTGTGTGTGTGTGTGTGTGTGTGTGTGTGTGTGTGTGTGTGTGTGTGTGTGTGTGTGTGTGTGTGTGTGTGTGTGTGTGTGTGTGTGTGTGTGTGTGTGTGTGTGTGTGTGTGTGTGTGTGTGTGTGTGTGTGTGTGTGTGTGTGTGTGTGTGTGTGTGTGTGTGTGTGTGTGTGTGTGTGTGTGTGTGTGTGTGTGTGTGTGTGTGTGTGTGTGTGTGTGTGTGTGTGTGTGTGTGTGTGTGTGTGTGTGTGTGTGTGTGTGTGTGTGTGTGTGTGTGTGTGTGTGTGTGTGTGTGTGTGTGTGTGTGTGTGTGTGTGTGTGTGTGTGTGTGTGTGTGTGTGTGTGTGTGTGTGTGTGTGTGTGTGTGTGTGTGTGTGTGTGTGTGTGTGTGTGTGTGTGTGTGTGTGTGTGTGTGTGTGTGTGTGTGTGTGTGTGTGTGTGTGTGTGTGTGTGTGTGTGTGTGTGTGTGTGTGTGTGTGTGTGTGTGTGTGTGTGTGTGTGTGTGTGTGTGTGTGTGTGTGTGTGTGTGTGTGTGTGTGTGTGTGTGTGTGTGTGTGTGTGTGTGTGTGTGTGTGTGTGTGTGTGTGTGTGTGTGTGTGTGTGTGTGTGTGTGTGTGTGTGTGTGTGTGTGTGTGTGTGTGTGTGTGTGTGTGTGTGTGTGTGTGTGTGTGTGTGTGTGTGTGTGTGTGTGTGTGTGTGTGTGTGTGTGTGTGTGTGTGTGTGTGTGTGTGTGTGTGTGTGTGTGTGTGTGTGTGTGTGTGTGTGTGTGTGTGTGTGTGTGTGTGTGTGTGTGTGTGTGTGTGTGTGTGTGTGTGTGTGTGTGTGTGTGTGTGTGTGTGTGTGTGTGTGTGTGTGTGTGTGTGTGTGTGTGTGTGTGTGTGTGTGTGTGTGTGTGTGTGTGTGTGTGTGTGTGTGTGTGTGTGTGTGTGTGTGTGTGTGTGTGTGTGTGTGTGTGTGTGTGTGTGTGTGTGTGTGTGTGTGTGTGTGTGTGTGTGTGTGTGTGTGTGTGTGTGTGTGTGTGTGTGTGTGTGTGTGTGTGTGTGTGTGTGTGTGTGTGTGTGTGTGTGTGTGTGTGTGTGTGTGTGTGTGTGTGTGTGTGTGTGTGTGTGTGTGTGTGTGTGTGTGTGTGTGTGTGTGTGTGTGTGTGTGTGTGTGTGTGTGTGTGACGACTGCATACTATTTATTGCATGCATTCATTCATTGGGTAGAATGTCCTTTGCAGAACCTCGCTTCCACAACAACCTTCCGGAAAACCTCTCGATCATAAGCAAGATGTCCTTCGTCCGATACACTCATCTGGAGATCATCCGCCACATCCTGCACCCATCTTCTCTTTGGCCTTCCTCTTCCTCTCTTCCCGTGCAAATACCCCTCCATTATTGTTCTCTCCAAACTTTCATGACGTTTCAAGTGACCAAAATATATCAATTTTCTTTGTTTTATCACCTTTAATAACCAACCCTCTTCAATATTCAGCTCTTAAAGTGTGGATGCATTTGTTATTTTCTTCATACAAGATAATCTTATTTATGTATGTTCTTTGCTGCTTTGCAGAACCTCGCTCCCATAACAGCTTTCCGGAAAACCTCTCAATCATAAGCAAGATGACCCGTGTCCGATACACCCATCTGGAGATCATACTGCACCCATCTTCTCTTTGGCCTTCCTCTTTCCAGGCATATATCCCTCCATTATCGTTCTCTCCAAACTTTCGTGGCGTTTCAAGTGACCAAAATATATCAATTTTCTTTGTTTTATCGTCTTTAATAGCCAACAATCCTCAATATTATTAAATTTATTAATAATAATATTGATTATGTGGTTGTTTCGGGATTTGAAATTTAAATATTGAGCACAACCCACTACTGGCAACGCCGATCGCATTCTGGTATGAACCTAAGGCCTATCCACGTCAATATGGAAGCACTATACTCGAGTTTCGCCCTTGTTTGAGCTCGTCAGTAGTGCATATCCCTGACCGGATCCGGAAACAGTCCCGGATCACGCGTGTGAAGCGGGTGTGTAACCACGCGGCACACACTGGACACACCAAATTATCACAGCAGAACACCACAACGCTATCTTGAGCATAGCCTACGATGGGTAGCGTTGTGGTGTTCTGCTGTGATAATTTGGTGTGTCCAGTGTGTGCCGCGTGGTTACACACCCGCTTCACACGCGTGATCCGGGACTGTTTCCGGATCCGGTCAGGGATATGCACTACTGACGAGCTCAAACAAGGGCGAAACTCGAGTATAGTGCTTCCATATTGACGTGGATAGGCCTTAGGTTCATACCAGAATGCGATCGGCGTTGCCAGTAGTGGGTTGTGCTCAATATTTAAATAATAATATTAATAATAGCCAACGTTCTTCAATATCCAGCTCTTGAAGTATGGATGCATGTGTTCTTTTCTATATCCAAGATATACTTAGAACTCGTCTAGAACAGTTATATTCAAAGGCATTGTTTAGTAAGTGTCCAGGTCTCACAGGCGTATATTGCAATGGGAAAGGTGCCATACAGCAAACGAAAAATACGAAAATATGAAAAATGTATTACGTTACATACATTCTTCGCAGGACATTACGGACATTCTTCGCAGACGTTAAATGCTGTTTGCATTCAAAAGTTGCATATAAATAAGAATTGTAGGCATCCTTTTCAAACATTAAGTATTTACTGTCAGAACTTACAAACATGTTTCTAGTTCTATTAAGTGAGTTATTTCTCTTGGAACATTAGGACCATTCATCTGTATTAGATTGTCCCCCTTTAGTTTAAAGCTTGTTCATCTCATCTCATCTCACCATGTTCCTCATGAACCTTGCGGTGTCGAGGTGAAGTATAAACATCGTGAGAGTGCCCGCTTATTGGGCTTCATGTGCCGATATTCCCATGGGCTCTGTTATTCCCTGCGTCTATCAGTTACGTGGTCAGCCTCTTCCTCTGTTTCCATCTGGTCTGTACATCATTGCTTGTTGTAGTATAATGTTAGTTAGTAACCTACTTGCACGGCCAAACCATGTTTCTTGTTGCCTCCTTGTAGTTTTTATTTAAGGTTTTTCCATACTCCTCCCTGTCTTATTGTTTTTCTCTTTTTACTATTCTATTCACATGGCTTCTCGCTATTCTTTATTTTATGTAATCACAGTCCTGTCTGCGCTTCACCCACTTTTTATATTTTTCCCTTTTCTCTTTTACAGCTTCCTTTATCTCTGTGTTCCACCAACTTGTTATTTTCTTTATACGTGTTTTGCGTTTTTTCGTGGTTCCACATGTTAGTTTTGCAGTTTCTAAAATGCTTGATTTGAACATCTCACATTCTTTTTCATCTGTTTTTTTTTTTTCTATAGGTAATTTTACAAAGATTTCAGTTAGCTCTTTTTCATAATTCTCCCTCACTGCCTCGTCTTTGAGTTATTTTAAGTCTACTGATTCACATGGCATGTATTTTCCTGGTCTGTGCTTTCTTCGTCTGATGGTTCTTATTGTGGCAACGACTGCTTTGTGGTCTGTGTTTATATTTAAGTTGGGCACTGCCCTTGCATCTAATATATTTCTCTTTCTGTTATTTCTTGTTAATATAAAATCAATTTGGCTTTTGGTATCTAGATCGTTCCATTTATACCAAGTGTATATTTGAGTCTTTGTGTTTATAGAATGTGTTTGTTATAATTTTAGAGGTCATATTGGCTGCATAGCTCTATCAGTCTACTTCCGTTATCATTTCTTTCATTATGTTGGCCTCCAAATGCTCCAAGATGTTATTCTATGCCCGCTCTGTTATGTTCTAGTCTTGCATTGAAGTCTCCCATAACTATGATGTTGTCCTGCTTATCTATTTTATTTAGCACGTCACTGATGTCTTCGTAGAAGTCCTCGCATTCTTGCTCATTATTGTTTGCATTACATGGTGCGTATATTTGTACATATGTTGCAATTGTTTGTTCTTTTATTCTCACTGTTATGATTCTTTCTGATATATATTTTATTTCTAGTATTCCTCGTGCTAGCCGTGGTTCAATGACAATTCCCACACCGTGTCTTGCCCTTTCCTGCTGTTCCACTTCAGAGTAGACAAACGTGTAACTGTGGTGGATCTCCTTGCATCCTTCCCCCTTTATTCTGGTGTCCGCTATTCCCATCAGTCCAATTTTCCTCTCTTCCATTGTTTCTATAAGTTCTTCTTCTTTACTATTAAAACCGCAGACGTTCATTGTGCCTTTTTTTAATCGCTGATCTATCTCGTAGTCCATTAACATTGCAGTGTCTGTATCCATTTGGGTCAGCACCGGTCAGTCCGTTTATACTGCTTAGTTTTTCTACGAGCAGTATGAAGATCCCCTGCCGGCTTGCTAAGCCAGTTTAAGGTTTAGGACAAAAATCTGACCATATGGAGTCCATCCCCTATGGCGAGCCATAGCCCCGTTAACCCATGACCTCGTGGTCATAGTTTCCCGGTCTACACCACGTGAAGGTGGGGGTTGACTTGTGTAGTCTGCGGATCATCGGGAGGGTACTAATTTTCACTTTTCACCCCTCCTGAGAGAGGCTAGCCGATCCTATCCCTGTTCTCGTCCTCTTAAATCCATGGACACAAATAGTTCGTTAGAATGTTCCATTATAATTGTCCACTGATTACTTTTACACCCTACTGTAAAAAACTGACAGATTAGCCTGTGTGTTCGAATGAATGTTTTTTTTTTTTTTCATATTGCACTGATTAACCTTTTCTGCATAACGTTGCGATAGAGCTCCATACATCATGTGCCATGCCGGAAAGCGTGGGCGCTCATGACTCGCCATTTCACTCGATCACCAGAGTCGTAGATAAGATCAGTGTTCCTATCTCGGCCATGCCATGTGGCCAAGCCATCCAAGTATTTGCTTCTATGTCTACCTCTTGGTCTGTTCCCTTCGATCTTGCCAGTTGTCACCAAGTTCTCCAATTCATTTCTTCTCATAACATGTCCAAAAATGTTGACTGTCTACGTCTAATGACTCTAATCAATTTACGATTTTCATTTGTCTCCTGTAGTACTTGGTCATTGGTTTTTCTGTCTGTCCATGGTATTCTTTCCATTCTCCTCAGAAACCACATTTGATGTAAAAGGATATGCGAACCAAAAAAAAAAAAGGCTCCCTCGATGGCGTCTAGTGTTAATGAGCGCAGGTTCACAATCCCGACTTATGGGTTTCGAAGTCGGCAATAAGCGATTTATGAGCACACCGCAGATAGCTTAGCGTTGATTTTCACAAGGGTATGAGCATCGGCCATTCAGAAAGCAATGGCAGACTACTTCTTATAGTCCTTGCCGTGTGGCGTTGGTGATCATGTCTGTCCACAGCCTTCTGACTCGTGTACTGCCAATCTTCTTATAGTCCATGCAGTGTGTCGTTGGTGATTTTGCCTGTCGACAGCCTTCTGCCTCGTGCAGTGCCATTCTTCTTATAGTCCATGCCGTGTGGAGTTTATGATCTTGTCTGCCCACAGTCATATTTCTGTCTCTTGTGCTGCCAGTCATCTCTGATATTGATGCTCCTCCACGCTATGATGTCGAACTAATCAACATTTTCTCTGGGTTCCAATTGTTGCCGTTATGTAGCCTGGGGCGCAGAGTTGGAATGAGCGTTCAACCTTGCAAAATAATCCATAGTTCGTGCATCCATCACCTATGCAGCAAAATAATCCATAGTTCGTGCATCCATCACCTATGCAGCAAAATAATCCATAGTTCGTGCATCCATCACCTATGCAGCAAAATAATCCATAGTTCGTGCATCCATCACCTATGCAGCAAAATAATCCATAGTTCGTGCTTCCATCACCTATGCAGCAAAAGCCCAACTCCTGGCCTTCACGTGGCGCACCTGTTTTAGCTAACAGTGAGTCTCTGACACCGTAAAAATAACCAGAATGCTCTAGAGATGTATGCACGTACATATATGCACAGACTCTGTCTGTGTGCATGCACATCTAAACTCGAGTAAGACCACAGTCTGCTCTAGTAAGGAAAGGTGCTGAAGACGGAGGCAACCAGCCAGGAGGTGCACCACAGAAATCAGGATGCCACGCAATTACGCAATGAGATATGTCGATTACTGCAAAACGTTATGGCTCGCCTCGCTTTGGACCCTCAGGCAGGTGCAGTGCCGGGCCCTATGCCTCGAAAAAGTCCAGCCAAAACGACTGGAGGTTTTTCTAAGATGTCCTATGGAGCCAGGGGACACACAGCGTTCGGTCACATCCAACGAAGACTGAAAATAATGCACGGGAATGCGGAGGAAGTCAGCAACAACAAAAAATAGAACATGAAAACATCTTGAATCAAGAACAAATAAGTGTATGTTGCTTGCAAGAAACTCATCATCATCAAGTGCCCTGCCAGCTGGCGTAATCGTTCATGGCTCTCCACAGATCTCGGTCTTTGGTTTTCTGGATCAACTCTGCTGCTGATATTCCTCCGTGCCACCGTCACAATCCACCCAGCATCATTTCTCTTGGTCTGCCTCTGTCTCTATTCCCCTCACTCTTTCCAGTTGTCACGATGTTCTTCAATGCCTCTCTTCTCATTACATGACCAAAGAAAGTTGTTTGTCTCTTACTTATTGTTGTATATAGTGTTCTAGTTTCATTAGCCTGTTTCAGGCAGTCGTTGTTAGTTACTCTGGCAGTCCAAGGAATTCTCAACATTCTCAGGAACCACATCTCTGTTGCTTCTAATTTCTTCTTAATTTGTTCATGTACATTCCAAGATTCACTTCCATACAGCAAAACTGGTTCTACATAGCATTTCAGCACTCTCTTTCTTACATTCAGTGATAGTGACTTATTGCACAAGATACTCTTCATTTTCTGAAATGCGGCCTTTGCCTGCCCTATTCTGCTCTTAATCTCTGTTGTACATCTTCCATCTGATTTTATAAATGTCCCTAGGTTTCTAAAATTATCCACTTGGTTAAGAATTTTTCCTTCTATTTCTATGTCACATTTTGGTGTCACCATTTTGTTTGATATCACCATTGTTACTGTTTTCTTGATATTCAAGGAGAGTCCTTTCCTTGCACTCTCTGTTACTACAGTGTCCAACAATTGTTGTAGGTCTGTTAATTTATCTGCCACCAATACTGTGTCATCTGCATAGCGTATATTATTTATATTATAACCTCCAACTAGTATTCCTGACATCTCTTTGATCTCTCTCAATATTACTTCGCTATACAGGGAGAAAAGATCTGGTGACAAGACACAACCCTGTCGTACTCCTAGCTTTATGTGTTCGTAACTACCCTCTTTATTTCCAATTTTATTTGCTGCTACTTGGTTCGAGTAAATATTCTTTATTATTCTTAAATCTTTCCCATCAATGTTGATATCTTCCAACATTTTAATCAGCTCATCATGTTTTACTTTGTCAAATGCCTTAGTATAATCTATGAAGCACAAATGCAAGAAACTCACCTCAGCGAAAACATATCCTTTGAAATCAGAGGCTACCATTGTTAATGATCTAAAAGAAAGGACAGGCGAAAGGGTGGGAGATGTACGAAAAGTTAACAATGCTGCTTCCCAAAATAAAGTTTACATGGAAGGGGCCGAGTTTCGGACACTCAAACTTAGAACAGACAATACAGAGCTACATGTGACCAACTATTACTTTCAAAGTGACAGCCCACAGGCACTAGAAACATTACCATTAAAACAAAAAAAATGATTGTGTGTGGTGATTTCAACAGCCACTCGCAGAGCTGTAGTCACATGGACAGAGATGAGATTGAATTAAATTGAATTGAATTGAACTTTATTTTAAAAGGGTTGCAAATTGGGCACGTAGGCCCGTCTTACATTCTGCCCTTCCAATCACTCATCTTTCGTTCAACAGTGCATGATACATTCACATAGGGAAAAAAAAAACATTGTTAAATTAATGTTGTAAACATAAACAATGTATACTATCATGTTATGTGACACATCCCCTCCCACACACACATCTCGCACCAACCCACACACACATCTCGCACCAACCCACACACACATCCCTCACCCACTCACACATCACCCACCTATACCCTCACATCCGCCACACACCACACATCCCCCACCAACCACACATCCCCCACCCACCATACATCCCTCCACCCACACACACATCCCCCACCAACCACACATCCCCCACCCACCATACATCCCTCCACCCACACACACATCCCCCACCAACCCAGACATCTCGCACCCACCCACACACACACATCCATCAACCACATCCCCACCCACACACATTACAGTTTATATTTCTAACTCGCTTAACGTCGACCGCAGGCTATATTTTTAAACCCGTGAGATTGAGTGTGTATGGCTTGAGGTTAAACTTCAAAATCACATACCCCTAGTAGTTGGCTATCTTTATCGAAACCCCAGTGCAGGAAATATCTGGTATGAAAAATTCACCAATATGATGGATGTAGTCTTTAGTAATGCTAGAGAAATAATACTGCTAGGTGACTTCAACATAGACACTAACAAATCAAACAAACAAAACATGGGAAAACATAATAGAGTCATATAACTTCCAACAGTTAGTCAAACAAGCCCCTAGAATAACTAAATTATCTGCGACACTTATAGATCATATTTATACTACGTGTGTTGACAACATAACAGAATGTACTGTACCTGTTAATGCAATGAGCGATCACTACCCAGTATGTTGCACGTGGTCGAAAAGAGGTACCAAAACTCCAAAACACAAACATCTTATATATAAAAAAGGATGTGCGTATCTCCGTATGTCCTTTATTCGCTCGCGAACGGCCCATCCGATTGAGATGAAATTTTCTACACGCCTTCCTTTCATTCCAGAGCTGTCAACTGTGATATTTTGTTAGTGTGAAATCGCCTGCTTACTCAGTATTATTTCATTTTTCATTTTTCATCATAATTTCATATATCTCAGGGGACCTAACTCTGTAAAAGTTATTTCAAGGGGCATAACTTCTCTGTATAACTTATAGTCATATTGTGGCATCGTTTTCAAAGATTTATAAACTCTTTGTCCATAGTTATGTACCGGCATATGAGTTATAATAAATAATGATACAATCTGTAAGGCATTTTCAAAGTTTTCATAAAAATGATGCACAATGCATAACATTGTAACTCATCTTTTTTTGCTTAAGAAGTTACTGTAGTCATGCAGGTGATTAGAAAGAGTTTTCATTAAAAATAATGGATGGTGTGTGGTAGAACGTTCTTTTAAGTTACATTTTTTTTTGTTGTATGAATTTAATGAAGCCGGACAGGGTCAGGCAGACAGATAGACAGACAGATAGACAGTCGGGAACAGGAACTTATATGACTACTTATATAAATTAAATGAGATGCTTCACACCAGGAGCTGGGCGATGTCGGGCCGGGTCAGACAGACAGACAGACAGACAGACAGACAGATAGTCGGTAACGGGAACGGGAACTTATATGACTACTTATATGAATTAAATGAGATGCTTCCCACCAGGGACTGGGCGAAGCCGGGCAGGGTCAGCTAGTATAAGTATAAAATATAGAAATTATAAAAATTTCAATCGAGATGTCTTTTTACAAGACTTGCTCAACTTATCTCTGGACTATGTTTACCAACTTCCTGACCCAGACGATGCTCTGAACCACGGGCTGAAGACCTTTCTAAGTATATTTGATAAGCATATTCCATTTAAGGAAGTTCGTGTTAAACATCACACTAAGCCCCCGTGTATCACACAGGAGGTAGTTGAACTTATGAGAGACCGGGACAGGGCACACAAAAATAGAGATATAACTATGTACCGTAGTCTGAGAAACAAATTTGAATATGTTATTCCAAAGGAAAAGAAAAACTATTTTAAGAACTTAATAATAGATAACACCAACACTAAAGATATATGGAAAGCAATTAATACCTTGACAAACAAACACAAATCATCACAATCATTACCATCAAATCAGGTTACATGTGATCAATTCAGTAGATTCTTTCAGTCCGACATAAACCAACTAAAGGCTGCAATACCAGAAGCGCCTCATGACATATCTTTATTATCATCATTCTGTGAGAACAAATGCTATGGAGACATTCCCTCCAACATACCGCTAATGACGACCACTGAAGTATTTACTCATCTCAGTAACTTAAAAAAACAATAACACATCAGGACTAGATGGAATCAGTAATCGGATCCTTCGCCATACTGTACCGGCGATCTGCGAGTCACTAACATTTATTTATAATCAATGTCTCACCAAAGGTCACTTCCCGTCAGCCTTTAAAATCGCTAAAGTGTATCCTCATTTAAAAGCTGGTTCTCTAGACCAGGGGTCACCAAACTTTTTTCACGGGGGGCCGGATAATTGACAAAATGACGAGCGCGGGCCGAATACATATTCTGTACAATATTTACGCCGACTCCGTGGCGAAGGTCTTACCGACGCGGTTCGTAATCCCTTATACCCGCGTTCGAATCAAAGCTGTGTCCGATTTGGCAGCAGACTGCGTTGCGCTGGTTTTTTACGCTATGGTATGGGTGCCGGTCGTTCAGAAAGCAATGGCAACCTACTGAAAGTCAACTTGCCAAGACATCAACAACTGCAAAAAATGCTGGTGTTGACTGCAAACGTCCTGTAAAGGATATGCGACTAACTTTAACAATGTTTGCAAGCCAAAACAAAAGCTCTGGTAAAAATGACGAAAAACTAAGTTAATCATGGGTTAGTGGCGTGCAATGCACAAAAAAACAAACACAACCAACACATTTATTTTCTTTAAAAAAGTTATCAAAGAAGGCGATGTTAGCGAATAGATAGTTACACCAGACCTTGTGTGCACATATCCGAATCTCACAAACTAAGCAGCAAAAAACGGTTAGTGAGATTTGCGAAACTGATATTTGGCTTTCAAGATATCATCAATGTTTGGTTTGGAATCGCTACATCCAATCAAGAGAATTGCCTTTAAATGTTCATCATTCAATCTCGTTCGATGTGTTCACTTCACATACTTCATTTTTGAAAATGTTTGCTCACAGACATAAGTTGTTCCAAACACTGGTGCCATACCAGCGGCAAATTTCCTCAGTTTCGGAAACTCAGCATCAGGTCAGCAGCGATAAAATTCAACAAGTGTTCCTTCTCGGTGCTTCTCTTTCAACAAGTCATTTGCTTGCAAATAATGAGCTCCAACTGTAGTTCAACTGTCACGTCATCAAGGTTACAATCGAGCGGATTCTGGAACAGAAGCATGTCACTCTCAGTTCTGTCAAGATCTGAAAATCTCTCCAAAAGACTGCATTTTCAAGTCACGAATAATAGTTTTTCGGAAAATTGAGGTTGACATCTTCGGCGATTGTAGAGCAAATCTCTTTGAAACTGTGAAAATGAGAAACGTTTTCTCCTTCTAGTTGTGCTTCAAACAATGACAGCTTTCTCTGAAATCCTTTGATGATTCTGTAAAGATCACAGACGAGGTTTGTCTTTCCTTGAAGTTTCAAATTCAGTTTATTCATATGGGATGTGATGTCGACCGAAAATGACAATTTTATGACAGCCAGGTAGGATCTGACAGCTGGGAATCAACTCTATCTTTTTCAGTGAGGAAAAACATATATTTCGTTTCGGAGCTTGTAAAAACGAAACAGGACTCTACCGCACCTGAGCTACATCACTGATGTGTGATAAGTCAAGTTACATAATTCAGAATCAATTTCTTCAAGAAAAGCCTTGAACTGAGCAAGAAAGTACTACTGCATCACGGTGTTCCCCAGGGCGGAGTCTTGTCCCCCACACTTTTTCTAATCTTCATCAATGATCTTGCTAATCTACAGCATGGAATAAGAGCGGCAATGTACACTGATGACCTGGTTCTATGGAGCACAAATGGACACGCATAAGTGGCCACCAGATGGCTACAAAGAGCTGTAGATGCATTTATTGCATGGGCAAATAGATGGTGTGTCAGCATAAACATTGACTAGTGCAGCGCCACTCTATTTACCCTCTCCCCCAAAACAAAAAGCAAGGATCATTCAGATAAATGGAACACCCCCTAATAGAAAATAAAGAACCAACATACCATGGAGTAACATTTGATGACAGGCTGGCATGGAGAAAGCACATCAACACATACACACATTGGCACCTTGCCATCTTGACAGACGATAGTTTGTGCTTTAAAAAGGCATAATAACTTTTAACTATGGCGGTAGCGAGTGTGACTGATAAGGCCAATTTGCGCTGTAAATGTCCGTTCACAGTGGGTGCATGTGAACACGTGGTCATTTCCACCATCATGCACCATCTTACGTCTCAAACGCTTGGTGTATGACTTTTCTGCAATAATTTTCTCCTTTGACTTTATTCCATTTCTGATATTTGCCCTCCATGCAACACGTTCAGCGGCGACTTGCTCTCAATGTGAATTATCAATGCCTGTATCAATCATGTCCCGCTTACACACATCTTTGTATCGTAGTAGAGGCCGACCCTGAGATCTCTTACCCATCTGTAATTCACCAAAAAAGATATCCTTTGGTATTCTACCATCATCCATCCTCCTAAGATGTCCTATCCATCTAAGTCTACGAAGACTGAGCATGGAATAAACTGTCACACAACCTGATCTTTCCAATACTTCAGTATTTGTGATTTTGTCTTGCCACTTAATACCAAGAATTCTTCGCAGACACCGCATATGAAAGCTGTTTAAATTGTTCTCTTGGTGTGAGTAAGTTGTCCAGGTTTCACTGCCATAGAGAAGAGTACTAAGGACACAGGCTTGATAGATAAGGACTTTTGTTTTGACAGTAAGCTTCCTGTTCTCCCAGACTCTTTTTCTTAACCTGTTCATTGTTGTTGCTGCCTTACCAATCTGGATGTTGATTTCCTGATCTAGGGATAATTTGCTATTTACCACTGATCCTAGATATGTAAAATGGTCTACTATCTCTAGTTCGGCGTCGTCAATAAAGATTGATGGTACCCCATGTGCACCTTGTGACATAATCTGTGTCTTCTTTTTGCTAATTGTTAAACCAAATTCAGAACAAGCATTGGAGAATGCAGATAGTAGACATTGCAATTCTTCCTCAGAGTGGGTCGTAACTGCAGCATCATCTGCAAAAAGCAACTCTCTGATCAATACCCTCCTAATTTTGGTCTTAGCCTTCAATCTCTGAGCATTGTAGAGGCCGCCATCTGAGCGTGAGTGAATGTATATACCACCATCCTGATCACGAAATGCATATTTCAGTAGAAGTGAAAAGTATATTCCAAAGAGGGTGGGAGCTAGTACACAACCTTGCTTAACCCCACTCTTGATTTCAAATTCTTCAGAAGTTGCACCATCAAACTTGATTATACCCTTCATGCCTGTGTGGAACGATTCCACAATGGACAGAAGAGTTGGTGGGCAGCCAATCTTCTTTGGTGCCTTGAACAGACCCTCACGACTGACCAAATCAAATGCCTTTGTGAGGTCGATGAAGGCAATAAACAGTGGTTGATTCTGTTCACGGCATTTTTCTTGCATTTGTCGCAATGAGAATATCATATCAGTGGTAGACCGATTCTGTCGAAAGCCGCACTGTGATTCGGGGTAGACTTGATCTCCTAGGACTTGAAGTCTGCGCAGAACAATTCTGGCAAATACTTTTCCAACAATACACAGAAGTGAGATACCCCTATAGTTGTTACAGTCGCTCCGATCGCCCTTGTTCTTGTACAGTGTTATGATGCTTGAATCTTTGAAATCCTGTGGGACTTGTCCTTCACGCCAGCATAGCTCTATTAGCTGGTGGATCTGTATAGTGAGTGTGTCTTGCCCACTCCTGATAACCTCTATTGGAATCCCATCCTTACCTGGAGCCTTGCCAGATGCAAGTTCATTTATAGCACACTTAACTTCTGTTATGGTGGGAAGTGTGTCCAGGTGGTCAAGAGTTGGTAGAGCCTCTATGGCGTTGAGGGCATCATCCGCTAGTTTGGTCTCACTTGAGTAAAGCTCCAAATAGTGCTCTACCCATCTGTCCATCTGCCGTTTCTTGTCAGTACACTGCCTGGCAGCCTTTTGCACATCCTTCCTAGCTTGCCTTAGCTCACTCAGAGTGTTACGCGTTGGTCTTTCCTTGTTTCTTAAGAGATCTTTCTTCTTCTTATCAATCAAGGACCTCTCGCTTTGATTCCGAGACCAGTTAAGACCAGGGATGGAGTTATTGCCTCTCCATAGCACATCAACAAAGCAGTAGCAAAAGGCAGAAGGAAAATAGCCATTCTGAGAAAGCTAAATGGAACCACATGGGGAGCCAGTGAGAAAATACATAACAAAGTTTAATAACAGAGCATACGACCACACCTGGAATAAGGGTCAACTGCGTGGTGTTCGGCATCAAAAACCACACTACAAGAGCTGGACAAGGTGCAAAATCAAGCACTTAGAGTCACCACAAGAGGGATGAAATCAACCCCTATAGTGGAGATGGAGAAGATGGGGAGGACACAAGCACTGGGAGAGCGCAGAGATATGAAAACGCTAATACAAGCAGAAAAGCTCCTCAGCTTGCCAGGCCACCCTATGAAGAACAGATTTGAAAACTTAGCTATGGGACGGTTGAAAAGAAGTAGTTTTATCCACCATGCCAAACGACTCTGCAGAGAAACCACCGATCTGGCCACAGTCGGTATCCCCCTGACAACTATTCCAGAGCGAACTCCATGGAAAGATGAACATAGACAATCACCACAAATCCAGACAAAAGTGAGAGGAATATTTGACAAGGAAGAACAAAACAGTGTACAGCGCAGAACAGCCACTCTCAGCTTCCTTTATGAAGAATACCCACAGGACCTCTGGATCCGAGTGTACACAGATGGGTCAGCGCAAAATGATGTTCGAAATGGAGGAGCGGGAGTGTATATAGAATACCCAAATAATACTCGAGACACGGCCAGAGTTCTAACAGAAACGTACTGCCATAACTATGATGCTGAAATTGAGGTAATAAAGATAGCAACGGAGAAATTACAAAATATCAGCCATGGTACACAACCTGTGGTGCTACTGACAGATGCAAAATCAGTACTCGAGGCCCTCCTGTCTGCGAAATTGCCAGTATTAAGGACACTACTTTCTGAACTTAGCAATCAGCATAAGGTCACAATACAGTGGATACCATTCCACTGTGGAGTACCCGGAAACGACAGAGCTGATCGATTGGCTAAGGAAGGAGCCAAAGAAGAACAGCCTGATGTGCCCGTTACATACCACCAAAAGAAAAGAATGATCAAATCAGTCAGAAAGTCACCAAAACATGTTCAAGAGAAACTCAAAGATTGCACTACATAAAGACGGAAACATCTTAACAGGAAAGCATTCTGTGACGATGTAGTCTAGCTTTCCCATGATGCAAAATTTTTTGTTGTTGCGTATCCCTTACGGGACGTTGCAGTCAACACCAGCATTTTAATCTGCTGTTGATGTACTAGGAAGTGTTACGTTCAGTAGTTTGCCATTGCTTTCTGAACGACCGGCTCCCATACCAGCACGTTATAATACAACGCGACACAGTCTGCTGCACAAATCGGTCGCAGCTGAGCTTGGAACGCCTGGTACCCGGCTCACGAACCGCGTTCGCAAGCCTTTAGCCACGGAGCGGGCATGATGCAAATAATCAGTTATATTTGTCATTTAACTTCTTTCAAGATATTTTCATTGTTCTTTCTACCCGTCTACGGCGTCTTCATAATTCTTCTATAATACCACATTCCCGCAGCTTCCATATAACCCCACACCCGTCTGCTAATTGTCCATAGTTCGTCTCCGTACATCAGGATTGACTCAATATAACTCTTAAGAACTCGTGTCCTCACCTCGATTGACAACTGACAAATTACTAAACTTAAAATTGAATAGAAAATCACAAACACTCAATAAATGCTGGGGTTGATTGTGGCGTTGTGTAAATGACGTGCAACTAACTAACATTGTCTCCTTCCGGATTTATGTTTTGAAACTCATCTAGAAAAGTCGACATCTAATATATGTGTGTTACCTTCTACAAGTACCTTTACAGGACGTTGCAGACAACACCAGCATGTTTTGCTGTTGTGATTTCTTGGCAAGTTTACGTTCAGTAGTTTGCCATTGATTTCTGAAAAGACCAGCACCCATACCATATTCGTAAAATGGCCAACGCGAAGCGGTTTGCTGCCAAATCGGTTTGCTGCCGTAACTTCATCGCCACGAAGCTGGGCGTCTACAAATGCCTGATACATACCTTCTGTTGCTCCTGATATCTGAGTTGTTCCCCTCTGTTTACCAATGTTTGACTTGACTATTACCTCCTTCTACCTTATTTTCTTTCTTTAAACTTGTATGTGGTACAAAGCAACCTTACGTTTTTTTTTTTTTTCGAATTGGTATGGTACAAGAGGAACATGATGAGATTAGATGAGATGGGTGCCGGTTGTTCGGAAAGCAATGGCAAATGATCGTAAACTTGCCAAGATATCACAACCAACCAAAACAATGCTGGGGTTGACTGTGACGTCCTGTAAAGGAAAGGCTACTAACTTTCTTTTTTCTTTTTTCTTTTTTAAATCGTTTATTATGAACGAGTGAACATACGAACGAACTTTATTTTAAAAGGGTTAAGAATTGGGCACGCAAGCATTTGTGAATACATTCATGCACATGTGACAACATTATATTCTTGGCATGGTGTATTAATCATTTGCTCCTATGAATATTTAAAAAAAAAATAAGAGTGGCCTTTTAAAAGCCTGTCAACAATAATGTATTAACTTAGACAAAATGGAACTCCCAGAACATTTCTAAAGGCGAAAGATTTATACGTTGTGAAGAGAAACCATTTGGCCTGTAATACAGACCTGAAAAAAATTTATTTCTCACTCACTAATTCAATCTCTTATACAATTAGGAGATAAAACATAAATGTAATATCAAAAGAAAGTAGAAAACTGTGTTAGAAAATTGTCATCCGTCTAAAATATGGCCATTATTTTTACAAAAACTTTAGACATATCTTAAAAATCTTATTCTTTTAATTACATACTATATTTTTTAGTTAATTTTTTTTTAATTATTTCAAGATTAAGAAAAATACAAAAGTATTTTAAATACATAATAAACTTATCCTATTATTAGTAATTTCCCTTGGAATATTGTATGTTGTTATGTCCCTTTGTAATATTTTAATAACATGTTTTTCTTTTTAGTGTGGTTTCATTTCGTACAAAACTGTGTTTTTACAAGGTGCGTTACGTATTTTCTTTTACATTTACAAAATACATCACGACCCAAAGACGTAAAATGCAGCGAGATTCTCTATTTGTTTGTGTGATGACTGCATACTATTTATTGCGTTACTTCTCCACAGATCTTTAAAAGCCGTTTACATTCAAAAGTAGCATATAAATAGGAATTGTAGGTATCCTTTTCAAACATGAAGTTTTTATTGTCAGAACCTATAAACAAACGTTTCTTGTCCTATTGAGTGAGTTATTTCTCTTGGAACAATAGGACCATTCATCTGTATTGGATTGCTCCCCTTTAGTTTAAAATTGTTTTTCCTCTCAAATCCATGGACACAAATATTTCGTTACAATGGTCCACTATAATTGTCCACGGATAAGTAATCCGTGTAATTAAGTAATTACATCCTACTGTATAAAGCTGGATGTGACTGTATTGTATGATGGCGAAAGTAACTTATCGTTCGTCGGTGTCGGAGGAGTTGACTGTCCTCTCTACCAATGTTTGACTTGTCTGTTCCCTCCTTCTATCTGTGTCTTCCTTTACTTTTTACACTTTTATCTCGTACAAATCAGTGTGAATATACAAGACGGGGTGTATTGTGTGTTTTCCTTTATATTGCGAATACAACAAATGCATTTATATACTCATACGAAAATATTACATTTATTTCTGTCAAGGTGCAATTACCTACACATTACTTGATGATGATAGTTTTGAAGTAATTGTCTGCTCTCATGCGTACTAAAATTTTCAATAGAAATTCTTTCATTTTCCACAAACCCCCAAACAGACAAAGATTGTGAATTCAGCTGCATTGGGTAGTAACTTCACCGCAAACACAATGGATTTATTTGGGTTGGTTGTTGTTGGGGTGTGTCGTGGATTTATTTATAGTGTCGTCCCTGTATCCTTATTCTGGAGAATCCACTAGATTCCGTCCACAACACCCCGTCGGTCACTGGATACCTCTTTTTTCTCTCTCTCTCTCTCTCTCTCTCTCTCTCTCTCTCTCTCTCTCTCTCTCTCTCTCTCTCTCTCTCTCTCTCTCTCTCTCTCTCTCTCTCTCTCTCCACTGGACCATGCCCCCTCTCATTCTTCCCCAAAACAACATCCTACAAAACTCTAGCTTCTAAAACTCAATAACAATTTAATTTAAGGAAGAAAAATGTATGTATGTGCGAAGTGTATGTGTAGAATGTATGTCGTATACTCTAGTGTGTCTGCAGAATCAGACCCGACAGCTCAGGAGCAAAGTCTGATCATCCCGGTAATGGCCACACAACATCATCATAGCTCAGCACACGATAACTTCACCAAACGATGTGTCCCTCCTGCTAGATGTTGACTTCCTCCAGTAGCTTTTTGATATCCCAGATACCTGGTCACCAATCACGGATATAGTTCAATACTGATCCTGAATCGATCACACACAATGTTACTAAATGTCCCTACAGTTCTGAGATTTAACAATCCTTGTATCGGGAAATACAGATCACTGTCACTTGAAACAGAATGGTTCATTTCTAAATGTCCTAGTGTTTCACGATTACAAAGTTACTGATTACAGTTCCACAGGAATCTACTAACTGAGAAAAACGCTATGTTCGTTGTTCCTGTTCCTTCTATAATCACTAGTGTTCTTTTTACATGTGGTATGGAAGATAACTTTACTCAACTTGGGTGAACCCTATCACTAAGGATAATCATTCTCAAATAAACATCTGTTTCTGCTCAACAGAGCCATGCTCCTTCAGACCCTCTTGATTATGGGCCCAGTGTAAAAGCCGCTGAATAAAACTTCCTTCACTGAATTAGCCATAATCTTAAACAGTGATGTTTCAGCTTGTCTTCTTCATAACCGGAGTGGAACCTGTGAAAGAGAGAACACACCTGGTGAGAGCAACCCGATACTGACCCCTATTAGATGAGTGCCAGTCGACGGCCGCACTCAGATATATAACAGTGAACTAAACTCTGTCATAGGGCAAAGGAGCTCATCACATCGGTCTGAGTTAGGGTAAGACAGGGAAAGACCAAAGGCAAAGTTCAGAACCCCAGTAGACACCCCACTGGAAGATCCCACCCCTGGACATTTCCCCTATCCCCCAACCATCCTCAATCTCTCTAAATATCATCCCACTACATTATTCTCAACCAGCTGAGCTAATTGACATCTCACACTAGTTGGTTTAACAACGCGATTGCCTACTGTCGCCGACACTCCTAGAATACCTAGCCACAAAGCAACAACACTATGCTCAAGTCCTAAACTCTATCTATCACTTGACTTTCCTACATTACTTATACCTAAACGCTATCTAGTGAATACCTTATGTTAACCAGCTCTATCCTGAATTGAATCTACACATTGCCATGAAAGACACATGTTTATCAACTTTAATTGACACAGAACACCATAGATTCTTTTCCTAAATTTGAACAGAGCTAGCCAAACACTTCAGTCTAGTTTAATTCCATTTTTCGCACTGGCGGCAAATAAGTCATGTTTCATACAGTCGGGGATTGTCCAAGTGACGTCATTCGCTGTCAACAACAGGTCGGCGTTTTTTTCTTTCATCTTGAGATCCGGGCAAAACAACATGCCGACAATTTTCCTGTGTCTTGGGGAAATCTCAAGGAATTTTGGTTTCGTTTGATTCGAGGGAAGTGTTTCCCCACTATCAACAAAAAGTTGCAGCTGTCTATACCGACTGTCTCTGTCAATCTATCATTTGATCGTTAACTCCAGTGGTCCCGTGACAGGATGGAGGTTAAAGGAATTATTGCTTTTGTCAAGGTTACTTCTAGCTTGCAAAGACCTTTGACCTATGAAATACAGCTTCCTTTTGTGCCCAGTAACCTAATGAACTTTCGTCCCTCGTCATGATAATTTTTCCCAATCCCCTGTGATGAAGAAGGAAAATGTGGTGATTCATTTGCACCTATGGCGGTTATTGTAAATGGTTTTAAAGAAAGAAGTCAAATAGTGGCTGTTAGAATCTGACATAGAAATAGAAGGAAAAATTCTTAACCAAGTGGATAATTTTAGATACCTAGGGCACTTATAACATCAGATGGAAGATGTACAACAGAGATTAGGAGCAGAATAGGGCAGGCAAAAGCCGCATTTCAGAAAATGAAGAGTATCTTATGCAGTAAGTCACTTTCACTGAATGTAAGAAAGAGAGTGCTGAAATGCTATGTAGAACCAGTTTTGCTGTACGGCAGTGAATCTTGGAATATAAATGAACAAATTAAGAAGAAATCGGAAGCAACAGAGATGTGGTTCCTGAGACGAATGTTGCGAATTCCTTTGACTGCCAGAGTAACTAACAACGATTGTTTGAAACAGGCTAATGAAACTAGAACATTATATACAACAATAAGAAAGAGACAAACAGCTTTCTTCGGTCAAGTGATGAGAAGAGAGGTATTGGAGAACATCGTGACAACTGGAAAGATCGAGGGGAAGAGAGGCAGAGGCAGACCAAGAGAAATGATGCTGGATGGATTGAGACGGTGGCATGAAGGTATCAGCAGCAGAGTTGATCCAGAACACCAAAAACTGAGATCTATGGAGAGCCATGAACGCCTACGCCAGCTGGCAGGGCACTTGATGATGAGAATCTGCCATTCTAATAATTAAATCAATAACAAGTGCATAACAGACTCAAACAATAACCCTAATAGCAAGAGAAAATGAAATTAATGACAGTTTACACATTTCAGTCAGGAAATATAGTCGATAGTTTGTATTTGAACATTAGTTTTGTTTTTTTATTAAATAGAAGATTGATAAACCAACACACAACTGGTGTCGTCAGTTGATACACGCTGCGGGATTTGTGAGGAGGGGATCCGAGCACTTATGGACTGAATGGTTCGATGTGCAATGAGGATGATCTGTCGACTAACTAACTAACTAACTAACTAACTAACTAATTTAAAAAAAAATAAGTTTCTTTTGTATGCAAGGGAATTGAACCTTGCCTGGATTCTGCAAGTCCAAACTAAATTTCTGTATTCTGCTTGTGTCTGCTCTATTATCTCATTCAAGTGTTAATCTCTCTCCTGATACCTGAGTTGTTTCCCCCTACCAATGTTAGCCTTGTCTGTTACCTCTTTCTGTCTGATTCCCGTATTACCACATTCAAAATATGTGCTAATAATTCATTAAATTAGTTACAATAGTCACTGCTAAGGTCTAACGTTGTTTTGGGAAAGGTGGAAAGTACCAATGAAGTATTCATTATAACAGGTGTTGGAAATGTCCACCATGGTCTTCAAGACATGACTGTATACGTCTCTTCATATTGTCAAATACCTTCTGCAACGTGTCTGTTGTTATTTCCGTGTGCATAGACCGCCATTTCGAAACACATGTTCAAGCGATAAAAATTATTTCTTCCGTTGATAAAACCATGATGTTTGGAGTGCAAAGAATTACTCCATCAGACGACAGCCATTCGCTGGATATTGCTTCACGATGGACTGAGGAGCACTTTTTTCGAACATGATTTTTCATATTTTTTTTTCTACATACACGGTGTAGTGAGACTTTACACACACCGTGTATAAATATTGGGGGACCGTCTGGCCGAGTCGCTAGAACGTCGGGCAACTATTCAAGATGCTCGCGTTCAAATCCTCGGTTAGGTGATAGATTGTTGCCTGTCCAGGGCAAAAAGAAAACCCGAATCGTGGCGACTGCATTAGCCAGACGACCTTGACTCAGACTCAAGACACCTCGGCCTACAAGATACCGCAAGGTTCTAAAGACAGTAGCGACACTTCAATGACCAATATGTTGTGTGTGTGTGTGTGTGTGTGTGTGTGCGTGCGTGCGTGTGTGTGTGTGTGTGTGTGTGTGTGTGTGTGTGTGTGTTGTCTCCTTCAATTAGTGTCTGACTCGCTTATGATCTCCCTCCTGATATATGTATTGATTATATATTGTCTCATATATCAATATTTTGTGTCTGTTTTCTCCTTGTATTAGTGTCTGACTCGTGTGTTATCGCCTCCTGACATATGAATTGTCTCATCTATCAATATTTTATGTGTGTGTGCTGTCTCCTTTCCTTGTCTGATTCGTGTATTATCTCCCTCTACCAACATTTACTGTAAGTTCTCTCCTTCTATTAGTGTTTAATTTATGCGATGTCCTCCTCAATCTGTGTGTGATTTATGCGATGTCCTCCTCAATCCATGTGTGATTTATGCGATGTCCTCCTCAATCTGTGTGTGATTTATGCGATGTCCTCCTCAATCCATGTGTGATTTATGCGATGTCCTCTTCAATCCATGTGTGATTTATGCGATGTCCTCCTCAATCCATGTGTGATTTATGCGATGTCCTCCTCAATCCGTGTGTGATTTATGCGATGTCCTCCTCAATCTGTGTGTGATTTATGCGATGTCCTCCTCAATCCATGTGTGATTTATGCGATGTCCTCCTCAATCCATGTGTGATTTATGCGATGTCCTCCTCAATCTGTGTGTGATTTATGCGATGTCCTCCTCAATCCATGTGTGATTTATGCGATGTCCTCCTCAATCTGTGTGTGATTTATGCGATGTCCTCCTCAATCCATGTGTGATTTATGCGATGTCCTCCTCAATCTATGTGTGATTTACTTGCAGGGTATGATGTTGACTTGCCTGGATGCGCCTGTGCCCAGACCGGAACTTGTGTGTCTAGCTACTCCTGTAACTGCGACTCACTCGTGCCCTTAGCCTTCGACCAGGGAGCAGTCACTGACAAGGTCAGCTAGCAGGCTTAGTGTGGTCATCACCAGTTTCTTCTTCTTCTTCTTCTTCCTTCTTCTTCTTCTTCTTCTTCTTCTTTCTTTCTTCTTCTTCTTCTTCTTTCTTTCTTCTTCTTCTTCTTCTTTCTTTCTTTCTTTCTTCTTCTTCTTCTTCTTCTTCTTCTTCTTCTTCTTCTTCTTCTTCTTCTTCTTCTTCTTGGCTATTAAAGACGATAGAAGAAAGAAAATCAAAATATTTTGGTCTCTTGAAACGTTACGAAAATTTGGAGCGAACAATAATGGAAGGGTATATGCCTGGGAGAGAGAAAGAGGAAGGCCAAAGAGAAGATAGGTACAGGATGTGGCGGATGATCTCCAGATGGGTGTATCGGACGCGGGGCATCTTGCTTATGATCGAGAGGTTTTCCGGAAGGTTGTTATGGGAGCGAGGTTCTGCAAAGGACATGCTACTGAATGAAAAAATGAATGAGTTCAGGTTTGGCATTGGTAACACAGAGTTGGTAGGAAGAAAAAAGACAGAAGCTTGATCATTATCAAGTGCAATTTTCGCATTGTAGGTCTAATTAAGACGCCTTCAAAATCCTTGCCCTGAGTTATTACGGCTCACTTAAACAGGCTTTATCCAGCCTATGTCTTGGTGGTGCGTGCTCACTCGTAGCCTTGCCTTTCTCTTGCAGGCTTCTCGCCCACTATTCCCTCCGGCACATTAGCGGATTGTGGGTTTCCTTACGTACGCGTAAATAATTCTGAAAACTCCTGGCAGTGGAAACGAGTAATATGAGTGTTTTAAAAGTTGCCAGGA
Source organism: Cepaea hortensis (assembly GCA_963921405.1). Lineage (NCBI taxonomy): Eukaryota > Metazoa > Mollusca > Gastropoda > Stylommatophora > Helicidae > Cepaea > Cepaea hortensis. The sequence continues at coordinate 70,828,826 of OY992897.1, read as the reverse complement.
CAACAAAACTTACCTATCACAAACAGAGACAGTCATCGATTTAAGTCACTTTATGGGAAGAGATCGATTTGCATTGATTTTCAAGGTATGAGACGTCGGCCGTTCAGAAAACAAGGGTAGCATGGCACTTTTCCTTCCCGTGTGGTGACTGTGAGGCAGTGGGTTCACTCCACATAGCGGTCAGTTGGGCTTAAGTGTTAACTTCTCGTTCAAAAAGCAATGGCAACCTACTGAAAGTAAAATTACCTGGACGATCAAGCTGGCCTTGATGGCAGCTTCCTGCAAAGGCCCTACAATATTAAACAAAAATCACAAACATGCAATAAATGCTGGGTTTGATTGCAACATCTTATAAAGGATATGCAACTACTACCAACTAGCTTTTTTAACTATGAGAAGAGAACAACGACTGGACAGATTTACAGAAAGAGAGATGGAGTAAGACAAGTGAAGTAGATTATTACTAGCACCCGAACTGGCACAAACAGTCGTGAAGAAGCAGTCTCCCCCCCCCCCCCCCCCCCCGCCGACACGCCAATCAGCATGGCACTTGATGATCATGACAGCGCATAAACATGACGTAGTACACAGAGGAAGGGAGACAAAGCAGATCAGCAACAGTACAAAAGATGAAATGAGCGTACAACAGGCGGGATGTGACAGGAACAATTAGAAATTGGAAGCAGGATTTAAACGAAAAGAACAATTGGAAGGGTGATTTAGATGTGCGCGAGTTAGGATGGTTATAACACTCCTATTATTATATACGTATAGTTATTACAAACTTATTTTACCAAATAAGCTAAACTACAGTTCGGTTGTTATTTTTACCAGGACTGATTAGTCTTCATGACACAAGTCAAGTCGTTTTCTTTGTCCCCTCCATTTGACAGGTCATCTTTGTCCCCTCCAATTGACAGTTCATCTTTGTCCGCTCATGTTTTTCCCCATACACCCTCTCCCTTTTTTTTCTTTTCAATTAACAAGTTGTTTTCCCTCCAACTAACATTTCATATACTCCCTCCAACGGACAAGTCTTTTTTCCCCTCAAGTAACAAGTCATGTTTTCCCTAAACAAAATGTTTTGCGTATCCTTTTACAGGACTTAGCTGTCAACAGCAGCATCTTTCAGCTGTCTGTTGATCTCTTGGCAAGATTACGCTCAGTAGTTTGCCATTGCTTTCTGAGCGGCCGGCTCAGTATCCGCAAGTCACGAGCGGGGGTCGAACCACCTCAGTTCTCGCTCCGCTGCGAGACTCTGCGTGATAAACGGGATTACAGAGAGAAAGTGTTGTAACCCCACAGCCAGAGAGACCGGCCATGTTTTCCCTACAACTATAATATTTCATATATTCCCTCCAACTGACAAGGCATTTTCCCCACTCACGGTTTTTGGATCTTGTTGTATTTTGTAAATGTAAAAGAAAATATGTAAAGCACCTTGTAAAAACACAGTTTTGTACGAAATGAAACCACACTAAATAGAAAAACGTTATTAAAATATTACAAAGGGACATAACAACATATAATATTCCAAGGGAAGTTACTAATAATAGAATAAGTTTATTATGTATATAAAATACTTTTGCAATTTACTTAACCTTGATATAATTTTAAAGAAATTAACTACATAATTATAATATGTAAATAAACGAATAAGAATTTTAAGATATGCTTAAAGTTTCTGTAAAAGTAATGGCCATAATTTAGACGGATGACAATTTTCTAACATAGTTTTCTACTTTCCTTTGATATTACATTTAATGTTTTATCCTTTTCCTGAGTGTTTAGAAGTTTCAATGAGTTAAAAATCAAATTTTTTCCAGCCTGTATTACAGGCCAAATATACATGGGAGCAATCGATTAATACACCATGCCAAGAATATAATGTTGTCACATGTGCATGAATGCATACAGTTTTTGTAAGATGGGCCTGCGTGCCCAATTCTTAACCCTTTTAAAATAAAGCTTGTACGTACGTTCGTTCGTTCATAATAAACGATTTTTAACAGACACAAAAAGAAAAAGAAAGTTAGTAGCCTTTCCTTTACAGGACGTCAGAGTCAACCCCAGCATTGTTTGGTTGGTTGTGATATCTTGGCAAGTTTACGATCGTTTGCCATTGCTTTCCGAACGACAGGCACCCATCTCATCTAATCTGATCATGTTCCTCTTGTACCATACCAATTCAAAAAAAAAAAACCAACGTAAGGTTGCTTTGTACGACATAAAAGTTTAAAAAAAGAAAATAAGGTAGAAGGAGGGAACAGTCAAGTCGAACATTGGTAGAGGGGAACAACTCACATTTCATTTCATATATTCCCTCCAACTGACAAGTCATTTTTCCCCCTCAATTAACAAGTCATGTTTTCCCTACAACTAACATTTCATATATTCCCTCCAACTGACAAGTCATTTTTTCCCCTCAATTAACAAGTCATGTTTTCCCTACAACTAACATTTCATATATTCCCTCCAACTGACAAGTCTTTTTTCCCCTCAATTAACAAGTCATGTTTTCCCTACAACTAATATTTCATATATTCCCTCCAACTCACAAGTCATTTTTTCCCCTCAATTAACAAGTCATGTTTTCCCTACAACTAAAATTTCATATATTCCCTCCAACTGACTAGTCATTTTTCCCCTCAAGTAACAAGTAGTGTTTTCCCTACAACTAACATTTCACATATTCATTCCAACTGACAAGTCATTTTTCCCCTCCAGTACCAAGTCATGTTTTCCCTACAACTAATATTTCATATATTCCCTCCAAATGACAAGACATATTTTTCCTCAAGTATCAAGTCATGTTTTTCCTACAACTAACATTTCATATATTCCCTCCAGCTGATGAGTAATTGTTTTTCCCTTAAGTAATAAGTTATGTTTTTCCTACAACTAATATTTCACATATTCCCTCCAACTGACAAGTCATTTTTCCTCTCAAGTAACAAGTTATGTTTCCCTTACAACTAACATTTCATATATTCCCTCCAACTGACAAGTAATTTTTCCCCTCAAGTAACAAGTCATGTTTTCCCTACAACTAACATTTCATGTCATATATTCCCTCCAACTGACAAGTCATTGTTTACCTCAAGTAACAAGTTATGTTTTTCGTACAACTAACATTTCATATATTCCCTCCAGCTGACGAGTAATTGTTTTTCCCTTAAGTAATAAGTTATGTTTTTCCTACAACTAATATTTCATATATTCCCTACAAATGACAAGTAATTTTTTCATTTTGTCCCTCAAGTAACAAGTCATGTTTTTCCTACAACTAACATTTCATATATTCCCTCCAGCTGACGAGTAATCGTTTTTCCCTTAAGTAATAAGTTATGTTTTTCCTACAACTAATATTTCATATATTCCCTCCAACTGACAAGTCATTTTTCCCCACGCACGGTTTTTCCCCCTCATGTAACAATACATGTTTCCTCTCCAAATAACACTTCGTATATTCCCTCCAGTTGACAAGTCATATGTTCCCTTTAATTCATATTCAAATGTTTTCTCTGGAGTAAACTAGGCAGGCTGAGAGAGGGATCATGCTGTTTGGGTAACACATGGACTCAACAATTCAGACCAGATTTTGTGCTATGGAGAGGTTACCGATTCTGAGGAATAATTACAACACTGCATTCTTCAATGCCTGTTAAGAATTTGGTTTAAAAATTAACAAAAAGAAGACAAATTATGACACAAGATGCAAATGGAGTAATAATCTTTATTGACAACGCAGAGCTGGAAATGGTTGGCCATGTCACATATCTAGGATCGGAGTTCAACAATAAATTATACCTAGAATATGAAATCAACATCAGGATTGAAAAGACAGCAACAACTATGAACAGGTTAACAAAAAGAGTCTGGGAGAACAGGAAGCTTACTGCCAAAACAAAAGTCCTTGTCTATCAAGCCTGTGTTCTTTATGGCAGTGAAGCCTGGTCAATTTACTCAAAGCAGGGGAAATGTTTAAACAGCTGTCATATGCGGCAACTGCAAAGAATACTTGGTATTAAGTGACAAGATAAGATCACTAATACCAAAGTATTGGAAAGATCAGGTTGTGTGACGGTTTATTCCATGCTCAGTCTTCATGGACTTAGATAGATAGGACACGTTGGGAGGATGGATGCTGGTAGAATACCAAAGAACATCTTTTTTGGTGAATTACAGCAAGTGACCTCTAATTGCATTGCATGGTGGGAAAAGATCAGGAATGGTATAAAGACAAAGGAATAAAATGATTGCAGATAGGTCACACATTGAGCAAGTAAGATGTCAGGTGGTGCATGATAGTGGAAATGATCATGTGATCACATGAACCCATTGTTGATAGACATTTGCAACATGAATTGGTCTGTCCAGTCACATTTGCTACCACCATGTGTTGTTGTTATTATGTTATGTGTTGTTGTTATTGTGCTTGTTTTAAGCACAATGTAACAAACTATTGTCTGTCAAGACGGCCAGATGCCAGTCATTTCAACATATTTACTCTCTGCAAGCAATGTTTCCCTCTAACAAGCCAAGTTTCTGCCATTTAACATGTCTCATATTCCCTTCATTTAATATGTCTTATATTCCCTTCATTTGACATATCTTATATTCCCTTCATTTGAGCAGTCCTGTTTTCCTTCTCATTAAGAAAAAAAAAAGTTATATCTTCCCTCCAACAGATGTGTCTTATCTTTTCTTCAGCTAACAGGTTAGATCTGCCCTTCAGCTTACAGGTTATATTGTCCCTTCTGCTAAGAAATGAAAGCTTTCCTTAACATAACTAGTCAAATGTTCCCTTTAACTTTAGCTGTATTTTCCCTTCAGCTGGCAAGTCAAAGCTTCCCTTCAATTAAAAAGTCGCACCTTCCCTTCAGCTAACAAATCACATCTTCCTTTCAAATAATGAATCACATCTTCCCATCAACTAAAAATTCATATAATCCCTACCGCTAAGAAATCATATCTTCCCTTCCACTAATAAATCACATTTTCCCTTCAACTAACAATTCATATAATCTCTTCTGCTCAGAAATCATATCTTCTCTTCAACTAACAAGTCATATAATCTCTTCTGGTCAGAAATCATATCTTCTCTTCAATTAACAAGTCATATCTCCCATTCCACTAAGAGATCATATCTGCCCTTCCGTTAAGACATCATATCTTCCCTTCCAGTAAGTAATCATAGTTCCCTTAAACTAAAAGTCATATCTTCCCTTCAACTAACAAGTCATATCTTCCCTTCAACTAACAAGTCATATCTTCCCTTCTGTTAAGACATCATATCTTCCCTTCCACTAAGTCATATCTTCCCTTCCACTAATAAATCACATCTTCCCTTCAACTAACAATTCATATAATCCCTTCCCCTTAGAAATCATATCCTCCCTTTAACTAAGAAATTATAGCCTTCCTTTAACTAACAAATCATATCCTTACACTAACAAATCACATCTTCCCTTCCGTTAAGACATCATATCTTCCCTTCCGTTAAGACATCATATCTTCCCTTCCACTAAGTAATCATATCTTCCCTTCCACTAATAAATCACATCTTCCCTTCAACTAACAATTCATATAATCCCTTCTGCTAAGAAATCATATCTTCTCTTCAACTAACAAGTCATATCTCCCCTTCCGCTAAGAAATCATATCTTCCCTTCCGTTAAGACATCATATCTTCCATTCCACTAAGTAATCATATCTTCCCTTAAACTAAAAGTCATATCATCCCTTCAACTAACAAGTCATATCTTCCCTTCCGCTAAGAAATCATATTTTCCCTTCTATTAAGAAATCATATCTTCCCTTCAGCAGGTCAGAATGGTCGAATGGATAAGAACACGTGTTCTTAAACATCCGTTGTGCTGATGCAGAGGTTAGTGGTTCAACCCCTACACCAGACAGCTGGACTGAAATGTTGACCTGTCGTCCTTTCCTTGGGGACAAAAATTACAAGTACCTCTGAAGTCAGTATGGGTTCACCTGTTGGTGAGGGACACTGTTAATAAGGAACATTAATCCAAACGCACAAAATTCAGTCCATCACTACTATAAATAGTGTGTATGGACTACACATCTTTCCTTCAACTAACAAATCACATCTTCACTTCAGCTAACAAATTACATCTTCCCTTCGGCTAACACATCACATCTTCGCTTCAAATAATAATTCACATCTTCCCTTCAACTATCAAATCATATCTTCCCTTCAACTAACAAATCACACATTCTCTTCAGCTAACAAATCACATCTTCACTTCAACTAACAAATCACATCTTCCCTTCAACTAACAAATCATATAACTATCTTCCTCCAGAACCGTCTGCCAATAACAAAGGTTTCTGTGAGTGGTCAAATCAATTCCCGATCCTTGGCTAAAATACAACTGACTGGGGTTCGATGCAGCGCCCTGCCAATAGGTATTTTTTTCTTCATCTATTGATCACATTAATAAATTTTCATTGCATCAATTTAGAGATTTAAACAAATGAGACATGGCATTAATTTAGGATTTCATTAATGGAGCCATTCATCAATTTAGAGATTTCATTAATTGAGATGCTATATTAATTCAGAGATTTAAATAATTGAGACATGGCATTAGTTTAGAATTTCATTAATGGAGACATTATATCAATGTAGGCATTTCATTGATTTTACATTAATTTTGTTAATTTGGACAAAAATGCAGGTATTCCATTCTTCTTCTTCTTCTTTCGTTCGCCTGAAATATGTTTATAACTGCAATGTTGTGTCTTGTATGAATCTAACAGTCTTTTTTAGCTCACTCAGTATTCCATTAATTGAGACATTATACTAATTTAGAGCTTTAATTAATAGAGACATTACAACGATTTAGATCTTTCATTAATAGAGCCATTACAGTAATTGAGAGATTTCATTAACTGAAACATTACATTAATTTAGAGCTTTTATTAATAGAGACTTTAGATCAATTTAGAGCTTTCATTAATTAAGACATACTGTTTTTTAAAAGAGATTTCACTAATTAATACTTCATTAGTTTAGAGATTTCATTAATTGAGAGATGGCATTAATGTATAGATTTAATTAACTGAGACATTACATTAATTTAGAGCATCCATTAACTGAGAATTTTCATTAATTGAGGCCTTTCATTATTAAAGGTTTCATTAATTGTATTAGTTAAGACAAAAATTCAGGAATCTCATGAATCAACACGTTTCATGAACGGCACACTCTCCCTCCCTCAGATCCTCCTAGAGACTGCGCCGCTGCTCAGAAGGTGGGAAGCCAGTTCGGAGTCTCGTATGCCTACAGCGGAGAATACCTCATCTCTCCAAGTCCCAAGACAGTCAATCCGTTTTTGGCCAGATGTGAATTTGACTTTAGCCCGGGTGTCGGTGGGTTTACTTAAATGTTACTGTCTGTCAGAAATGTGTACTTTGTGAATGAATTATTATATGTACTTTCTGAATGAATTATTATGTGTACTTTGTGAATGAATTATTATTATATCAAACAGAAATAAACGCAGTCATTGATTGGCAACTCATAAAAGATACTGGCATGAAGTAGAAATAGGAAGACACACTAGACAATAGGGGAGTTTGTTTAAGGACATGTGATAATGATATCTCATTGCTCCTGAAGCACATATAATAATGATATGTCAGCGCATTGCTCCTGAAAGACATATTTTGTGAGGTGAGGTGTCTACACCATCCTCTGTAGCCAGCCATTCCACCCCCTCCCCAATTCTGTGTATATTTTCTTCAGCAAATGTAACCAAATTCTCGTTATGGTAGCTAGTCTAGCCAAGATCATCTCATCTTCCACTTTCCCCTACTCATGTTTTTATTGCCAAACCCTACTCGTGCTGTTACTGGCAAACCTTACTTATATGTTTATTGGCAAACCTTATTTATGCCTTTATTGGCAAACCTTACTTATGCTTTTATTGGCAAACCTTACTTATGCTTTTATTGGCAAACCTTATTTATGCCTTTATTGGCAAACCTTACTTATGCTTTTATTGGCAAACCTTACTTATGCTTTTATTGGCAAACCTTACTTATGCTTTTATTGGCAAACCTTATTTATGCCTTTATTGGCAAACCTTACTTATGCTTTTATTGGCAAACCTTACTTACGGTATTATTGGCAAATCTTACTCACGTTGTTATTGCCCAAACTTATACATGCTTTTATTGACAAACCTTACTTATGCTTTTATTGACAAACCTTGCCCAAGATCATCTCATCTTCACATGTCCCCTATTTATGCTTTTATTGCCAAACTTTACTTATGCTATTATTCACGAACCTCACTTAAGCTGTTCTTCCCAAACCTTACTTATGCTATAATTGGCGAACCTTTTTGTGCTTATATACCCAAGATAATCTCATCCAAAACTTTCCTCTAACAGGTGTCACTGTTATTAAAGTTGTGTTGGAAACGATCACCTTAAAGGGACCGGGAACAGTCACCAACATAACATATCATGCTCCATCACTGGACCAACTGCTGGCCCTCATACAACAATCCAAGTACTGCTATCAGCTAGTCAGATATGATTGTCGAGCCAGCACTGTGAGTGTTCTCTTTGACTCTTGGTTGTACTTTAGTGTGTGTCATACAACAATCCAAGTACTGCTATCAAGGGTTCAGATATGATTGTCGAGCCAGTACTGTAAGTGTCCTTTTGACTCTTTGTTGCACTTTAATGTATGTCAGAAATAGAGAACTGAAATGGTATAAAGAACCTGTTCTGCTGTGTAACAGTGAATCTTGGAATATAAACAAACAAATTAAGAAAAGCGTAGAGGCAACGGAGAAATGATCCCTGAGACAAATGCTGCAAATAGCTTGGATTGCCAAAGTAACTTGCAATGATTACCTAGAAAAATCTCATGGATGTAGAGTATTATATAGAACTGTAAGAAAGAAACAATGTTCTGTGGTCATGTGATGAACAGGAAAGCACTGGAAAATCTTCTGTTGACCGGAAAGATCAACAGTAGAAAAGGCATACCAAGAGAAATTATGCTGGATGGCCTTTGGCAGTGGCATAGAGGAGTAACATACGTAGACTTGATCCTCAACACCAAGGGCTGGGAGGTATGAGCCTCGATAGCGTTAGTCCTTACTTGCTGATCCGAAGCTCAAGGGTTTGACCAGCCTAAAGAACACCATGAACATTATGGGGGGCTCGTCCGGGAAGTATGTCTTGGAAAGTAAAGGTGACCAGTGTGATACTAACCTCATCATCCACCGAGTGCCAACTGGTCTATGGGTATAAGGGTCTAGCACTATATGCCCTTTGTTCCTAATGGTGTGAAAAGAGTCCCTTATTCATATACATACAATGTTAAACAGGAATATTTAGCAGATCAGTTGAAAACCGTACATAAGTCTTTGAATATAAATGTTACAAGAGATTATAAGGCCCCATAAGACCCAACCGAATCCGAAGAGCATGGAGAAAATATAACCAGTCCTGTTTAGGACTAACTTGAAAGAGAACAAAGACAGGAAAGAACATCAAAACACCAAAATATGGACGTCAATTATAACCAACGATACAGAAGTAAGTTGAAAAAGGCAACATTTTTATTTCTTTTCATAAATACTGAGTTGAGCTGTACAAAATGGATTGTATGAAAATCAGAACAACCATATCTAACCAACAAGAACTCAGTATCGAAGATTTTTTTTTTACTAAACAGAAAATGAAATATTTTGGACATGTAGAAATACAGACATGTCTGAAAAAGATAATAATTGAAGGTGTACCATGTAAATGTAGAAGTGGAAGTCCACAATATATGTAGATTCAAGATGTGAAAAATAATTTTACACATGACAGCACCAGGGGCAGGCATCTGGCTTATGACAGAGACATTTGGAAGGACTGCAAAGTTCTACATGATTTGTTTACTGATGAAGACATTTTAGGCGCAACATCAATTATGTCTCTTGTGATTGTGTAAAGTTTGCTCTCTAGAACTTTCTGTTTCATTGTATTTATTCATTCTGTGTAGATGTTATGTGGCAGTAACATGTTTCTTAGTCAGGTCTTAGTCAGATATGACTGAGCTACCATATGACAGTAGACAGTACTACCTGCTTTCTGTTTGAGCCAAATGTTGGGCAGTGCTCTCACCAAACCCAACACTCCACATGGTGCCAACAGCTTTAGGTGAATGAGAGCAATTGGGAGGGTACAAGCCTTATCCTGGTGCGAGGAAATGCAATTTAACGACTAAATGTCATGGAAGACAGACCAGGCCCTAAGCCTTGGTTGGCAACTGTTCTAGGTTGGAAGCTCCAACAGGCAGATAATTAGACATTGCTTTGCTGGTCCGGCAGCTTCTGCAGCTTTCTTGTTCCAGATATATTGGTGTTACCTTTCCTCTGGAATAATCTAGGCAGGCCAAGAGCATGATCATGCATGATCATGCAACACATAGTCTCTAAAATTCAGCTCAGATTAGGCTTTGTGCTATGGAGATGTTATAATGCCTTTCTTTGAAGCACAATGTAAAAACTATCGTCTGTTAAGACGGCAAAGTGCCAGTACAATAACCTAGTTCTCATAATTAAGAGCACTGGTCATATCACTTCAAAACACTATGTTCTTGTGTAGGAGTTAACACTGTCCTATTGTATGATTCTCAGCTGTTCAGTCAGGGGGGACACTGGCTGAGTGCTGGATCTACGGACAGTAACACATTCTGGGGCGGAGGTCAACCTGGAAACGGTGGCCTTGATGGTGTGTGTGCTTGTGGGAAAGATCTGAACTGTGGAGGCTTGGACTCAGCCAACGGGCAAAGAACAAGGTCAGAAAATGTAACTCATATAAAGTAACTAAACATATTTTTTTTATTGTTTAAATTGTTTTTTTATAAATGTTCTTGTAACTAACACGTTGGAAATGTGTGGAATGATTTCACTTATTTATTATTACTTTTCTTAGTCATGTTATATTTGTACGAGGGGCCTTCAAATGAAAACCTGAACAGTCTGATAGAATTTACAATAACCATGCCATTGTCTTGTTGTTCAGGATGTCAAAAGTGTTAAGTGTGACGTCATGGTGCATACGAACATGGTGATGTCATAAGGACAGTTTAAAGATGGCCGCCCCACTTTTAACATGCACCAAAGTGAAGCAACGTTCTGTTATCCATTTTTTGTTAATCAGTGACCTCCACTTTCAATGTGTACCACATCCCCTGTACTCGCTAAACCTAACCCCAAGTGATTTCCACCTGTTTGGACAACTCAAAGAGTCATTCAGAAGGAAAGACTTTTCGGTCCAGTGAAGATGTATAGCAGGTTGTGCATGAGTGGTTACACACGTGACCGATAGAATGTTTTTCTACAGGAATCCAAGCACTTTATCGGCACTGGAGGACTTGCATTTAATGCAGTGGTGACTACATTGAAAACAGATACATTTGTTCTTTACTTTTTCAGAATATATTCACACAGGCACAAAAAACATGTAAGGGTTTCATGTGAAGCCCTGTCGTGTTTGTAGTATTCTTTATTGTATGAGGTAACACAGGAAAGAATCATATAAATGACAGTGTTGACTGTTACCCCATACTCTACATACACATGGTGTTCTGAGGTGATGTGTCCAGTGCTCTTGCCTACCCCATACACTACATACACATGGTGTTCTGAGGTGATGTGTCCAGTGCTCTTGCCTACCCCATACACTACATACACATGGTGTTCTGAGGTGATGTGTCCAGTGCTCTTGCCAGGTTTAGTGCCAAACAACAAGTAACTTTGGACCAAATAAAAATGGATGGCGGAAAATGGGAAGTAGGGGTGTGTCACAGTTATGACGTAAACATTTTTACTATTGTAGCAGACATGTTGTATTATATATCAAATTTAAGGGGATTGCAAAATGAAAATGACTGTATAGACACCCATGGTAAATACGGGAAGTTGCTTAAGACTATTATTCATCCCTTGGCACATTATCAGTTCATTATAAGAACAAGGTTACTGTTTCATTGCTACAATACTACATTTTCCCAACTGTGATTTCTGTTATTAAGACTGAGGTCCTTGCATGAGTTTAGGCTTGTTTTTCTGCAGGATCTTAACATAATTGTTTGTTTCATTTTATAATGCATTAATGGTGCAGTCAAGATCTTTGTTAAGCATGTGTTGACACAATCAGGCACATTTGTTGCCTTCACCAAGTCAATACCTTCTTCTTCAGGTGTCTGCTCTTGAGCAGACGGCGATCATTACTCTTCAATCCTCTCTGTAGGGGTGTGAGAGAGAGAGACAGAGAGAGGGGAAGAGAGAGAGACAAAGAATGTATACATGCATATATTATGCATGTGTGTGTGTGTGTGTGTGTGTGCGTGGGTGGGTGGGTGAATGGATGGATGGATGGATTATATGTGTGTGTGTGGGTGGGTAGGTGGGTGAATGGATGGATGGATGGATTATATGTGTGGGTGGGTGGGGGTGGATAAGTAAACTTTAGTTAGTGATTTTGTGATTGTAAGTATATGTGTATGCGAGGGAATGTGTATTTTTGTGTTATTGAGTGGGTGCATAACTGTGAGAGTTTTTGTAAATGGTCTAAATGTTTATTTCTGACTGTATGTGTGTATTTATGAATGTGTGAGTGTGTACACGTGTCTGCCTGTCTCATAACATGGTAATATGCATTGTTTATGTTTACAACATTCATTTGACTATGTTTATTTCCTATGTGAATGTAGCATGCAATATTGATGAACGAAAGATGAGTGATTGGAAGGGCCGAATGTAAGACAGACCTGCATGCCCAATTTGTGACTCTTTGAAAATAAAGTTTGTTTGTTCGTTCGTTCTGTTGATTGATATTTTACTGAAGCTGATGTTGGTTATACTGTCTACTGTCCAGCTACTGAAGCTTTCAACATACATCTTTCATGGTTTTCCCCTACCTCTCTTGTCTAATGTTTCCCCACACTAATGGCTACATTATCAACAGACTTCAACCCAACGTCCAATGGGAGTGCATATGATAATGAGATGTAATTTCATTGCTGTTATTGCCAAGTCTTACTTGTTGTTATTAGCAAACCTTACTAATGCTTTTATTGGCAAACCTTACTTATGCTGTTATTGCCCAACCTTAATATGTTGTTATTATGATCAAACCTTACTTATGCTTTTATTAATAAACTTTATTTATACTATTATTACCTAACCTTACTTATCCTTTTATTGCAAAACCTAATGGATACTGTTATAATTACCGAACCTTACTTATGCTTTTATTGGCAAATCTTACTTATGCTGTTATTGCCTAATCTTACTTATGCTTTTATTGGCAAACCATATATGTATACTGGTATTATTATCAAACAATACCTATGCTGTTATTGGCGAACCTTACTTATGTTGTTATTATTCTCAAAAAATTACCTCTGCTGTTAATGACAAACCTTACTTATGTTGTTATTATTCTCAAAAAATTACCTCTGCTGTTAATGACAAACCTTACTTATGCTATTATTCTTGCCAGACCCTGCAACTGCGACTACGGGGACAATACCACCAGAGCGGATGCAGGAATCATCGACCTGAAAGAGTACCTCCCTGTGTGGCAGTTTGTAGTTGGGCAGCATGCACAGTTCAAGGAAGCTAATTTGACCCTCAGCGACCTCTATTGCTCCCAGGAACCTCTCAGTAAGTAAAGTTTGATCTCTTGTGGAGACTGTAACCATAAGGGGCTAGCACAATATGCCCATTATTCTAAAGGCGTGAAGAGGGTTCTTTACTTCATTTTATATCTTTGTATTAATTCTGTCTATTCTTATCTTTCTGTCAAACTGTCATTTACTGCCAATTAGTACCTTGAAGTGTATGGCAGAGGGGTCTTTGAGCCTGAGGAATTAAGGCCGCCTGGCTAGTGCAGTCGCCGTGAACTGTGCAGGTCAGGATTTTCTTTTAGCCCCTGACAGAAAAAAATCCCACACCTTACCAAGGGATCAAACCCGAGTCTCCCGAAGGAGAGTCCTGTGTTCTAGCCACTTGGCCAGCCGCTCCTCCTTCTTATCTTTCAATCAGTATTAATATTTGTGATATTTTTATGTCTATATGTAGTGCGTTTGTCTCCATCATCTACTTCAGTTGTCATCATCTACTTCAGTTGTCATCTACTTCAGTTGTCATCATCTGCTTCAGTTGACATCTACATCAGTTGTCATCATCTGCTTCAGTTGACATCTACATCAGTTGTCATCATCTACTTCAGTTGCCATCTACTTCAGTTGCCATCTACTTCAACTGTCATCATCTCCTTCAATTCTCATCATCTACATCAGTTGTCATCATCTACTTCAGTTGCCATCTACTTCAATTGTCATCGTCTCCTTCAATTCTCATCATCTACTTCAGTTGTCATCTTCTACTTCAGTTGTCATCGTCTCCTTCAATTCTCATCATCTACTTCAGTTGTCATCGTCTCCTTCAATTCTCATCTTCTACTTCAGTTGTCATCGTCTCCTTCAATTCTCATCATCTACTTCAGTTGTCATCTTCTATTTCAGTTGTCATCGTCTCCTTCAATTCTCATCATCTACTTCAGTTGCCATCATCTACTTCAGTTGTCATCTACTTCAGTTGCCATCTACTTCAATTGTCATCGTCTCCTTCAGTTCTCATCATCTACTTCAGTTGTCATCTTCTACTTCAGTTGTCATCGTCTCCTTCAATTCTCATCATCTACTTCAGTTGCCATCATCTACTTCAGTTGTCAACTACTTCAGTTGTCATCTACTTCAGTTGCCATCTACTTCAGTTGCCATCTACTTCAGTTGTCATCATCTACTTCAGTTGTCATCATCTACTTCAGTTGTCATCATCTACTTCAGTTGCCATCACCTACTTCAGTTTCCATCATCTACTTCAGTTGTCATCATCTACTTCAGTTTCCATCATCTACTTCAGTTTCCATCATCTACTTCAGTTGCCATCATCTACTTCAGTTGCCATCATCTACTTCAGTTGCCATCATCTACTTCAGTTGCCATCATCTACTTCAGTTGTAATCATCTACTTCAGTTGTCTTCATCTACTTCAGTTGTCATCTACTTCAGTTGCCATCATCCACTTCAGTTGTCATCATCTACTTCAGTTTCCATCATCTACTTCAGTTTCCATCATGTACTTCAGTTGTCTTCATCTACTTCAGTTGTCATCATCTACTTCAGTTGTCATCATCTACTTCAGTTGTCATCATCTACTTCAGTTTCCATCATCTACTTCAGTTTCCATCATGTACTTCAGTTGTCTTCATCTACTTCAGTTGTCATCATCTACTTCAGTTGTCATCATCTACTTCAGTTGCCATCATCCACTTCAGTTTTCATCATGCACTTCAGTTGTCATCATCTACTTCAGTTTTTATCATCTACTTCAGTTGTCATCATCTATTTTAGTTTTCATCATCTACTTCAGTTTTCATCATCTATTTCAGTTGTCATCATCTACTTCAGTTCTCATCATCTACTTCAGTTGTCATCTTCTACTTCAGTTGTCATCATCTACTTCAGTTGCCATCATCTACTTCAGTTGTCAACTACTTCAGTTGTCATCTACTTCAGTTGACATCTACTTCAGTTGCCATCTACTTCAGTTGTCATCATCTACTTCAGTTGTCATCATCTACTTCAGTTGTCATCATCTACTTCATTTGCCATCACCTACTTCAGTTTCCATCATCTACTTCAGTTGTCATCATCTACTTCAGTTTCCATCATCTACTTCAGTTTCCATCATCTACTTCAGTTGCCATCATCTACTTCAGTTGCCATCATCTACTTCAGTTGCCATCATCTACTTCAGTTGCCATCATCTACTTCAGTTGTCATCATCTACTTCAGTTGTCATCATCTACTTCAGTTGTCATCATCTACTTCAGTTGTCATCTACTTCAGTTGCCATCATCCACTTCAGTTGCCATCATCCACTTCAGTTGTCATCATCTACTTCAGTTTCCATCATCTACTTCAGTTTCCATCATGTACTTCAGTTGTCTTCATCTACTTCAGTTGTCATCATCTACTTCAGTTGTCATCATCTACTTCAGTTGCCATCATCCACTTCAGTTTTCATCATCCACTTCAGTTGTCATCATCTACTTCAGTTGTCATCATCTATTTTAGTTTTCATCATCTACTTCAGTTTTCATCATCTATTTCAGTTGTCATCATCTACTTCAGTTGTCATCATCTACTTCAGTTGCCATCATCTACTTCAGTTGCCATCATCTACTTCAGTTGCCATCATCTACTTCAGTTGTCATCATCTACTTCAGTTGTCATCATCTACTTCAGTTGTCATCTACTTCAGTTGCCATCATCCACTTCAGTTGCCATCATCCACTTCAGTTGTCATCATCTACTTCAGTTTCCATCATCTACTTCAGTTTCCATCATGTACTTCAGTTGTCTTCATCTACTTCAGTTGTCATCATCTACTTCAGTTGTCATCATCTACTTCAGTTGCCATCATCCACTTCAGTTTTCATCATCCACTTCAGTTGTCATCATCTACTTCAGTTGTCATCATCTATTTTAGTTTTCATCATCTACTTCAGTTTTCATCATCTATTTCAGTTGTCATCATCTACTTCAGTTGTCATCATCTACTTCAGTTGCCATCATCTACTTCAGTTGCCATCATCTACTTCAGTTGTCATCATCCACTTCAGCTTTCATCATCTACTTCAGTTGCCATCATCTACTTCAGTTTTCATCATCCACTTCAGTTGTCATCATCCATTTCAGTTGTCATCTACTTCAGTTGTCATCTACTTCAGTTGTCATCATCCACTTCAGTTGTCATCATCCACTTCAGTTGTCATCATCTATTTCAGTTGTCATCTACTTCAGTTGTCATCATCTACTTCAGTTGCCATCATCTACTTCAGTTTTCATCATCTACTTCAGTTGTAATCTACTTCAGTTGTCATCATCCACTTCAGTTGTCATCATCTACTTCAGTTGTCATCATCCACTTCAGTTGTCATCATCTACTTCAGTTGTCATCATCTACTTCAGTTGTCATCTACTTCAGTTGTCATCATCTACTTCAGTTGTCATCATCTACTTCAGTTTTCATCATCTGCTTCAGTTTTCATCATCTACTTAAATTGTCATCTACTTCAGTTGTCATCATCTATTTTAGTTTTCATCATCTACTTCAGTTTTTATCATCTATTTCAGTTGTCATCATCTACTTCAGTTGTCATCATCTACTTCAGTTGCCATCATCTACTTCAGTTGCCATCATCTACTTCAGTTGTCATCATCCACTTCAGTTTTCATCATCCACTTCAGTTTTCATCATCTACTTCAGTTGCCATCATCTACTTCAGTTTTCATCATCCACTTCAGTTGTCATCATCTATTTCAATTGTCATCTACTTCAGTTGTCATCTACTTCAGTTGTCATCATCCACTTCAGTAGTTGTCATCTACTTCAGTTGTCATCTACTTCAGTTGTCATCATCTACTTCAGTTGTCATCATCTACTTCAGTTGCCATCATCTACTTCAGTTGTCATCTACTTCTGTTGTCATCATCTACTTCAGTTGTCATCATCCACTTCAGTTGTCATCATCCACTTCAGTTATCATCTACTTCAGTTGTCATCTACTTCAGTTTCATCATCTACTTCAGTTGTCATCATCCACTTCAGTTTTCATCATCTACTTCAGTTGTCATCATCTATTTCAGTTGTCATCTACTTCAGTTGTCATCTACTTAGTTGTCATCATCTACTTCAGTTGCCATTATCTACTTCAGTTTTCATCATCTACTTCAGTTTTTATCTACTTCAGTTATCATCATCCACTTCAGTTGTCATCATCCACTTCAGTTGTCATCATCCACTTCAGTTGTCATCATCCACTTCAGTTGTCATCATTCACTTCAGTTGTCATCATCCACTTCAGTTGCCATCATCTACTTCAGTTTTCATCATCTACTTCAGTTTTCATCATCTACTTCAGTTGTTATCATCTACTTCAGTTGTCATCATCTACTTCAGTTGCCATCATCTACTTCAGTTGCCATCATCCACTTCAGTTGTCATCATCTATTTCAGTTTTCATCATCCACTTCAGTTGTCATCAACTATTTCAGTTGTCATCATCTACTTCAGTTGTCTTCATCTATTTCAGTTGTCATCATCAACTATTTCAGTTGTCATCATCTACTTCAGTTGTCTTCATCTATTTCAGTTTTCATCATCTACTTCAGTTGTCATCATCTATTTCAGTTTTCATCATCCACTTCAGTTGTCATCATCTATTTCAGTTTCCATCATGTATTTCAGTTGTCATCATCTATTTAAGTTGTCATCATCTACTTCAGTTGTCTTCATCTATTTCAGTTGTCATCATCTACTTCAGTTGTTTTCATCTATTTCAGTTGTCATCATATACTTCAGTTGTCATCATATACTTCAGTTGTCATCATCTACTTCAGTTGCCATCATCTACTTCAGTTGTCATTATGTTGAAAGTCCTAGCAGAATGCTGCTGTTTTCACAGCCCCTCTATAAAGACTCTTAATCCTTCACCAGTTCCTCTGCTATCTGTATTGCCTTGCCAGTGGCATCTGAGACATCCTGTTAGTTAGTTATTTAGTCAGTCAGTTAGTTCACTAATTCATTATGTGGATGTGTGAATAGTTAGTTAATTCAATAGTTAGTTAGTTATTAAGTGAATCAGTTAGTTCACTCATTCATTGTGTGGCTGGGTAGTTAGTTAGTTAATTCAATAGTTAGTCAGTTAGTTAGTTCACTTAATCTTTGTGTGGGTGGGTAGTTAGTTAGTTAATTCAATAGTTATTTAGTCAGTCAGTTAGTTAGTTCACTCATGCATTGTGTGGCTGGGTAGTTAGCTAGTTAATTCAATAGTTATTTAGTCAGTCAGTTAGTTAGTTCACTCATGCATTGTGTGGCTGGGTAGTTAGTTAGTTAATTCAATAGTTAGTTAGTCAGTCAGTCAGTCAGTCAGTTAGTTAGTTAGTTCACTTAATCTTTGTGTGGGTGGGTAGTTAGTAAGTCAACAGATAATCTTCAGTGCTCTCTCTTTCTATCCTTAAAATCTCCCTCAGTGTTTAGCGGCTAAGGTCATTAGTTCTGTTTTGGTTGACTATTCTTCTTTGGCTTGCCCCATGGCATACTTGTCTGCCTTCCCCCTGTTGGACTTGATGCTCTTACAGTCTAGTCAAAGTTGCAGAATCACGTCCACATCTTGAGTCATTGACTTGTCCTGCCACCCTGGGAGGTTTCAGGATGTCAGCCTGGTCCATTGCACATCTCATCCATGCGGCAGCCAAGCCTACAAGCTTATCTGTTTGTTGGTTTCCTCTTACACCCACGAACCCAGGCACCAAACTTACACCCGTGTGCCCTGGCACCAAACTTACACCTGTGTGCCCTGGCACCAAACTTACACAGATATTAATCCTCAGAAACTCCATTCATTGTCTTCTGGCCCAGTCCATTGTTTTAATCTTCCTGAGCATAATCATGGAGTCATTGAGAATACTATGTCCATAGTCATTCTGGTCGGACCCCGCCTTATATTCCAGGAACTATGTTTTCCATTACTGTTCTTTCTAAACCACTAACAAATTTATATGTAGCCAAATTCCAGGAACCACGTTTTCCATTACTGTTCTTTCTTAACCATGGAGAAATTTTTATGTAGCCATATTCCAGGAACCACGTTTTCCATTGCTATTCTTTCTAAACCATTAAGAAATTTGTATGTAGCCAAATTCCAGAAACAAAATTTTCCTTTACCGTTCCTTTTAAACCACCGAGGAATTTTTATGTAGCCAAAATATTTCAGGGTCATTTTCGAGACGTGATGCCTTAGATTCATTTGTTTTCCTTTTGTTCCAGTTTCTGAAAGCATTTCTATCACATTGAAGTTGAACAGTCACATAAATATGGCACATGTTTTACCTTGTTTCAGAGTTCAACGAGTGTGACCTCGGCTTTTATGACTGCCATCCAATAGCTACTTGTGTAGACCAGGATGTGGGCTATCGCTGTGTGTGTCCCCCAGGCTGGAATGGCAAAGGTGTGGTTGTCAGTAGCAACCAAGCTAGAGCCAATGGGCGGGAATGTATTGGTAAGTTATACAGTTACCAGAGTAGGTCAGTTTACTTCTTCATTGATATTTCTTGTTGACAGGGTTCGGTGATTGACTATATTGACTCTGTTGTTGAGATTCTGATCATCCAGTTTGATATAATAACTGAATATTTAACAGCTGGAGATGATAGACTTAACTTCTCTGACTGACTGATCATCTAGATTTAGCAACTGGAAATGAAAGACTTAACCTCTCTGATTGACTGATCTGTGATCATCTCCTGGCTCAAATGTTCCATGCTCCTTACATCGATCATTATCAATACAGTATCACATACATAAAGGGCACCGAATAATACGCAGAGAACATTGGACGTAACAAATGTAGATGAAAAAAGATAACAAACTGTCAGTGAGTTTAAATCATTTAGATGTCCCAAAAAAATAGATAACAAACTGTCTGTGAGTTTCAATCATTTAGTTGTCCCAAGAATAGATAACAAACTGTTAGTCATTATCAATCATTTAGTTGTCCCAAGAATAGATAACAAACTGTCGGTGAGCAGTGTTGCCATCTCCCTGTGATGAAAAAGCACCAAAATCGACCCAAAAAAGCACTAAAAAGCACCAAAATTTTTTAGGAAGCACCACAGAAAAGCACCAACTGTTTTTATTATAAATGTACCAAGGTAGCACCGTATAATTTATTATTATCACTTTATATTACAATGAAGTTTATTCCAGATCCGCCAAATCCCAATCAGAACTACTTTCGAGCCAAAAAAGCACCAAATTGCAATACTATTGGGGGGGGGGGGGGGGGGGGAATCACTAAAACAACCCCTGGTGGTATTCATTCAAAATGTTATAAAGTAGCACATTATAATTTATTATTATCACTGAATATTATAAGGAAGTTTATTCCAGATCTGCCAAATCCCAGTCAAACAACTCCTCTTCAGTTTCTGTAGCTATTTCCTGTTGTGTTTGCTCCTGCGATGATGAGGATGAGGAGGATGATTGAAAGAAACACGTATATGCCTCCTGTGATCCAATTTTTCGCAGAATATCCTTAGGTAGTTTGTAATCATGACAGCATTTGCCATATCTTTTCATTCCATATCTAATAGTCAAAACAGCTGTCAAACTCTTTATGCTAAGTCTATTCCGCAATTTTGATTTTATAACTCCCATCTGACTGAAAATACGCTCCACATCCGCATTATAATGAGGTAAAATGAGCAGAGTTAAAGCTAAATCTGTAAGATCTTGGAAAGGATTTTCACTGGTGGCATCCCTGTATGAGGCTATTTCTGCCCACAGTCCAAGTGTGTCAGAGGTCTGTGTCAACTGCATATGATGAAGTTTTCTCCACTGGAAATCGATGCGGGTGAGAGTAGCTGCCTCTTCTACAAACATTTTAGCAAGATCCAATATACAGGGCGTCATTGGCTGTAGACATTCACTTCCACTAAGACATGACATGGACTGTAACACTCAAACGTTATCGGGTGTGCGTAAACACAGCTGTGTCAATAGCTCTATTAAAAACTGAATGCACCTTCCACGAATTTCTTTCTCATCGGGAAACTTGTAGTCTGCTATTAAAGAGGGTTAAATTAGTTTAATATTGCGCAGTAACGTACTAAGACTGTTTTACTCCCTTGCTTCAGTTCAAATTCGGCTTTTTAGTGTTCCCAAAATGAATTTTAAAGTAATTTTTATCCACCCCAAAAAATACCAAACAAATTTTGTGAAGCACTAAATTTACGCGGCCGCGCTAAAAGGAAAATTTTCGCACTACCTGACTTGAAAAAGCACTAAATTTAGCGCGAAAAGTACTAAAATGGCAACACTTTCGGTGAGTTTCAATCATTTAGTTGTCCCAAGAATAGATAACAAACTGTCAGTGAGTTTCAATCATTTAGTTGTCCCAAGAATAGATAACAAAATGTTAGTGAGTTTCAATCATTTAGTTGTCCCAAGAATAGATAACAAACTGTTGGTGAGTTTCAATCATTTAGTTCTCCCAAAAATTGATAGCAAAATGTTAGTGAGTTTCAATCATTTAGTTGTCCCAAGAATAGACAACTAACTGTTGGTGAGTTTCAATCATTTAGTTCTCCCAAAAATAGATAACAAATTGTCAGTGAGTTTCAATCATTTAGTTGTCCCAGTATATCACATTTTAAATTCATTAGCAAATGATCATCTTGTACATGATGAAACACACCATTAACTCGATAGTAGTGACTAATTCATGATTAACATTAAATTATTAAAGACCTAACCAATAAGGCTGCCATATTACTATCTGGGAATCAACAGTCTGTCCATCAACTTAGACAATTAGCCCAAGACTGACTAATTCTCACAAAACACTTTGACTCGATTACTCTTGCTCTGTATTCTATGCATCCCTCCTGGTTCAGTCCTTCCTCACTCTTCATGTGTTCACCCCCACCCCCAAGAAAGAGACAAACGACATTTTTTGGTCTTGTAATGAGACAAGAGGCATTGACAACTGGAAAGCTCTGTGGAAAAAGAGACAGATACAGACCAAGAGAAATTATGCTGGATGGACTGAGATGGTGGCATGGAGGAATATCAGCAGCAGTGTTGATCCAGAACACCAAGGACAGAGATGGTGGCATGGAGGAATATCATCAGCAGAGTTGATCCAGAACACCAAGGACAGAGATCTGCGGAGAAACATGAACACCTACTCCTGCTGGTGGGCTCACAGTGATGATTATGAAAATGACTCCTGTCACAGTAAAGACTTAAGTGATTGAAAATATGAGGGGAATTCAAAAGAAAACCTTAAATTATTTTTGTTTTTGTTGAATATATTTTGAAAAAGTAAAGAACAAATGTATCATTTTTAGATGTAGTCACCACTGCGTTCAATGAAAATCTTCCATCACAGGTAAAGTGCTTTGATTCCTGTAGAAAAATATTCTCTTGGATGCGTGTGTAACTCATGCACCACCTACTGTGCCTCTTCCACTCATACAATTGTTAAACTGACAGGAATGCATCACCATACTGGATCTTTAATCACCCATAAATTGCTGTTTCACCCCTTCACTGATATAAAAAAAAACAGATAACAGAATGTTAGCTAGTTAGTTAGTTAGTTAGTTAGTTAGTAACGGTTCCAACTTCACAGCAACGGGTCGTCCCCATTATGCTCCGATCCTGTGCCAGTGAATATCACATAAAACGCTCCCCACTGCCCAATGTGAAAAGTGGAAAAGACAGGAGTCTTGACAAACAACAGCCCGCACAGATACACTGTGCATAATGCTGCCGCCAGAATGTCAACACAATAGTCCCCCATGAAACATCCAGTTTATCTCTGATGGAATCGGCAGTCATTTTCCCATCTGGATGTTTCCTAGATGTTCACCCACACAGTCCACGAAAATACAGTTCATCGTCGATAGCAGTGACAGTCAACCAGAAGCCCAGCAGCCACGCATTTCTGCATAAGGCAAAAACCGGTAAACTCTGGGACATAGCCAGCTGCCATCGCTCCGAACATGCAGTCACGTTCCAAAAAACCTCGGGCAAATTCAAAAGCATTCCACACTAAACTCACAACTCACAGTGTCGCGCCACGCACTCACTCAGTAGCAGGGCGACGGAACCATCAAGCCTCCTTAGTCGCCTCGTACGACATGCATGGTAGGCTACAGTGTTGCTATTCTTTGCTTCCCTTATTGGCCCCGGCAACACACGGGAGAGATAACAGAATGTTGCTCCTCTTTAGTGCATGTCAAAAGTGGGGTCGCCATCTTTAAACTGTCCTTATGATGTCACTTTGTTCATCTGCACCGTGATGTCACATGCTTAAAAATCTTGACACCCTTAACAACAAGACAATGGCATAGTTATAATAACTATCACACTTTTAATGTTGTCATTTAAAGCCCCCTCGTATAGTAAGTGCTTGTTTAATTGCAGATGATAATGAATGCGTGGCTTCTAATCCGTGCCCGTACAGCGCCACCTGTGTCAATACACCAGGGAGCTTCCAGTGTGTCTGTAAGCCAGGTTATCAACAAACTGGAGCAACCACGTGCCAGGGTAACTTATCTCTTCGTAATAACATGTTTTTGGGGGGGGCGCTTACTCACGGTTGTGTATGTAGTCCGTACACACTACTTCTAGTAGCACTGGACTGACTTTTGCATGTTGATTAGCTTTTCCTATTAACAGGTCTCTTGCCATCAGATGAACCCACTCTGACTTCACAGGCATTTGTAGTTTACATCTTTAAGTCAAGGACGAGAAGTCAACATTTTGTAATGAATAGTTCGCACAGTTCTGCCCACTCTACCTTAGGGTGTCTCTGCACTGATAAGTGTTTACCCACGGTAATTGCACAGGATAACAAATGCTCAACATTTGAACAATATCAGTGGTTGTTGTGTGTTTTAAGTATTTATGCTCAAGTATAATTCATCTATTTACCTCATATGATAGACCAGATCGAAAATAGATGCAATAAGGCAAACCAACTCATTCGACAAATAGCACCAATACTAAAGAACAAACATGTATCAGTAACTACTAAGAAAGCACTTTACAACACAATCTTCCTACCAACTCTTTGCTACCAATGCCAAACCTGGACAATGACAGAAAAAGAGAACAGACACATCACAACAACAGAAATGAGATTCCTGAGAAGAATACTCAATGTATCAAGAAGAGATAAGATCAGAAATGAAGAAATCAGGACTAAAGTAGGGGTTACAGCTGCACTAGATTTTATTATAAAGCAGCAAGTCAAATGGTTTGGCCATGCAAGTAGATTACCAGCTAACAGTATACCACAACAAGCAATGATGTACAGACCAGAGGGAAACAGAGGAAGAGGCTGACCACGTTAACGATGGACGCAGGGAATAACAGAGTCCATGGGAATATCGATACATGAAGCCCATAAGCGGGCACCATCCCGCTGTTTATACTTCACCTTGACACTGCAAGGTGCAAGAGGAACATGATGAGATGAGATGAGACTTCATATTATATATAACTCTATGGTATATGTCGGCTCTGCAGTTATGGAAGCCTCCATGGATGGCAGGGAATGCCCATGTTCTGCCCTTGTCTTCCCTTAAGGGTTGACCGTGGTGTCTTTCGCCGTTCTAAATTGACCAGCTGGGATGTGGACGACACTACAACAGTGAGAGTAAAAACACTCCAGATGAACGCAGAAGAAGAAGAAGATAACTCTACGATATGAAACCTGGTGATATGCCAGGCAGTAATTCGTGCAACTTATTGTTTGTGTCTTCTGTATTTAACTTCACTAAGGGAATACATTGTTTTGAATTTTATTCATTTAGATGATTACTGTGATACTTTATTTATACTGTTATTATGACATTTAATTCATTTTGACTATTGCTGTGAAAATTAATTCATTTAGACTGTTACAGTGATATTTCCTTTAATTACATTGAGACGGTGGCATGGAGGAATATCAGCACCAGAGTTGATCCAGAAAACCAAAGACCGAGGTCTATGGAGAGCCATGCCAGCCGGCACGGCACTTGATGATGATGACACTTAACTGTGACATTTAATTCATTTAGAATGTTACTGTGACATTTCATTCATTATATACTTTTATTGTGACATTTCATTCATTTAGACTTTTACTGTGACATTTCATTCATTTAGACTGTTACTGTGACATTTCATTCATTTAGACTTTTACTGTGACATTTCATTCATTTAGACTGTTACTGTAACATTTCATTCATTTAGACTGTTACTGTGACATTTCATTCATTTAGACTGTTACTGTGACATTTCATTCATTTAGACTGTTACTGTGACATTTCATTCATTTAGACTTTTACTGTGACATTTCATTCATTTGGAATGTTACTGTGACATTTCATTCAGTATATACTTTTGCTGTGACATTTTTACTGTGTTTATACTTCATCTTGACATCGCAAGGTACAAGAGGAACAAGATGATGAGACTGTGACATTTAATTCATTTAGACTATTACAGTGACATTTAATTCATTTAGACTATTACTGTGATGCATCGGTCATGAAGAATATAGGCATAATGGTTACTGTTACAACTGTTTTCTGTCACAGATATTAACGAGTGCTTGAACTCCACCCTCAATGACTGTGACCCTAATGCTCGATGTGAAAATCTGGATGGATCCTATAGGTGCGCCTGCAACCGTGGTTTCAGAGGGGACGGTCGCTCGTGTATCCGTGAGTGTCTTATTAATGACTTACCTAGCAATCTGTATGTGTGTGTGTGTCTCTAATTAGTACACCAATTTGATGTTGTTGTAGTGTGAGCATCAGTAGTAGTGATGCTGGTAATAGTAGCAGAAGTAGTAGTAGTAGCAGTGGTGGTTGTAGCAGTAGTGGCAATATTGGTAATTGTGGTATAGTAGGGATGGTACTTGTAGTAGTAGTAGCAGTGGTGGTTGTTTTAGTAGTAGTGACAGTATTGGTGATTTTTGGTATAGTAGTTGTGGTGGGGGGGGGGGGGGGGTGGTAGTAATAATACTAGTATTAATGATGGTGGTAGTAGCATCAGTAGTGGTTATTGTGGTATAGAAGTAGTTGTAGTAGTAGTAGTAGTAGTGGTAGTTCCAGTATTTGTAGCTGGGAGCCTGTAGTTATCTTTATCATGATTTTACCAGACCCTAAAAGGTAAACATGTGGACTGATAACAGGCAAAAGGGTAAGAAAATGAAGATTAGGGGGAGATCAAAGAAGAGGAAAAGGAGATAACAAAAGAAAGGCAGGTAAGATGAATTTGCATGAAGATTAGAAGAACACATGGGAGAAGCAGAAGAGATAACCAAAAAAAAAGACAGGAAAAAAGAATTAGAATAAAGATTAGAAGGAGTACAAGGAGCTGGAGGAGGAAATATAGCGAAAGAAATAATTAAAATGAAGATTAGAAAAAAGGAAACAAAAGAAAATGAAAAAGCTAAGAATGTAGAAATGATTTTAAAACAAGAAGCCATAAAAGAATGTAGGAAAGAGGGAAATAGTGAAAGAGTCAAACAACCTATCATGTATCATCTGTATTAAATGCTTCCCTTAACAGCAATTGGTGAATGTGTGTGTTTTGGTGACCCTCACTGCATCACCTACGACAACCGCTGGTCACATAACCAGGACGTCTGCGAATATGTTATGTCTCAGGACGGGTGCCAGTCTGGACAACCACGGACATTCAGGTTCGTTAGATTGTCTGTGACTATGAAGTCTCTCACATTCTAGCCTTTATAACATCATTTCCAAACATTAGTTATGATAACCACTGGTTACATAACATCATTTCCAAACATTAGTTATTATAACCGCTGGTCTCATAACATCATTTCCAAACATTAGTTATGATAACCGCTGGTCACATAAGCAGCATGTCAGAAGTCAGCATGGTCAAATAGATAAAAATGTTTGCTCTTAAACTTGGCCGGCTCCGTGGCGGAGTTACGGACACAATTCGTAATCCCGCATACTTGCGTTCGAAACACAGCTGTGAGCGATTTGGCAGCAGACTGCCTTACATTGGTTTTTTATGAAATTGTATGGGTCCGGTCGTTCAGAAAGTAATGACAAACTACTGTACGTAAACTTGCTCAGGAAATACGAACAGCCAAAAAATGCTGGGTTTGACTGCAATGTCCTGTAAAGGATATGCAACTAACTTAAACTTCTGGTGTGCTGATGCCATGGTAGGGGGTTGAACTCCTTGACCGGCCAATTGCACTAAAATACTTGGGGTTGTAAATTATAAGTACCTCAGAAGTTGGAGTGGGTTCACCTGATGGTGAGGTACACTGGTAATAAGTACAGCTAATTCACACGCATAATGCAGTCCAGTGCACTAGAAGTAGTGGCACATGTATTAACTACGCTTGAGTTCAAAGTGAGCGACTGCAAAAAAAAAAAAAAATAACCAGGATGTCTAGAATGATGTTATGTCTCAGGATGGGTGTCAGCCATGTCAACCACAGACATTCTGGTTGGTTAGATTGTCTGTGACCATGTAGTATCACACATTGTAATCCTACAGCATCCACACTGCTATATGTTTGTGAAACCTGGACTGTTTATCAGCGACATGCTAGAAAATTAAACCACTTCCACACAGTCTGCCTAAGGAAGCTACTGAAGATTAAATGGCAAGACAAGATCCCTGACACTGAAGTCCTAGAAAGAGCGTCCATGCCCAGTATCCACACTGTACTAATAAAGAATCAGATGTGCTGGGCTGGTTACTTGACTCGCATGCCAGATCACAGGCTCCCTAAACAAATTTTTTACGTCGAGTTGCACTGTGGCAACGCTCCCATGGCGGCCAGAGGAAAAGCTTTAAAGACACACTGAAGATCTCACTAAAAGCTTTTGGAATTCATCTCGACACTTGGGAGACAGTTGCCAAACACTTAAATTTGTGGTGTACATCATTACGCAAGGGTGTAGTCACTTGTGAAGCAAACAAGACTGCAAGAGCTGTGATAATATGGCTGGGTAAAAAGACAACTGTAGGAGATCCTCCTCCTGGAACGTCAAGCATTCTTTGCCCACATTGTTAAAGAACATTTTGAGCCAAAATAGGCCTTATCAGCCATCTTAGAACTCACGGCTCCATACTTTCAACCCAACTGGATGAAATGAATGGTCATCATCATTCTTGATGGACAAACACCAATTCTATAGCAGTTTCCAAACATTATTCAGTGGTCTGTCCTGTGCAGAACATATTTCCCATAAGTCTTTCAAAATACTCTGTTTTTGCTGTGAGCTCTATAGTTGTCTAGACATCAGTAAGAGGGCAGTCTGCCATTGCTTTCTTTCTTAGCAGTGACTATAGTGGGGTCAGTGACCATGGCCATTGTCTCTATAAAGAAAGGATCTGTCTACTCCTCTGTCTGTGTCTCTCTCTCTTCTCTATCTGTCAGTTTCTTTCTGTTCGTTCTGCATCTGTGTCTCTCTCTTCTGTCTGTCAGTTTCTCTCTGTTTGTTCTCTGTCTGTCTATACCTCTTTGTTTCTATTCTTACCTCTGAGAAAAGAAATAGATATAGAGATCACTTTTTAAGCGACCACTGTATCTATTTCTTTCTGTTTGTTTCTACCCCTATCTCTGTCTCTCTGTTTCTTTTCCTTATTATATATCTACTTCTATCTCTGTCTCTGTTTCTATCCTTGTTTCTGGCTATATGTTTCTGTCCTACCTCAATCTCTCTGTTTCTATCCTTACCTCTTTATCTCCTTTTATTCTTATGACTATTTCTGTCCCTGTCTCTGCCCCTACTTTGATCTCCCTGTTTCTGTCACCACCTCTATCTTTATATTTCTATTCCTACCTCTGTTTACATCCCTCTTTGTCCCTCTGTTTGAACCCTACCTCTGTCACAATGTTTCTACCCCTACCTTTGTCCCTGTTACTACCCATACCTCAGTCTTTTTTCTATCTCTTTCTCTCATTCTGTCTCTATCTCTGTCTACCTACGTTTTGTTTTTTTAATCACTAATTCTGCTTCTGTTTCTATATCTGCCTCGAGTCTCACTGTTTTAATCCCCTCCTTTTTATCTCTACATATTCTCCTTAATTGTGTCCCTACTTCTGTTTTGATCTTTTACATCCTTGTCTATCTCTCTCTTTCTGTTTCTATCCTTGTTGTTGTTCATCTCTCTGTTTCTCTACTTATTCCATATCTCAGTTTCTATACTTATTCCATATCTCAGTTTCTCTACTTATTCCATATCTCATTTTCTCTACTTATTCCATCTCTCTGTTTCTCTACTTATTCCATATCTCAGTTTCTCTACTTATTCCATATCTCAGTTTCTCTACTTATTCCATATCTCAGTTTCTCTACTTATAGTATACCACATCTCAGTTTCTCTACTTATTCCATATCTCAGTTTCTCTACTTATTCCATATCTCATTTTCTCTACTTATTCCATATCTCTGTTTCTCTACTTATTCCATCTCTCTGTTTCTCTACTTATTCCATATCTCAGTTTCTCTACTTATTCCATATCTCATTTTCTCTACTTATTCCATATCTCAGTTTCTCTACTTATTCCATATCTCAGTTTCTCTACTTATTCCATATCTCTGTTTCTCTACTTATTCCATCTCTCAGTTTCTCTACTTATTCCATATCTCAGTTTCTCTACTTATTCCATATCTCAGTTTCTCTACTTATTCCATATCTCAGTTTCTCTACTTATAGTATACCACATCTCAGTTTCTCTACTTATTCCATATCTCAGTTTCTCTACTTATTCCATATCTCATTTTCTCTACTTAATCCATATCTCAGTTTCTCTACTTATTCCATATCTCATTTTCTCTACTTATTCCATATCTCTGTTTCTCTACTTATTCCATCTCTCTGTTTCTCTACTTATTCCATATCTCAGTTTCTCTACTTATTCCATATTTCATTTTCTCTACTTATTCCATCTCTCTGTTTCTCTACTTATTCCATATCTCAGTTTCTCTACTTATTCCATATCTCATTTTCTCTCCTTATTCCATATCTCTGTTTCTCTGCTTATTCCATATCTCAGTTTCTCTACTTATTCCATATCTCAGTTTCTCTACTTATTCCATATCTCAGTTTCTCTACTTATAGTATACCACATCTCAGTTTCTATACTTATTCCATATCTCAGTTTCTATACTTATTCCATATCTCAGTTTCTCTACTTATTCCATATCTCAGTTTCTCTACTTATTCCATATCTCAGTTTCTCTACTTATTCCATATCTTTGTTTCTCTACTTATTCCATATCTCATTTTCTCTACTTATTCCATAACTCAGTTTCTCTACTTATTCCATATCTCAGTTTCTCTACTTATTCCATCTCTCTGTTTCTCTACTTATTCCATATCTCAGTTTCTCTACTTATTCCATCTCTCTGTTTCTCTACTTATTCCATCTCTCAGTTTCTGTACTTATTCCATAACTCAGTTTCTGTACTTATTCCATAACTCAGTTTCTCTACTTATTCCATATCTCAGTTTCTCTACTTATTCCATATCTCTGTTTCTCTACTTATTCCATCTCTCTGTTTCTCTACTTATTCCATATCTCAGTTTCTCTACTTATTCCATATCTCAGTTTCTCTACTTATTCCATATCTCAGTTTCTCTACTTATAGTATACCACATCTCAGTTTCTCTACTTATTCCATATCTCAGTTTCTCTACTTATTCCATATCTCATTTTCTCTACTTATTCCATATCTCAGTTTCTCTACTTATTCCATATCTCATTTTCTCTACTTATTCCATATCTCTGTTTCTCTACTTATTCCATCTCTCTGTTTCTCTACTTATTCCATCTCTCTGTTTCTCTACTTATTCCATATCTCAGTTTCTCTACTTATTCCATATCTCATTTTCTCTACTTATTCCATATCTCTGTTTCTCTGCTTATTCCATATCTCAGTTTCTCTACTTATTCCATATCTCAGTTTCTCTACTTATTCCATATCTCAGTTTCTCTACTTATAGTATACCATATCTCAGTTTCTCTTCTTATTCCATATCTCATTTTCTCTACTTATTCCATATCTCATTTTCTCTACTTATTCCATATCTCAGTTTCTCTACTTATTCCATATCTCTGTTTCTCTACTTATTCCATATCTCTGTTTCTCTACTTATTCCATATCTCAGTTTCTCTACTTATTCCATATCTCAGTTTCTCTACTTATTCCATATCTCAGTTTCTCTACTTATTCCATATCTCAGTTTCTCTACTTATTCCATATCTCAGTTTCTCTACTTATTCCATCTCTCTGTTTCTCTACTTATTCCATATCTCAGTTTCTCTACTTATTCCATAACTCAGTTTCTCTACTTATTGTATAACTCAGTTTCTCTACTTATTCCATATCTCAGTTTCTCTACTTATTCCATATCCCAGTTTCTCTGCTTATTCCATCTCTCTGTTTCTCTACTTATTCCATATCTCAGTTTCTCTACTTATTCCGTCTCTCAGTTTATCTACACATTATGTCTCTCTGTTTCTAGTTTGTCTGTCAACGTATTGTCTGTCTTTATATAATATTTATATTTGACTACTATCCATCCTTTGATAAGTAACTAAAGTTGTATAACTCTTGTTCACTGTTCTGAAATTATCTTCCCCTGTCCAGAGTAGAGATTCAGACGTGGAAGAAAGACGGTTCACGGCCTGGCCAGTATGCTTATGTGAAATCTGTGACAATTCAGATTTTTGACAGGGTGATTCAGCTGCAGCAGGGAGGCAAGATCATTATTGATGGCAGATTGGTTAAGCAGTTTTATGATGGACATCGATTCAGTGTCACAGTTGTCAACCAGAAGATTGTAATTTGCATTTTTGTACTTTCTTAGTGTGTGATTGCTGTACCATCAGTTATTGATATTTAATATTTATATTTTCTTATGAGACCTCCAGCATGAGAACGGAGGTGGAAGCAGTAACAGCGGCATTCCGTTGGTTATAGAGACCACTGTAACACACATTGTATTCATTATGGATTCAATGAGTATGTTTAGTAAGGTGGAGAAAGAAATGTTTTGTGTGGAATGGCTATCCTCACTTCGGAGGTCACAGATTATGAGAATTCTATGGATATTTTGCCCTGGCCTTGCGGGGGTGCGGAGGGAATGAACAGGCTGATAGGCTGGCAGGGAATGCACCTCTTGGTGATAGATTACCTATGGACAAGGGAGAGGTAGTCCTGTGCCTGTGGGACCAGGTGGAAAAGGTGGGGGAACAGATTGAGAACATATATGTGGAAAGGATGAGATTGCAGGGGATTGTCAAGGGTTCTGGAAGAATCTTACAACTGATAGGGAAGACCAGTAGAACTTTCAATAAAATTGTGATGGGAACGATTAGTAGTATGACTCTTTGCTGGCTGTTTAATTACATGACGGAGCGCGTGAAGAAATGTCCTGAGTTGAGTGATGTCGGTTCTTAGCTCAACTCAACTCAACAATATTTCCTGCTCCCATCCCTGACACTGGTTTTGTGTGCATATGGTTTTATTTCCTGTGACTTTTTGTTTTGTTAAATGTTTTAATCAGTGTATCATTGGTGTTTACTATATATTCACTTCATATGATGATATGCAGTACGCATGTGATGAGATGCAGTGAAATATGTCAGGCAACAAATTGTGCAATTTATTGTTTATGACTTCTTTGCTTAGATTCGTTAAAGGAATCAATTGTTTTGAACATGCTTAAAGTCCAGGTCTGCCCTGTCATCTCAATGATCCTCCCCCGATGTGTCTCCACCTTGACGTGGTGGGGGAGCTTGCGTGTCCCATAGACCCCATTTGCTTGCCGATGGGTGAAAAATTACATATCGGACAGCTTATGGGATAGGGACCAGACTAAGAGAGACACAACCTGCTGCTCTGCAGGCATAGACTGAGGATAGCAGTCAAAATTTAAATGAGGTGCACAAAGGCAGAATTTCTTGGTCCGGACAAAACTCTTCAGGCTCCCTGTCGAGGGCTGTGGCTGAACGCCTCTAAGCCACAAACCCTCGGATCTTAGAGCCAGGCTGATACCCGTCTACCGGAAAATAGAAACATGATACTGAGCAAGCTACATGCTCAGGTCTGATACATGTTCGAAGGCTCCCAGCTGGGGGATATGAGAGTTTCCCGGATGAAGGGGCCTGGCCGTTTCCCGTTCACTGCTGCACGAAGGTAAGGTGCTGAGCCGGCAGCACATGTAGCCTACCTCGTGAGCGAGTACAAAAAAGTCAGAAAAGTGCCCCAGTCGAAGGGTTACGGAAACTGTCTGTATCTAACTCATAGAGAGTGTAGACAAAAGTGGAATAATGTCTCATCAACGCAAGATGGAACGCACGGCGAGCGAACCTATTGCGTGGTCTGAAGTCACAAGCTAAAGCTTACCGAGTGGATGTCACTCGCAGTCTGACCGCTCCTGGTGTGTGATTGAGCGATCAGTGGCAAGTGGGATGCCCAACACATGGAAGTGAGGAACTAAAGCAGCCATGAGCAGGACGTGGAAACTCCTTGGGTGAGCCCAGTCTCAGAGCAATATGTGCCGGCTCTGCAATTATGGAAGCCTCCTTGGATAGCGAGATAATGCCCATGGTCTGCCCCTGCCTTCCCTTGAGGGCAGACCACGATATCGTTGATCGTTCTATCTTGACCAGCTGAGATGTGGGTGACATTACAACAGTCTAACGTGTCTCGAAACCAGAGGAAGGCTAACCTCACTAAAAAATGCCCTCCGGAAGTCGGAAGTGTCGTCCTACGGGTGGCAAACTAAAAATTGACACTACGCATTTACGTCCGAGTGAAATGTCTCGTCCGAATGTCTCCCGTGCTAGGAACAGCTCTGACTACCTAGTTTCCGAATGCCGCTCTTGTTCGGAACAGCTCTGACTAGGTAGTTTTCCGAATGTCCGCCGTGCCTGGAACAGCTCTGATGGGTACAGGGACAAGCACATGTCCGAAAACTCGCTTAGTGGAAACCAACCGCAGAGCTGACTGGTTTGTGCAGGAACGGCCCAGGGCGAGCGAAATGCCCAATATATTGAAGTGAGGAATTAAAACAGCCATGAGCAGGACGTGACGATTCCCTCGGTAAACCCAGCACCAGAGCGTTATGTGCCGGCTCTGCAATTATGGAAGCCACCCAGGATGGCGGAAAATGCTATGGACTGTCCCTGCCTTCACTTGAGGGATGACCGTGTAGTCTTCGACTGTTCCAACTAGACCAGCTGAGATGTGGACGGTACCACAAAAGTGAGAGTCTCCCAGGATTGCTAACCTGGTCAAAAATGCACGCTAAAAGTCGGATGTGTTGGCCTGAGGGTTTCGACCCGAGGGTGCCTAACCAGACACACCGCAATCACATCTGAAAAAATCACTCCGGATGAACGCAAAGAAGAAGAAGATCTCAATGATCCATCCTGAGTTCAGGAAGCTGCATTGCCAGTCTTCTAGCACGCATGCCCTCTGTATAGTGATGTTAAACTCCCTTACTATACTACGTTTTAAATCCCCCTTCCATCTAGGACCGGCTCTGTGGCGAAGGGTTACTTACACGATTCATAATCCTGCATACCGCATTTGAAACACAGCTGTGGGCAATTTGGCAGCAGACCGCCTTGCGTTGGTTTTTATACAGTGGTATGCGTTCCGTTTGTTCTGAAAGTAATCTACTGAATGTAAACTTGCCAAGTTTGTGTTGCCAAGAGATCACAAGCAGTAAAAAATGATTCATTATAAACAATAAAGACTGACATTAACAAAATCATTTCATCACACTATCAGTGCAGACATACATGGGTTAAAGACATCAACACAAGGCAGGCACAGATCTATCATTGCAGACATACATGGGTTAAAGACAGCAACACAAGGCAGGCACAGATCTATCAGTGCAGACATACATAGGTTAAAGACAGCAACACAAGGCAGGCACAGATCTATCAGTGCAGACATACATGGGTTAAAGACATCAACACAAGGCAGGCACAGATCTATCAGTGCAGACATACATGGGTTAAAGACAGCAACACAAGGCAGGCACAGATCTATCAGTGCAGACATACATAGGTTAAAGACAGCAACACAAGGCAGGCACAGATCTATCAGTGCAGACATACATGGGTTAAAGACAGCAACACAAGGCAGGCACAGATCTGTAAGTGCAGACATACATAGGTTAAAGACAGAAACACAAGGCAGGCACAGATCTATCAGTGCAGACATACATGGGTTAAAGACAGCAACACAAGGCAGGCACAGATCTATCATTGCAGACATACATGGGTTAAAGACAGCAACACAAGGCAGGCACAGATCTATCAGTGCAGACATACATGGGTTAAAGACAGCAACACAAGGCAGGCACAGATCTATCAGTGCAGACATACATAGGTTAAAGACAGAAACACAAGTCAGGCACAGATCTATCAGTGCAGACATACATGGGTTAAAGACAGCAACACAAGGCAGGCACAGATCTATAAGTGCAGACATACATGGGTTAAAGACAGCAACACAAGGCAGGCACAGATCTATCAGTGCAGACATACATTGGTTAAAGACAGCAACACAAGGCAGGCACAGATCTATCAGTGCAGACATACATAGGTTAAAGACAGCAACACAAGGCAGGCACAGATCTATCAGTGCAGACATACATGGGTTAAAGACAGCAACACAAGGCAGGCACAGATCTATCAGTGCAGACATACATAGGTTAAAGACAGCAACACAAGGCAGGCACAGATCTATCAGTGCAGACATACATGGGTTAAAGGCAGAAACACAAGGCAGGCACAGATCTATCAGTGCAGACATGGGTTAAAGACAGCAACACAAGGCAGGCACAGATCTATCAGTGCAGACATACATGGGTTAAAGACAGCAACACAAGGCAGGCACAGATCTATCAGTGCAGACATACATAGGTTAATGACAGCAACACAAGGCAGGCACAGATCTATCAGTGCAGACATACATAGGTTAAAGACAGCAACACAAGGCTGGCACAGATCTATCAGTGCAGACATACATAGGTTAAAGACAGCAACACAAGGCAGGCACAGATCTATCAGTGCAGACATACATGGGTTAAAGACAGAAACACAAGGCAGGCACAGATCTATCAGTGCAGACATACATGGGTTAAAGACAGCAACACAAGGCAGGCACAGATCTATCAGTGCAGACATGGGTTAAAGACAGAAACACAAGGCAGGCACAGATCTATAAGTGCAGACATACATGGGTTAAAGACAGCAACACAAGGCAGGCACAGATCTATCAGTGCAGACATACATGGGTTAAAGACAGAAACACAAGGCAGGCACAGATCTATCAGTGCAGACATACATGGATTAAAGACAGCAACACAAGGCAGGCACAGATCTATCAGTGCAGACATACATGGGTTAAAGACAGCAACACAAGGCAGACACAGATCTATCCGTGCAGACATTCATGGGTTAAAGACAGCAGCACAAGGCAGGCACAGATCTATCAGTGCAGACATACATGGGTTAAAGACAGCAACACAAGGCAGGCACAGATCTATCAGTGCAGACATACATGGGTTAAAGACAGCAACATAAGGCAGGCACAGATCTATCAGTGCAGACATACATGGGTTAAAGACAGCAGCACAAGGCAGGCACAGATCTATCAGTGCAGACATACATGGGTTAAAGACAGCAACACAAGGCAGGCACAGATCTATCAGTGCAGACATACACAGGTTAAAGACAGAAACACAAGGCAGGCACAGATCTATCAGTGCAGACATACATGGGTTAAAGACAGCAACACAAGGCAGGCACAGATCTATCATTGCAGACATACATGGGTTAAAGACAGCAACACAAGGCAGGCACAGATCTATCAGTGCAGACATACATGGGTTAAAGACAGCAACACAAGGCAGGCACAGATCTGTCAGTGCAGACATACATAGGTTAAAGACAGAAACACAAGGCAGGCACAGATCTATCAGTGCAGACATACATGGGTTAAAGACAGCAACACAAGGCAGGCACAGATCTATCAGTGCAGACATACATGGGTTAAAGACAGCAACACAAGGCAGGCACAGATCTATCAGTGCAGACATACATAGGTTAAAGACAGCAACACAAGGCAGGCACAGATCTATCAGTGCAGACATACATGGGTTAAAGGCAGAAACACAAGGCAGGCACAGATCTATCAGTGCAGACATGGGTTAAAGACAGCAACACAAGGCAGGCACAGATCTATCAGTGCAGACATACATGGGTTAAAGACAGCAACACAAGGCAGGCACAGATCTATCAGTGCAGACATACATAGGTTAATGACAGCAACACAAGGCAGGCACAGATCTATCAGTGCAGACATACATAGGTTAAAGACAGCAACACAAGGCTGGCACAGATCTATCAGTGCAGACATACATAGGTTAAAGACAGCAACACAAGGCAGGCACAGATCTATCAGTGCAGACATACATGGGTTAAAGACAGAAACACAAGGCAGGCACAGATCTATCAGTGCAGACATACATGGGTTAAAGACAGCAACACAAGGCAGGCACAGATCTATCAGTGCAGACATGGGTTAAAGACAGAAACACAAGGCAGGCACAGATCTATAAGTGCAGACATACATGGGTTAAAGACAGCAACACAAGGCTGGCACAGATCTATCAGTGCAGACATACATGGGTTAAAGACAGCAACACAAGGCAGGCACAGATCTATCAGTGCAGACATACATGGGTTAAAGACAGCAACACAAGGCAGGCACAGATCTATCAGTGCAGACATACATGGGTTAAAGACAGCAACACAAGGCAGGCACAGATCTATCAGTGCAGACATACATGGGTTGAAGACAGCAACACAAGGCAGACACAGATCTATCAATGCAGACATGGGTTAAAGACAGCAACACAAGGCAGGCACAGATCTATCAGTGCAGACATACATAGGTTAAAAACAGCAACACAAGGCAGGCACACATCTATCAGTGCAGACATAGGTTAAAGACAGCAACACAAGGCAGGCACAGATCTATCAGTGCAGACATGGGTTAAAGACAGCAACACAAGGCAGGCACAGATCTATCAGTGCAGACATAGGTTAAAGACAGCAACACAAGGCAGGCACAGATCTATCAGTGCAGACATAGGTTAAAGACAGCAACACAAGGCAGGCACAGATCTATCAGTGCAGACATAGGTTAAAGACAGCAACACAAGGCAGGCACAGATCTATCAGTGCAGACATAGGTTAAAGACAGCAACACAAGGCAGGCAACTATGGATTGGAATGATCAGGAAGCTTCACAACCTGCCCTTGGGCTAAAGTACTTGATGATGATGATGATGATTACTGGCACCTTGTCGTCTTGACAGACAGTAATTAATAAAATGGAGTTATACTTCTCCATAACACAAAACCTGGGCTGAACTGTAGAGACCATGTTTGCCCACGCAGCATGAACCCTATCTGGACCTGTCTAGTTTACTCAGGAGGAAAGGTAACACCAATACATCTGGAACCAGCCCAGCTGCAGAAGCTGCCTGATCAAGAAAGCAAAGCTCTAACTGTCCGCCTGTCAGAGCTTTCATCCTAGGCCAGTTGCCGGCTAAGGCTTAGGGCCTGGTCTGCCTTGCCATGACATTTAGTCTTTAGCTTGCATTTCCTCGCACTAAGGTAAATCTTGTACCCTCCCAATTGCGCTCCTCCACCCGAAGCCATTGACACAATGTGGGGTGTTGTATTTGGTAAGCACTGCCAACATTCTGTTATACGGTAGCTCAGTCATATTTGACCAAGACCTGATCATTATGATAATGATGATGATGATGATGATGGTAATGAAGGAGTGTTATTTTCACAGTAACATATTTCAAGATTCAGTAAATACTTTTGTCCATCAGCAAGTGTGGACAGTGTTTGACCTGCTGGTCCTCTGGGACGGCAAGGACGTGGTGGAAGTGACCGTCCCCAAGAATGCCAAGGACAACGTGTGTGGCCTGTGTGGCAACTACAACGGCCAGCCAGCTGACGACACAGTTCAAGGTCCTGCATGTCCTGCCACGACTGGTCTGCAGGTAGGACGGTTCATTGTCTTCTTTCAGATGTTTTCGGGTCAAAGATTTGAGAGAATAACTCAAGCCAGGTGGCTGGAGCGTCCTTGGTGGTGTAGGGGTTAGTGTATTTGCCTTTCAGTCCCCAACATGGAGGATAGGCATTTGAACGGTTAAGGCCTCTAGAGGGTTGTTGCTTGTGGCTTAGATTTGCATTCGCATTTTCCTCATGCTAGACTGGAAGTGCATGGTTCCGTCGCCCTGCTACTGAGCTGAGTGCGTGGCGCGACACTGAACTGAATTTTGTGTGTAATGCTTTTACATCTGTCCACAGTTGTTTGTAGTGTGAACTGCATGTTTAGAATCATGGCAGCTCTCCTGTTGCTGAACTAACTGGGTTGCCTTATACAGTAATGTGGTGGCTGGTTTTATAGTGACTGCCGCTTCCATCGACAATAAACTGTATTTTTCGTGGAAGACTTTTGTGTTGGCATTCTGGCGGCACCATTATGCATAGTATACCTGTGTGAGTTGTTGGTTTGTCAAGACTCCTGTCTGTTCCACTTTTTACATGGGGCAGTGAGAAGCATTTTGCGTGATATTCACTGGCACAGGAACGGAGCATAATGGGGACGACCTGTTGCCGTGAAGTTGGAACCGCGACTAATGACTATTGACTATTGACTAAGTATTTGCCTGCCCAGACAGTGGTCTGGGTTCAGTCACCAACAGAGGCAGGATGATTTGTTCCAACCAGCACATCTCTTGCTCTCCTACTGGCCAGGTGATCATGGGTTCAGTCACCAACAGAGGCAGGATGATTTGTTCCAACCAGCACATCTCTTGCTCTCCTACTGGCCAGGTGTTCATGGGTTCAGTCACCAACAGAAGCAGAATGATTTATTCCAACCAGCACATCTCTTGCTATCCTACTGGCCAGGTGTTCATGGGTTCAGATCTTCATGGGACATCCAAGGTCAACATGGTTTAAACTGGATACCAGGGATTGTCTTGGGATGCAAAGGTAGCGGGAGCAGTATGAACCACATAACATACCACATCACACCACATCACATACCGCATGCTGGTTAGTGTATGAAAATATGGGTCAAGCACCATATGTCCAGTGCACTTTAAGTTAGTAAAAGGTTTGCTCCAGTAGAAGCTGAGACAGAGAAGTGACATGACTGTAAGTAGAAATTTTCCTCAAGTAGAAGCTGGGTCAGAGAAGTGACATGACTGTAAGTAGAAGCTGGGTCAGAGAAGTGACATGACTGTAAGTAGAAAGTTTCCTCCAGTAGAAGCTGGGTCAGAGAAGTGACATGACTGTAAGTAGAAGCTGGGTCAGAGAAGTGACATGACTGTAAGTAGAAGCTGGGTCAGAGAAGTGACAAGACTGTAAGTAGAAGCTAGGTTAGAGAAGTGACATGACTGTAAGTAGAAGCTGGGTCAGAGAAGTGACATGACTGTAAGTAGAAGCTGGGTCAGACAAGTGACATGACTGTAAGTAGAAAGTTTTCTCCAGTAGAAGCTGGGTCAGAGAAGTGACATGACTGTAAGTAGAAGCTGGGTCAGAGAAGTGACATGACTGTAAGTAGAAAGTTTCCTCCAGTAGAAGCTGGGTCAGAGAAGTGACATGACTGTAAGTAGAAGCTGGGTCAGAGAAGTGACTTGACTGTAAGTAGAAGCTGGGTCAGAGAAGTGACAAGACTGTAAGTAGAAAGTTTCCTCAAGTAGAAGCTGGGTCAGAAAAGTGACTTGACTGTAAGTAGAAGCTGGTTCAGAGAAGTGATATGACTGTAAGTAGAAAGTTTCCTCAAGTAGAAGCTGAATCAGAGAAGTGACATGACTGTAAGTAGAAAGTTTCCTCCAGTAGAAGCTGGGTCAGAGAAGTGACATGACTGTAAGTAGAAGCTGGGTCAGAGAAGTGACATGACTAAGTAGAAGCTGGGTCAGAGAAGTGACATCACTGTAAGTAGAAAGTTTCCTCCAGTAGAAGCTGGGTCAGAGAAGTGACATGACTGTAAGTAGAAGCTGGGTCAGAGAAGTGACATGACTGTAAGTAGAAAGTTTGCTCCAGTAGAAGCTGGGTCAGAGAAGTGACATGACTGTAAGTAGAAAGTTTCCTCCAGTAGAAGCTGGGTCAGAGAAGTGACATGACTGTAAGTAGAAGCTGGGTCAGAGAAGTGACTTGACTGTAAGTAGAAGCTGGGTCAGAGAAGTGACATGACTGTAAGTAGAAAGTTTCCTCCAGTAGAAGCTGGGTCAGAGAAGTGACATGACTGTAAGTAGAAGCTGGGTCAGAGAAGTGACTTGACTGTAAGTAGAAGCTGGGTCAGAGAAGTGACAAGACTGTAAGTAGAAAGTTTCCTCAAGTAGAAGCTGGGTCAGAGAAGTGACTTGACTGTAAGTAGAAGCTGGTTCAGAGAAGTGACATGACTGTAAGTAGAAAGTTTCCTCAAGTAGAAGCTGGGTCAGAGAAGTGACATGACTGTAAGTAGAAAGTTTCCTCCAGTAGAAGCTGGGTCAGAGAAGTGACATGACTGTAAGTAGAAGCTGGGTCAGAGAAGTGACATCACTGTAAATAGAAAGTTTCCTCCAGTAGAAGCTGGGTCAGAGAAGTGACATGACTGTAAGTAGAAGCTGGGTCAGAGAAGTGGCATGACTGTAAGTAGAAAGTTTGCTCCAGTAGAAGCTGGGTCAGAGAAGTGACATGACTGTAAGTAGAAGCTGGGTCAGAGAAGTGACATGACTGTAAGTAGAAGCTAGGTTAGAGAAGTGACATGACTGTAAGTAGAAGCTAGGTTAGAGAAGTGACATGACTGTAAGTAGAAGCTGGGTCAGAGAAGTGACATGACTGTAAGTAGAAGCTGGGTCAGAGAAGTGACATGACTAAGTAGAAGCTAGGTTAGAGAAGTGACATGACTGTAAGTAGAAAGTTTCCTCAAGTAGAAGCTGGGTCAGAGAAGTGACATGACTGTAAGTAGAAGCTGGGTCAGAGAAGTGACATGACTGTAAGTAGAAGCTGGGTCAGAGAAGTGACATGACTAAGTAGAAGCTGGGTCAGAGAAGTGACATGACTGTAAGTAGAAAGTTTGCTCCAGTAGAAGCTGGGTCAGAGAAGTGACATGACTGTAAGTAGAAAGTTTCCTCCAGTAGAAGCTGGGTCAGAGAAGTGACATGACTGTAAGTAGAAGCTGGGTCAGAGAAGTGACATGACTGTAAGTAGAAGCTAGGTTAGAGAAGTGACATGACTGTAAGTAGAAGCTAGGTTAGAGAAGTGACATGACTGTAAGTAGAAGCTGGGTCAGAGAAGTGACATGACTGTAAGTAGAAGCTGGGTCAGAGAAGTGACATGACTGTAAGTAGAAGCTAGGTTAGAGAAGTGACATGACTGTAAGTAGAAAGTTTCCTCAAGTAGAAGCTGGGTCAGAGAAGTGACATGACTGTAAGTAGAAGCTGGGTCAGAGAAGTGACATGACTGTAAGTAGAAGCTGGGTCAGAGAAGTGACATGACTAAGTAGAAGCTGGGTCAGAGAAGTGACATGACTGTAAGTAGAAAGTTTGCTCCAGTAGAAGCTGGGTCAGAGAAGTGACATGACTGTAAGTAGAAAGTTTCCTCCAGTAGAAGCTGGGTCAGAGAAGTGACATGACTGTAAGTAGAAGCTGGGTCAGAGAAGTGACTTGACTGTAAGTAGAAGCTGGGTCAGAGAAGTGACAAGACTGTAAGTAGAAAGTTTCCTCAAGTAGAAGCTGGGTCAGAGAAGTGACTTGACTGTAAGTAGAAGCTGGTTCAGAGAAGTGACATGACTGTAAGTAGAAAGTTTCCTCAAGTAGAAGCTGGGTCAGAGAAGTGACATGACTGTAAGTAGAAAGTTTCCTCCAGTAGAAGCTGGGTCAGAGAAGTGACATGACTGTAAGTAGAAGCTGGGTCAGAGAAGTGACATAACTGTAAGTAGAAAGTTTGCTCCAGTAGAAGCTGGGTCAGAGAAGTGACATGACTGTAAGTAGAAAGTTTCCTCCAGTAGAAGCTGGGTCAGAGAAGTGACATGACTGTAAGTAGAATCTGGGTCAGAGAAGTGACATGACTGTAAGTAGAAGCTAGGTTAGAGAAGTGACATGACTGTAAGTAGAAGCTAGGTTAGAGAAGTGACATGACTGTAAGTAGAATCTAGGTTAGAGAAGTGACATGACTGTAAGTAGAAGCTGGGTCAGAGAAGTGACATGACTGTAAGTAGAAGCTGGGTCAGAGAAGTGACATGACTGTAAGTAGAAGCTAGGTTAGAGAAGTGACATGACTGTAAGTAGAAAGTTTCCTCAAGTAGAAGCTGGGTCAGAGAAGTGACATGACTGTAAGTAGAAGCTGGGTCAGAGAAGTGACATGACTGTAAGTAGAAGCTGGGTCAGAGAAGTGACATGACTAAGTAGAAGCTGGGTCAGAGAAATGACATGACTGTAAGTAGAAAGTTTCCTCAAGTAGAAGCTGGGTCAGAGAAGTGACAAGACTGGAAGTGGAAAGTTTGCTCCAGTAGAAGCTGGGACAGAGAAGTGACAAGACTGTAAGTAGAAAGTTTGCTCCAGTAGAAGCTGGGACAGAGAAGTGACAAGACTGTAAGTAGAAAGTTTGCTCCAGTAGAAGCTGGGACAGAGAAGTGACAAGACTGTAAGTAGAAAGTTTGCTCCAGTAGAAGCTGGGACAGAGAAGTGACAAGACTGTAAGTAGAAAGTTTGCTCCAGTAGAAGCTGGGACAGAGAAGTGACAAGACTAACTAGAAAGTTTGCTTCTGTAAGTAAGACTATTTTAGTCAGTAATGATTGTATCAAACCAACTTTCAAGCAGAGAATGACCAAACATGCTGATTAATATTGATTGTATCAAACTATCCTCCAGACAGAGAATGAGCGGCTGTTTGCCCAGTCCTGGATTGTGGAGAATGGCACATGCAGTGCCAACTGCCGCCCTGACCAGCCAGACTCGTCTGACGACAAGTGCTTCTACCCCAGGGCCATCATTGAGAAGGAATGTAGCAAGTTGTTTGATACGAAATCTTCCCCGTTTAAAG
This sequence comes from Cepaea hortensis, assembly GCA_963921405.1. Taxonomy (NCBI): domain Eukaryota; kingdom Metazoa; phylum Mollusca; class Gastropoda; order Stylommatophora; family Helicidae; genus Cepaea; species Cepaea hortensis. The sequence continues at coordinate 70,783,981 of OY992897.1, read as the reverse complement.
TGAGTCATTCAGCATTGACACATAATCTCTCTCTCTCTCTCTCTCTCTCTCTCTCTCTCTCTCTCTCTCACTCTCTCTCTCTCTCTGTATGTGTCTGCCTCTCCCCCTCTATATGCCTGCTTCTCTCCCCTTCTATGTTCCTGCTTCTCTCCCCCTTTTCAATTGGTCTATCTCTGTTTCTCTCTCTCCCTCTCTGTGCTATTGCCATGAGATGGATTGCGCGAAACACGGCAGGTGTGTCAGTCGTGGAAACTGGAGAGATGTGTTGACACACAGTTCAGAAACGCAAGCAAGCACCGCTAACATTAGTGGGTGGAGCTAATGCGTCACTTGACGGCGCCCAGGCGAAAGCACTGGCAACAGTGTGCTTGATTTTCAGTCTGAGCTGGGGCGTGAGTCTAAGATGGTCAAGTTTGAGAAAGTTCTGTGCTTGAAACGTTTACGCTGGTCGCAGTTATGAAAGTTGCAGCCAACTGGTGAAAAAGTGTTCGTCTTCAGGAACGCTGTGAGTTGAGAAGGGGTACACTGCAGACAACGACCAACGATGGGCCAGTCAATAGCGCCCAGTTGTAATGAAAGAGCTGACCCCGTGTTGTGAACAAGTTGAGGAGAATGGCGGAGCAAGAGATACGCCGTGACACGTTCACCACCAGGGTGATGTGAGTACTAAATACATCTGATACTAGTGGTTAGCAGTGAAGTGTAGCAACAGCCTATAGTGTACAGCAATGGCAGGGAGAATTAACGATTAGTTGTGCTAGTGATTCTTTATGGGCAGACAGTGTGTGGGAAGGTCATACACAGAACGCTGAAAGGCAATGGCTGGCGGTGTACGATGGCGACCATGTTGAGAACTGTGCTGTAATAAAGGTCATCTTGTACTCTGAGGACGAGTTGAACTGGTGTTGTTTGCACGAAAGACTTGTCCATTAGTTATACGAGCCGATTGAGATATTTCTGCTAAATCTTATAAACCCTAGACACAACACCAAGATGTCGACATTGATGATAGAGGACCGGCTCTTGTCATCTTTCCATCTCTCTATTTGTCTATCTTCCTTTCCTGTTCTTTTCTTGTCTCTCTCCCTCTCACTGTCATTGTTTACCTCTGTCTTTATCCCTCTCTATGTCTGTGTCTATATCTGTTTATCTCTGCTTCTCTGTCTCTTATTACCTGTCTTTCTCTAACTCTATCTAACCTTGCTTCTCTCCCTGGCTATATCTGCTTCTGCCCCTCTCATTATCTTTGCCAATGATTCTCACTCACTCTCTCTGCCTCTCTCACCTTCCCCCCACACACCAAAATAAATGGTGTGACATACCTTTTCTCCCCTTCTGGTGAAAAGAAATAGCGTCAAATGTGCGAGTTTACAATTGTTGAAGAAATGAGCCGGTGTTCGCTTGGTACAATGGCTGTTCTACTTTACTCATAGTCATGATTCAGCACAGCACACATGAACAGGCTGGGATCAGGTCAAGACTGGTCATGTTTCCTCCATGGGTGTCTGGTATTTCATTGTCAACAGACCTCTGCCCAGTGTCTAGAGGGAAGGATGGCTGTAAGTAAAATCCTTGTCCATCACACCCTGGGATGCAGTATCATCTGTAGGACTACCTTCACAGGCATCATTGACCAACTCTGGGATAAAACACATCTCTGCAGGCATGCCTGAAGGTAAAGACAGCTGACAACCTGGAAGAGTTCCAGGACTCCTGTGTGTATGACCTGTGCCACATTGAGGATGACCTTGACGATGCAGTGTGCAGGTTTGCTGAGATCTTGGCCTGGGACTGTTCAGACAATGAGAAGGCTGATGTCAGTGGCTGGAAGTCCAGTGTGGCTGCTTGTACAGGTCAGCATTGTGTCGTTTTGTGATTTCCACCTCTCATTGTTGTGATCTAACTTCTTGACATTGCTGGCAATTTGTTAAAATTGGGTGGAACTGCGGTAAAGCTGCCCTCCTGCCTCCGCCCCCCACCCTTCTTTCAGTGTGCTCACTGAACCGTTACACCTATCACCCTGTCATCATTCTGCATCTCCCTCCCTCGGTTTAGTATAAAAAGAAGACTTCGGCGATATTCTGAGTTACACACAGATTGGAATTGTGAGGTAAGTATGAACATTTTTTCCATTTCTCATTTTCTCTTCATTGCTTTCATTTTTTCATCCTTTTGTTCTTCTCGTCCTGTTGTCACCTTTTGATGTAGTCACAGGAGATCTCCTTGACTGTATGTTGTGTTTGTGAATGTGTTTGTTTGCTGATGAAGGCTAATCTCCGTAATGTCCTGTATGTGTCGTAAATCTGTTATAAAGCTGCACTACTTTGTATCATTTTATATTGCTGGCAATTTGTTAGCGTAGTTCCATCTATCCTGGACACTTACTGAACAAACTGAACGGCATATAAGTGCCTTTGAATATACATGTTATACTTATAGACGGGTCCTAAGAATATCTTGGATACAGAAAAGAACAAATGCATCCCATATGACAAGATCTGAACATTGAAGAAGGTTGGCTACTAAAGACGATAAAACAAAGCAAATTGAAATATTTTGGTCACTTGAAACATCATGAAAGTTTGAAGAGAACAATAATGGAGGGGTATATGCCCGGGAAGAGAGGAAGAGGAAGGGCCAAAGAGAAGATGGGTGTAGGATGTGGCAGATGATCTCCAGATGGGTGTATAAGACAAGGGACATCTTGCTTATGATCAAGAAGTTTTCCGGAAGGTTGTTATGGGAGCGAGGTTCTGGAGAGGACATGCTACTGAATGCATGAGCTCCCTCTATATGTAAGAACACATCTGACCAATGTTGTCACAATGTAACCTGTTAGTTTGTTAGTCTACACATCATCCTCATTGCACATCAGACTATTGGTCCACATGTGCTCAGATCCTCTCCTGACTACCTCACTCAGTTTAGTTTAGTTTAGGTAAGAACCGACATAACTACACTCAGGACATTCCCACATGCACTCTGTCCCCTCGTTTAACAGCCAGCGAAGAGTCATGCTTCTAATCGTTCCAACTGTCATCTGATTGAAAGTTCTTCTGGTCTTCCCTCTCAGATTTTAGATTTGTCCAGAACCCCTGCTGATTCCCTGCCATATTATTCTTTCCACATACAGGCTCTCAGTCTGTTCCACCGCCCTCTCCACCAAGTCCCACAGTCTATGGCAATCAATGACACCAGTTCTGTGATGATGTGATGATTGACTGTTCTTCTTTGGCTTCCTGAATGGTGCTATAGTCTATCTTGATCACAGTTTCAGATTTACACCCATCCCTTGAGCCTTTTACTCATCCTGCCTCACTGAAGGCAATCAGAATGTCAGCCTGGTCCATTGCTCATCTGCTTCCCACAGCAGACAAGCCCACAACCCTATCTACTTGTCGGTTTCCTCTTACACCAGCGTGTCCTGGCACAAAAATGAAACATGTTAGTCAGTGTTGACCACCTCACACATTCCAGCCATTGCCTTCTGGCCGAGCATGTCTTAATCTTCCTGAGCATACTCATGGAGTCACTGAGAAAACATGAACGGATGAAAGCCTGTGTCTCCAGCCAAGTTGTTGCCTTTGTTACTGCCATGACCTCCATGGATGAACTGCTCATAGTCACGGCAAAAGTTTTGCTATCTACCTTAACTGTTCTCCTTCCAAATACAATTATTGTTTATCAAAGTTCTGTGATTGTTACATTATATATACCAGGTGTTTATAAAGTCTCACTACACTTTGTATGTAGAACAAATTTCAAAAATGAAGTACACGATGTCATAAAAAAATATGTGCTCCACTGTCCATCGTGAAGCAATATGCAGCGATTGGCTGCGTCTGCTGGTGTCATTCTTTGCACTCCAAACAGAATGGTGTTACCAACGGAAGAAAGAATGTTTTCAAATTTGTTCTACATACAAAGTGTAGTTAGACTTTACAAACTCCTTGTATAAGGGTAATGCTGACCTACTTTTGCTAGAGTAGAAGGGAAACAACAAAGAGGAGAAAATGTCCTTGGCTACTACTTTTGCTAGAGTAGAAGGGAAACAACCAAGAAGGGGGTAATGTCTTTGACTACTACATTTGCTAAAGTAAAAGGGAAACAACCAAGAAGGGGGTAATGTCCTTGACTTCTACATTTGCTAGAGTAGAAGGGAAACAACCAAGAAGGGGGTAATGTCCTTGACTACTACATTTGCTAGAGTAGAAGGGAAACAACCAAGAAGGGGGTAATGTCCTTGACTTCTACATTTGCTAGAGTAGAAGGGAAACAACCAAGAAGGGGGTAATGTCCTTGACTACTACATTTGCTAGAGTAGAAGGGAAACAACCAAGAAGGAGGTAATGTCCTTGACTACTACATTTGCTAGAGTAGAAGGGAAACAACCAAGAAGGGGGTAATGTCCTTGACTACTACATTTGCTAGAGTAGAAGGGAAACATGAATGAGGGCACCCATTTGTGAACGCACTCTAGTACTTTTACTAAAATAGAAGGGAAACAACTAGGAGGGGAAAATTAATCCAATGAATACTAATTTTACTAGAGTAGAAGTTACACAACAACAAGAAAAAGTTGCAACCTTTGTTGAAATAACCCGTTTTATAAATATGTGTCATTCTTTCTCTGTTACCCTCTTTAGACAACAATCACCTTCAATTTAATATCCTATTTGTGGCTGACTCAGTCACAGGATTATTAATCTGGGCCAGGGATGCACCCTAATATAACTTTTAATTGAGGTTGAACAGGGCAGGCGGGATGCTATAATCAAATAAAATATTTAAGAATGAATATCTTTATGCATTTTCTCCATGGCAGTTCCTACCTGCCCCAACAACCAGATTTACAAAGCCTGCGGAACCTACAACCCGCGGACATGTCTAACATTAGACCAGCAGCAGAATGGCCAGTCTGACACATGCAGCGAGGGCTGTTTCTGTGACGGTGACCTCATTCTGGAAGGTGATAGGTGTATCAGCCCAGACCAGTGTGGTTGTTTCTATGACAACAATTACCTGGCAGTAAGTATGAATGATTGACTTCGCCAAAAACATTGCACGCCTACCACACATACATAATCAGACAAGGGATAAATTAATCACTTGAGGAGAGATAAAAACAATTGGGTATGAAAATTCACAGAGGAAAGACAAAGAAAATGAGATTAAACCAAGTTAATAATAACCCAATCTTCCTTGGTGAACCCTAACTTCTTCCTTGGCAAATCTTCACTTCTTCCTTTTTGTACCCTCAATTCTTGGTGAACCCTCATCTCTTCCTTGGTGAACCCTCACCTCTTGGTGAACCCTCACCTCTTGGTGAACCCTCACCTCTTCCTTGGTGAACCCTCACCTCTTCCTTGGTGAACCCTCACCTCTTCCTTGATGAACCCTCATCTCTTCCTTGGTGAACCCTCACCTCTTCCTTGGTGAACCCTCACCTCTTCCTTGGTGAACCCTCACTTCTTCCTTGGTGAACCCTCACCTCTTCCTTGGTGAACCCTCACTTCTTCCTTGGTGAACTCTCACCTCTTCCTTGGTGAACCCTCACTTCTTCCTTGGTGAACCCTCACCTCTTCCTTGGTGAACCTCACTTCTAGAGGTGGGATCATGCACCTATGTGAGAAGCAATGTGGACAAAGAAGGGGAAACGGATGGAAATATTAAAATAAGATTACTAAAGGCAAAGAGAACTTTCATAGCACTAGGAAATGTGTGGAAGCCAACAGAAGTTACACTTAGCCCCAAACCTACAATTGTTAACTCCATGTGAAATCGGTAACCACTGTATGGGTCAGAAACATGGAAAACAACTAACAGAATTACTAATATACTACACACATTCACTATTTGTTGTTTGTGCAGAATAGTTAAGTTAGTTGCATTTCCTTTACAGGACGTTGCTGTCAACCTCAGTACTTTTTGGCTGTTTGTGATTTCTTGGCAAGATTACGTTCAGTAGACTGCATTAATTTTTGAATGACCAGCACTCATTCCATTGCATGGAAACCAACGCATGGCAATCTGCTTCCAAATTGCTAGGAGCTGTGTTTCAAACGTGGTATGCGAGATTATGAATTGCATTTGTATCCCCTTCCCACAGAGCCAGCAGAATAACGGAAATAAAATGGTATTAGAAAATCACCAATGTGGAGCTTATGGAGAGAACTGAACACAGCCAAGTGAACCAAGCGCTGAGGAAAAGCTGCTAGATAAGACTCACACAGAGAAAATCTGATTACAATGTAACTAGACACTCTCTTGTCTGGAACTGACAAAGCAAAGGAAATAGCGAGAGACCTAAATGCACAAAGAGAAGAGAATTACAGACAGAGATGAACTACTTATATATAGAGGGAGGACATGGAGGAAGCTGCAGGGGATAGCAAAAGATAGAACAGTTTGGTGTGGGTTGGTTGTGGCCTATTCCTTAACGGGCAGAACGAGAAGAAGTATGAATGATAGTGACTGCAGCAGAATATAATGATACATCTTGTAAAACAGTAGATAGGGGGATACTACTGTCAGGATCCTCGCCGATGCAATGGAGTTTGTGCATTGAATTGAGTTTCTCCAGACTCAGGTTTGAGTTAGGAGGAAAACGGAGCACTTATGCGTTAAACCGTGTGCCGTGATGTTGATCCAATGACTAAACTAAACTACTACCAGTGACTGCAGTGGAGTATAACTATAATTATACATCTTGAAAAACATCAGTTTGGGATACTACTGCCAGTGACTGCGAAAAATACAGGAAGTTCCCTGACTTGCTGGATAGAAGGTAGTAAAGTTACTTCCCCTTTTCATCCAACATGGCAGCCACTTGATGTTGCCTAGCAACCCAGTCACAATTATGATATATTCCATTAGTGAGATGGAGATATGTCTGATTCCCCATCACACCTAACAAGAACCTAGCTATCTATATGTCCTTCTGACTCCTTCATCCTGAATTTTGTAATAACAAATTACCTATCTATGCTATCTATATGTGCTTCTAGCTCCTTCATCCTGAATTTTGTAATAACAAATTACCTAGCTATCTATATTTTCTTCTAACTCCTTCATCCTGAATTTTTTAATAACAAGTTACCTAGCTATCTATATGTTCTTCTGATTCCATCATCCTGAATTTCGTAGTAACAAGTTACCAGCTAACTATATGTCCTTCTAACTTCATCATCCTGAATTTGATAATAACACATTACCAGCTATCTTTCTAATTACATCATCGTGCATTTTGTTTTATTTGTTTGCTTTTCATCAAATGTTACCACTTTGTTTCATTCTTTCAAAGATTGGTGATTCAGTAGTCCTGCCTGACTGCTCCGTTGTAATTCATTGTATGGGCAACAATTTAACAGCTGCGACTCCAAAAGGATGTAAAGAGAATGAAGAATGTAGTACAGAGGATGGAATAACTGGGTGTTACTGCAAGGAAGGATATATTAAAAATACCCAAAATGAATGTGGACGTAGGTGATCTGTTTGTTAAAGTAATATTGTGATTCATAATACAGTAAACTGAAGGGATGCAATATAGTGATTCACATTACATTGAACTGAGTGGGTGCAATATAGTGATTCACATTACAGTGAACTGAGAGGGTGCAATATGGTGATTCACATTACATTGAACTGAGTAGTGGATACAGTATTGTGATTCATATTACAGTGAACTGAGGTGATGCAATATTGGGATTCACATTACAGTGAAATGAGGGGATGCAATATTGTGATTTACATTACAGTTAACTGAGTGGATTCAATATTGTGTGTGGATAAAATTACAGAGGAACTCGGTGCCACAACTGAGTCACACATCAACTAATTCCTTTCTTTATATCAATGTGGAGCATCCTGGGTAGACATTAGTCTGTGAGACATCCTGGGTAGGCATTTGTCTGTAGGACATCCTGAGTAGACACTAGTCTGTGGGACATCTTGGGCAGTCACTTGTGTGTGGGACATCCAGGGCAGACACTGGTATGTGGGACATCCAGGGCAGACACTAGTCTGTGGGATACCCAGGGCAGACACTAGTCTGTGGGATACCCAGGGCAGACACAAGTCTGTGCAGACACCCAGGGCAGACACTAGTCTGTGGGACACCCAGGGCAGACACTAGTCTGTGGGATACCCAGGGCAGACACTAGTCTGTGGGACACCCAGGGCAGACACTAGTCTGTGAGACACCCAGGGCAGACACTAGTCTGTGGGATACCCAGGGCAGACACTAGTCTGTGGGACACCCAGGGCAGACACTAGTTGGTGGGACACCCTGATCAGACACTAGTCTGTGGGACACCCAGGGCAGACACTAGTTTGTGGGACACCCAGGGCAGACACTAGTCTGTGGGACACCCAGGGCAGACACTAGTTTGTGGGACACCCAGGGCAGACACTAGTTTGTGGGACACCCTGATCAGACACTAGTCTGTGGGACACCCAGGGCAGATACTAGTCTGTGGGACACCCAGGGCAGATACTAGTCTGTGGGACACCCAGGGCAGATACTAGTTTGTGGGACACCCAGGGCAGACACTAGTTTGTGGGACACCCAGGGCAGACACTAGTCTGTGGGACACCCAGGGCAGACACTAGTCTGTGGGACACCCAGGGCAGACACTAGTCTGTGGGACATCCACGGGAGACACTAGTCTGTGGGACACCCAGGGCAGACACTAGTCTGTGGGACACCCAGGGCAGACACTAGTCTGTGGGACACCCAGGGCAGACTCTAGTCTGTGGGATACCCAGGGCAGACACTAGTCTGTGGGACACCCAGGGCAGACACTAGTCTGTGGGATACCCAGGGCAGACACTAGTCTGTGGGACACCCAGGGCAGACACTAGTCTGTGGGACACCCAGGGCAGACACTAGTTTGTGGGACACCCAGGGCAGACACTAGTCTGTGGGACACCCACGGGAGACACTGGTCTGTTGGCACCAATACTAAAAAACAAACACGTATCAAGAGATACCAAGGAAGCACTCTACAACACAATCTTCCTACCAACTCTATGTTACCAATGCCAAACCTGGACAATGATAGAAAAAGACAAAAGAAACATTACAACAGCAGAAATTAGATTCCTGAGAAGAATACTCAATGTATCAAGAAGAGAGAAAATCAGAAATGAAGAAATCAGGACTAAAGTGGGGTTTATAGCTGTGCTAGATTTCATCAGAAAACAGCAAGTTAAATGGTTTGACCATGTAACTAGATTACCAACTAACAGTATACCACAACAAGCAATGATGGAAGTCCTATTGGAAGCAGAATAAGAGGCCGGCCACGTAAATGATGGACAGAGGGAATAGTGGAGTCCATGGGAATCTCAATTTATGAAGCCCATAAACGGGCATTCTCCCGCTGTTTATGTTTCACCTTGAAACTGCAAGGTACAAGAGGAACAACATAAGATGAGAGAAGAGATGGGGGCAGGCAGTTAGCACCCATGCCTTGCACTCATTGCTTAGAGAACATGTAGCAAGATTGTAGTTGAGTATGTTGCTTGCTGACTAGTACTGAACATGTTCATGGCCAGTCCCCATTTCTTCAAGTAGTGCAACAGTGGACAACACAAAACAACAATGTTCTTGAGCAGCAGCAAATACAGTAGACTTGTCGAGATAAATGTATTCCCTTAATGAGTTTAGACACCGACACCAGAAACAATATATTGCATAATTTTATGCTTGGCATATTTTGCTGTATCTCGTCAGGCAGGGATAGCGTTCTCCTCCTTTGAACAATATCAGTGACTATGGACTTGGTATTTCAGTGAAGTATTCTTCATCTATTCACTTTATATGATATATCACTCTGCAGTATGCACCTGATGAGATGCAGCGAAATATGCTGACAAGAAATCTTGCAGTATACTGTTCATGGTGTTTGTTTCAAGTAAACTTGTTGTTTCAAATCAATACAAACATTGTAGTTGACACTTTGGTGAATGTTTAGCCATGTGTAACTAGGGACACTGGGACACTGGTACATTATCCACTCAGCTTTAACTATGGACAGTTCATAACACTTTCACAAATTTCCATCAAACACTTTATGTAAACACCGTTGCAAATTTTCCATTATACTTTCACAAATTATCCAGTGTACAATGTGTTACGCCTTGACAAATTTTCTTCCTAACGATGCGTGCCACACTTTGGCAGACTTTCCGCTTTACAATGTACACTTAGGATAATTTTCCACAGTATAATGTGTTACACTAAGACAAGTGTTACACTTGACAATGTGTTAAACATAAGACACATTTTCCACTTTATAATGTGTTACACTTAGGCAAATTTTCCACTTTACAATGATATGCACTTAGACAAAATTTCAACTTTACATTGTATTATAATTAGGCACATTTTCCCCTTTACAGTGTGCTACAATTAAAACAATTTTCCACTTTATAATATGTTACATTTTGACAAATTTTCCACTTAAAGAGAAACGACAATGAAACTATCTAGAATCTATTATTAGACATTTATGGGAAATTAAGCAGCCAGCGAATCTAATACTTCACGGTAGCTTCAGAATCTGTTACAGATGCCTCCCCCTCATCCCCCTCCCCCATGCATTCTTTTTACTGTCATGCTGTTTACAGGTACATTACATTGAATGTGAATCTTGGAATGTAAATGAACAAATTAGGAAGCAACAGAAATGGGGATTTTGAGACGAATGTTGCGAATTCCTTGGACTACCAGAGTAACTAACAACGATTGCCTGAAAGAGGCTAATGAAACTAGAACACTATATACAACAATAAGAAAGAGACAAACAGCTTTCTTTGGTCATGTGATGAGAAGAGAGGCATTGGAGAACATCGTGACAACTGGAAAGATCGAGGGGAAGAGAGGCAGAGGCAGACCAAGAGAAATGATGCTGGATGGATTGAGGCAGTGGCATTGAGGAATATCATCAGCAGAGCTGATCCAGAAACCAAAGACCGAGATCTGTGGAGAGCCATGAACGCCTACGCCAGCCAGCAGGGCACTTGATGATGATGACATCGAATGGATAAGAGCGCTCTTTTTAAACTTCCGGTGTGCTGATGAAAAGGTAGGGGGTTCAACCCCTACACCGGACAGTTGGACTAAAATATTGACTTCTCATTCTTGACTTGCGGACGTATAACAAGTACCTCTGAAGTCAGAGTGAGTTCACCTGATAGTGAGAGACACTGGTAATAGGTCAAGCTAACCCACACGCAAAAGTCAGTCCAGTGTGCTACTACATGTAACATGTATGGACTACGCTTGAGTTCAACATGAGAGAGCTCCCAAAAATAATAATAATAATAATAATAATAATAAAAATAATAATAATAATAGTGTATCTCATGTGATCATTTCTGAAGCTGATCCACTCAACATTCTGTCATCTGTAGTATTGGTTTTGTTTCCATTCCAGCTGACATTTGCTACAAGGTTCAGTGTCCGATTCCAAATATGGCCTGTGTCAACGGAACCTGCATTTGCAAGGAGGGTTATATCGGAGACTGTAACCAATGTGAAGGTTATTATATATGCTCACGATGTCCAACTGTCATGGCGTACTTGTGCTTGTTCTGTTCTAGAACAATGATGGTATTGTAGTTGTTGTTGACAAGGCTTTATAGTGATGGTATTCTAGTTGTTGGGGCCAAGTCTGTACAGACAATGAGCACGATGTGTTGCGGTAGATATACAGGGACCTATAGTCTATAGAGAGAGCAGTGATGTACTGTGTGTAGTAGAGATACAGGGACCTAGTCTATACAGACGGCATGTGTTGTGTGTAGTAGAGATACAGGGACCTAGTCTATACAGACGGCATGTGTTGTGTGTAGTAGAGATACAGGGACCTAGTCTATACAGACGGCATGTGTTGTGTGTAGTAGAGATACAGGGACCTAGTCTATACAGACGGCATGTGTTGTGTGTAGTAGAGATACAGGGACCTAGTCTATACAGACGGCATTTTTTATGTGTAGTAGAGATACAGGGACCTAGTCTATACAGACGGCATGTGTTGTGTGTAGTAGAGATACCGGGACCTAGTCTATACAGACAGCATGTGTTGTGTGTAGTAGAGATACAGGGACCTAGTCTATACAGACGGCATGTGTTGTGTGTAGTAGAGATACAGGGACCTGGTCTATACAGACAGCATGTACTGTGTGTAGTAGAGATACAGGGACCTAGTCTATACAGACAGCAAGTGTTGTGTGTAGTAGAGATACAGGGACCTAGTCTATACAGACAGCATGTACTGTGTGTACTAGTGATACAGGGACCTGGAAGGAATATAAAATAGTTTATCAACTTTGAGAAAAGCAGAAAATATTCTTTTTCCTGACCAGAAATCCTTTCTTTCTTATTTTCTTTCTTCATTTCTGTTATTCTATATTTCGTTCTCCCTGGCCATGGGGTTAGCGATGTTGTTCGTAATCCCGTATATTCACGTGGGGAAAACAGCTGCGTGAGATTCGGCAGCGGATTGTGCCGCGCTGGTAACTTACAAGGGTATGTGAGCGGTCGTTCTGAAAGCAATAGCAAACTACTGAATGTAAAACTTGCCTAGTGCATCAACAGCAGCTGAAAAATGCTGGTGTTGACTGCAACGTCCTGTAAGGGATATGCAACATTCAAAAAACATATTTCTTTGGGTTGTTCTTTATTTCATTATTTCCTTCTTCCTATCTTCAATTCTTTCTTTCTATCTTGTCTTGTTTCTTTCTATCTTCATTTCTTTCTTTCTTTCTTTCTTTCTTTCATTCATTTCCTTGGTCGTTTTCTTTTTCATCTTTATTTCTTCTGTTCATTCTTTCTTTTATTTGTTTATTTATTTTACTTCTTAATTCCTACTTTTGTCATTAATTTCTTTGTTATTTCTTTCTTTGTTGTTTCTATGTGACCCATCATCTATCATCGGACATAACTGAGATTGTTTATATTTTGCATGTAATTTTGATTTTCTGAATAAAATCCAGATTTGTTTCCATGACAACCAAGTTTGTTGGTTCTGTCTTCAGACGTGGACGAGTGTGCAACTGGAGTTTCAGGCTGTAATTTGATTGGTCAGACCTGTCTCAACACCAATGGTTCTTTCCGATGTGTGTGTGAGGATGGTTATATGGGCAATGGTTACAAATGCACAGGTAAGACAAATGTGATGCCATCCAAGATATATATATATCAATTGTTTAAAATGTATTGTTTTTTTTTAATGTTTTTCATTAAATTATTGAGTGTTTCACATCCTCATGTCCATTTGCTCACTATGATATTTTTACATATTAATAGGTTTAAATGAAGACTGCCAGTGTTGTAAGGTCACGCTTCAAAGCCACAAGGAACAGACAAATGGGACATATGAATGGAAGAGGTGGATTGGAGAAATTAGCCTTATATGGGAAAATACTAGGCTAGAGAAACAGAGGAAGAATATGTGAACACCTGGGCAGCAAATAATAATATAAGCATCACCAACCTCATCAAATATCAGATGCCAGAGAGGACTAGACAGTCATGACAGCAATTGTCTGCGCAAGGTCAGAAGCCTACAGAAGAAAATGATAGATGTATATTCATATATACACACACGTGCACGCACACACACACACACACACACACACAGTGGGAAAAAGGGGGGGGGGGGGGGGGTTCTAATGAAAACCTGAAATGTTTTTTTTTCTTTGGGTGAGAATATGTTCTGAAAATTAAAGAATAAATCTATCATTTTTCAATGTAGTCACCACTGTGCTCAATGCAAATCCTCCAGCACTGATAAAGTGCTTGGATTCCTGTAGAAAAATCGACCCTGGGGTCGCTACTCGGTGTGCCTGACCCAGTCATGAACAGTCTGTCACAGACATCACGCCATTTTGAAACTTCCTACTCCACTCATACACTTGCTGTACTGACAGGCATGTATCACCATACTGGACCTTCATTCACCGATGAATTTCTACAGGTTTCACCCCTTCACTGATCTTTAAAAACAAAAAAGCTGATAAAAGAATGCTGCTTCACTTTGGTGCAAGTTAAAATGTGGGGCAGCCATCTTTAAACTGTCCTCTTATGACATCACCATGGTTGTCTGCACCATGATGTCATGTGCTGAATACTCTTGACATCCTTAACAATAATATCGCCAGGTTACAAGACAATGGCATGGTTATTGTAATTTCTATCACACTTATAGTTGAAGCCCTCCTCGTGTGTGTATATGTGTGTGTGTGTGTGTGGGCTGGTGGGCGGGCATCAATCAATCAATCATGTGCCATGCCAGAAAGCGTGGGCGGTCATAACTTGCCACTTCACTCGATCACCAGAGTCGTGGATCAGCTCAGTGTTCCTGTCTCGTCCATGCCATGTGGCCAAGCCATCCAGGTATTTTCTTCTCGGTCTTCCTCTTGGTCTGTTCCCTTCGATCTTGCCAGTTGTCACCAAGTTCTCCAATCCATTTCTTCTCATAACGTGTCCAAAAAATTTTGACTGTCTACGTCTAATTTCTCTAATCAATTTACGATGTTCATTTGTCTCCTGTAGTACTTGGTCATTGGTTTTTCTGTCTGTCCATGGTATTCTTTGCATTTTCCTCAGAAACGACATTTCTACAGCCATCAGATGTTTTTCAGCTTGACTGCTCATTGTCCAAGTGTCACATCCATTCAAAAGAACAGGCTCTATGTATCCCCTCAACACTCTTTTTCTCGTTTCAATTGACATCTTTTTATTGGTCAAAATGTTTTTCATCTTGCTAAAGGCTACTTTCGCCATGGCGATTCTTTTTCTAATCTCTTCAAGGCATCTTACATCAGATGTTACGACTGTTCCGAGATAATTGTACAGATTCATTTGTTGAAGAATATTTCGTTCCATTTACTTGTATATTACATTGTGGTACTTCATTCTTCGTAGTGACTACCATAACCTGTGTCTTTTTACAATTTAATTCTAACCCCAGTTGCTCACTGTGTACAACAACCGCATCCACTAATTTTTGCGCGTGTGCATACGTGTAGGTGTTTTTTAAGGACCAAAGAGCGTAATCATGACAAGAATACTGTTCTTGTTTTTACATGTCAAACACAAGCTAAGATTGTTGTTTTGTATGAGATAGCAGTCTATGATTGTTATTTCATCCTTGTTAGCAGGTTAGGATTATTTTGTGTTTGTAGCGTAGCGTCAGCTACGATGATAAAGACTCTACCAAAGTTGCTGCAGATAGACTTTCTATGGATAGAAAGATAAGTCACTGGAGAAGAGGAGACTGAATAGCTCATCATTCTAGAAGGATTCAAGGTCCCAGAACAGGTCTAATCTTCTGACAGTGTGCAGGCAGACAGGAATGGCGTACAGCTACTCTTAAAGACAGTCTGCCAAGTTAGTTTTACTACTTTGCCTGAAATAAAAGCTTGAGCCCCCTAACTCTAATCACTCTCACCGACACGGAGGAGTAAAATATTCAAAAGAGACAAACTTTTGTATCTTCTTACTCTACTATGACCAAGGTTAATTAGTAAGGTAACAACTAGAGTTTGTAAAATTTGAAACTAACAATGTTACAGTTAAATCTGGTAAGACACTTTGGGTGCTCCATGGGAAGCAGCCCTGTACATAAAAGGGTGTTACAAGTCTCTCTATTATATTACAATCCTATCTTTCTATGTGTTGAGTTAATTAGAATGTTTAATCATGGAGGTAAACTCTCTGGCCTGAAATATTAGATTTTGAATGGAATGTTGATGGTGGTGGCCAACGGGAAATCTTGGCCACTTGTAAATCTGGCCCTCCGGTGTTTGGCAATCGGTTTGGCAACTCTCCCTTCAGTTTCTCCTCCTCGGTGAATTGACCTAGCCAATAATTGTCAATGTCAAGTGTTTATCTTATGTGCAACAGGGCACTATCACTAACACAATGTTTGTTTTGTCCTACAAATCTTATCCACCACTGTTTAGCAATTAGTAAGGGTGGTTTTGTGGTGGTTGGTGCTTCACAAAGACTGGGCCACAGTTGGCTCATCCAAAGCTGGGCGCTGAAGGTGTCAAATCCTTAAAATAAGACCAAGCTTGTCGGTTCAAAAACTGCACTAGGTATCTATTTATATATGATTATATATTTATATATATATATATGGCCGTAATACGCGCCACAAGATAAAAACTCTTAACACTTTGTAAGTATTCTATAAGAGCCTAGTGACTAGCAGATGTTTCTGTCATAACGTCTTGATTGCAACAGGCCGCTTCCCTGCTTGGTTTTTCTGACCGGAAGCCAGTCGGGCCAGGGAGTTTGTTGCCTTTAAATTCTCCGACTAAATGTGGAAATGTCATAGCCCAATTTGTAGATTTGGCTGGGTACCCTAATTTGTACATTATAACTCCCTCACTACACTAATGTAACGTATTGCTTCATATTAAATTAATAACATCACTTAGCAGTTGATTTATACTATAGACATGGACTATCTATACATAGATATATAGGTATAAATACGAATATAAACTCTTATAAAATTACAGAAGGGTTTTAAAGAGATTTATCCCAGTTTAAGCAAAAGATGATGGGGAAGCTGGAGACTTTGTCACAGTGTTAAATAGCAGTCTATGATTATTTCATCCTTGTTAGCATTGTTTTCTGTTAGATAGCAGTCTGTGATTGTATGTAATGTCTGGTAATAGAAAGGTATTATTATTTCATGTCTGGTAGCAGGCAAGGATTGTTATTTCATGTCTGGTAGCAATTAAGCATTGTTATTTCATATATGGTAGCTGGCAAGGATTGTTATTTTGTGTTTGGTAGCAGGCAAGCATTGTTATTTCATGTCTGGTAGCAATTAAGCATTGTTATTTCATATATGGTAGCTGGCAAGGATTGTTATTTTGTGTTTGGTAGCAATTAAGCATTGTTATTTCATATATGGTAGCTGGCAAGGATTGTTATTTTGTGTTTGGTAGCAGGCAAGCATTGTTATTTCATGTCTGGTAGCAATTAAGGATTGTTATTTCATATCAGGTAGAAGGCAAGGATTGTTATTTCATGTCTGGTAGCAATTAAGCATTGTTATTTCATATATGGTAGCTGGCAAGGATTGTTATTTTGTGTTTGGTAGCAGGCAAGCATTGTTATTTCATGTCTGGTAGCAATTAAGGATTGTTATTTCATATCAGGTAGCAGGCAAGGATTGTTATTTCATGTCTGGTAGCAATTAAGCATTGTTATTTCATATATGGTAGCTGGCAAGGATTGTTATTTTGTGTTTGGTAGCAGGCAAGCATTGTTATTTCATGTCTGGTAGCAATTAAGGATTGTTATTTCATATCAGGTAGAAGGCAAGGATTGTTATGTCATGTCTGGTATCTGGCTAGAACCAGTTATGTCATGTCTGGTAGCTAGCTAGAACCGGTTATGGCTAGGGCTGTTATTCATGTCCAGGAGATCAACATGCATTAACTGTACAGAATGGACAGGAATCAACTAGTTTGACAGAATCACCAATGATGAACTCATAGAGTGAGCTAGACAAATATCAGTGAACCAAGAGGTAAGAAAAAGATGCTGGCGCTGGATAGAGCACACACTGAGAAAGAAAACCTGAGGACAGTACAACTAGAAAGTTCTTTGTCTGGAATCCTTAGAGCCATTGAAATAGAAGGAATAGAGACCTGAGAGAGAATTAGACACCTGAAAGAGAATTAGTGATTGATATGGAAAATATGGGGCAGACATGGTGGGAGCTGAAAGAGATAGTCAAGGATAGGACGACTTGGTCCGAGTTGGTTGAGGTCAATGTTCCTGTGGGGATAAAGGGTAAAAGAAGAAGAGGATTACAGTGCTTGGCTTTACTGGGGATTAGAACCCTTGTCCCATATGGCATATGACACCACAGCCTCAAGTATGAGAATGGAGGTGGAGGTGGTTACTGCAGGTTTCTGCTGGTTGGAGAACAAACTGTATATATATGTGGTTATTGTGACTGATTCACAAAGCATGCTGGCAAAGGTGAAGACTGGCATGCTTTATGCAGAATGGCTTGCATCGATTCAGAGGTCGCAGGTTGTGAGCATTCGCTGGATCTTTTCTCCAGGACACACTGGTGTGGTTGGAAATGAACAGGCTGACAGATTGGCTGGTGCCGCATCATTGAGGGGTGATTTAATGCATGATAAGGCAGATGTGGTGAAGGCCCTATGGCAGCATGTGAATAATGCAGAAGAACATTTAGACTATCATGGTCTAGAGAGAGTGCAGCAGCAAGGGGTGGTCAGAGGATCTGGTCAACAGTTGTCACTCAGAGGTCAAGCAAGATGGACATATAATCAGATACCAAAGGGCACCTTTAATATTGGAACTCTTCACTGGCATTCGAAGATGACTGGGCGCTTATGGGAATGACCCAAGTCGGTTCTTGACTCAACTCAGCTCAACTCAACTCAGCTCAACTCAACTCAGCTCAACTCAACCCTTGTCCCATGTAGTGTGAAGCTGGTGTCTTATCTTTTCTACCACCAGCAACTCTTATAAAAATGTAATTCCCATTCTTAGATGACTGTTTGTTTCAATGATCAGATATAGATGAATGTGAATACCAGATAGACAACTGCGGGGCCCACTCCGAGTGTGTCAACACCCCCGGTGGCTTCCTGTGTGAATGCTGTGCTGGGTACTCCAAGAGCAGCTCTGGGGCATGTGTTCGTAAGTATCCTGTACCACAAACTCGTATGTGGTGGGTATAGTCTGTGCATGTGTTCGTAAGTATCCTGTACCACAAACTCGTATGTGGTGGGTATAGTCTGTGCATGTGTTCGTAAGTACCCTGTACCACAAACTCGTATGTGGTGGGTATAGTCTGTGCATGTGTTCGTAAGTATCCTGTACCACAAACTCGTATGTGGTGGGTATAGTCTGTGCATGTGTTCGTAAGTATCCTGTACCACAAACTCGTATGTGGTGGGTATAGTCTGTGCATGTGTTCGTAAGTATCCTGTACCACAAACTCGTATGTGGTGGGTATAGTTTGTGCATGTGTTCGTAAGTACCCTGTACCACAAACTCGTATGTGGTGGGTATAGTCTGTGCATGTGTTCGTAAGTATCCTGTACCACAAACTCGTATGTGGTGGGTATAGTCTGTGCATGTGTTCGTAAGTATCCTGTACCACAAACTCGTATGTGGTGGGTATAGTCTGTGCATGTGTTCGTAAGTATCCTGTACCACAAACTCGTATGTGGTGGGTATAGTCTGTGCATGTGTTCGTAAGTATCCTGTACCACAAACTCGTATGTGGTGGGTATAGTCTGTGCATGTGTTCGTAAGTATCCTGTACCACAAACTCGTATGTGGTGGGTATAGTTTGTGCATGTGTTCGTAAGTATCCTGTACCACAAACTCGTATGTGGTGGGTATAGTCTGTGCATGTGTTCGTAAGTATCCTGTACCACAAACTCGTATGTGGTGGGTATAGTTTGTGCATGTGTTCGTAAGTATCCTGTACCACAAACTCGTATGTGGTGGGTATAGTCTGGGCATGTGTTCGTAAGTATCCTGTACCACAAACTCGTATGTGGTGGGTATAGTCTGGGCATGTGTTCGTAAGTATCCTGTACCACAAACTCGTATGTGGTGGGTATAGTCTGTGCATGTGTTCGTAAGTATCCTGTACCACAAACTCGTATGTGGTGGGTATAGTCTGTGCATGTGTTCGTAAGTATCCTGTACCACAAACTCGTATGTGGTGGGTATAGTCTGGGCATGTGTTCGTAAGTATCCTGTACCACAAACTCGTATGTGGTGGGTATAGTCTGTGCATGTGTTCGTAAGTATCCTGTACCACAAACTCGTATGTGGTGGGTATAGTCTGTGCATGTGTTCGTAAGTATCCTGTACCACAAACTCGTATGTGGTGGGTATAGTCTGTGCATGTGTTCGTAAGTATCCTGTACCACAAACTCGTATGTGGTGGGTATAGTCTGTGCATGTGTTCGTAAGTATCCTGTACCACAAACTCGTATGTGGTGGGTATAGTCTGTGCATGTGTTCGTAAGTATCCTGTACCACAAACTCGTATGTGGTGGGTATAGTCTGTGCATGTGTTCGTAAGTATCCTGTACCACAAACTCGTATGTGGTGGGTATAGTCTGTGCATGTGTTCGTAAGTATCCTGTACCACAAACTCGTATGTGGTGGGTATAGTCTGTGCATGTGTTCGTAAGTATCCTGTACCACAAACTCGTATGTGGTGGGTATAGTCTGTGCATGTGTTCGTAAGTATCCTGTACCACAAACTCGTATGTGGTGGGTATAGTCTGTGCATGTGTTCGTAAGTATCCTGTACCACAAACTCGTATGTGGTGGGTATAGTCTGTGCATGTGTTCGTAAGTATCCTGTACCACAAACTCGTATGTGGTGGGTATAGTCTGTGCATGTGTTCGTAAGTATCCTGTACCACAAACTCGTATGTGGTGGGTATAGTCTGTGCATGTGTTCGTAAGTATCCTGTACCACAAACTCGTATGTGGTGGGTATAGTCTGTGCATGTGTTCGTAAGTATCCTGTACCACAAACTCGTATGTGGTGGGTATAGTCTGTGCATGTGTTCGTAAGTATCCTGTACCACAAACTCGTATGTGGTGGGTATAGTCTGTGCATGTGTTCGTAAGTATCCTGTACCACAAACTCGTATGTGGTGGGTATAGTCTGTGCATGTGTTCGTAAGTATCCTGTACCACAAACTCGTATGTGGTGGGTATAGTCTGGGCATGTGTTCGTAAGTATCCTGTACCACAAACTCGTATGTGGTGGGTATAGTCTGTGCATGTGTTCGTAAGTATCCTGTACCACAAACTCGTATGTGGTGGGTATAGTCTGTGCATGTGTTCGTAAGTATCCTGTACCACAAACTCGTATGTGGTGGGTATAGTCTGTGCATGTGTTCGTAAGTATCCTGTACCACAAACTCGTATGTGGTGGGTATAGTCTGTGCATGTGTTCGTAAGTATCCTGTACCACAAACTCGTATGTGGTGGGTATAGTCTGTGCATGTGTTCGTAAGTATCCTGTACCACAAACTCGTATGTGGTGGGTATAGTCTGTGCATGTGTTCGTAAGTATCCTGTACCACAAACTCGTATGTGGTGGGTATAGTCTGTGCATGTGTTCGTAAGTATCCTGTACCACAAACTCGTATGTGGTGGGTATAGTTTGTGCATGTGTTCGTAAGTACCCTGTACCACAAACTCGTATGTGGTGGGTATAGTCTGTGCATGTGTTCGTAAGTATCCTGTACCACAAACTCGTATGTGGTGGGTATAGTCTGTGCATGTGTTCGTAAGTATCCTGTACCACAAACTCGTATGTGGTGGGTATAGTTTGTGCATGTGTTCGTAAGTATCCTGTACCACAAACTCGTATGTGGTGGGTATAGTCTGTGCATGTGTTCGTAAGTATCCTGTACCACAAACTCGTATGTGGTGGGTATAGTCTGTGCATGTGTTCGTAAGTATCCTGTACCACAAACTCGTATGTGGTGGGTATAGTCTGGGCATGTGTTCGTAAGTATCCTGTACCACAAACTCGTATGTGGTGGGTATAGTCTGGGCATGTGTTCGTAAGTATCCTGTACCACAAACTCGTATGTGGTGGGTATAGTCTGTGCATGTGTTCGTAAGTATCCTGTACCACAAACTCGTATGTGGTGGGTATAGTCTGTGCATGTGTTCGTAAGTATCCTGTACCACAAACTCGTATGTGGTGGGTATAGTCTGTGCATGTGTTCGTAAGTATCCTGTACCACAAACTCGTATGTGGTGGGTATAGTCTGTGCATGTGTTCGTAAGTATCCTGTACCACAAACTCGTATGTGGTGGGTATAGTCTGTGCATGTGTTCGTAAGTATCCTGTACCACAAACTCGTATGTGGTGGGTATAGTCTGTGCATGTGTTCGTAAGTATCCTGTACCACAAACTCGTATGTGGTGGGTATAGTTTGTGCATGTGTTCGTAAGTATCCTGTACCACAAACTCGTATGTGGTGGGTATAGTCTGTGCATGTGTTCGTAAGTATCCTGTACCACAAACTCGTATGTGGTGGGTATAGTCTGTGCATGTGTTCGTAAGTATCCTGTACCACAAACTCGTATGTGGTGGGTATAGTCTGTGCATGTGTTCGTAAGTATCCTGTACCACAAACTCGTATGTGGTGGGTATAGTCTGTGCATGTGTTCGTAAGTATCCTGTACCACAAACTCGTATGTGGTGGGTATAGTCTGTGCATGTGTTCGTAAGTATCCTGTACCACAAACTCGTATGTGGTGGGTATAGTCTGTGCATGTGTTCGTAAGTACCCTGTACCACAAACTCGTATGTGGTGGGTATAGTCTGTGCATGTGTTCGTAAGTACCCTGTACCACAAACTCGTATGTGGTGGGTATAGTCTGTGCATGTGTTCGTAAGTATCCTGTACCACAAACTCGTATGTGGTGGGTATAGTCTGTGCATGTGTTCGTAAGTATCCTGTACCACAAACTCGTATGTGGTGGGTATAGTCTGTGCATGTGTTCGTAAGTATCCTGTACCACAAACTCGTATGTGGTGGGTATAGTTTGTGCATGTGTTCGTAAGTACCCTGTACCACAAACTCGTATGTGGTGGGTATAGTCTGTGCATGTGTTCATAAGTATCCTGTACCACAAACTCGTATGTGGTGGGTATAGTCTGTGCATGTGTTCGTAAGTATCCTGTACCACAAACTCGTATGTGGTGGGTATAGTCTGTGCATGTGTTCGTAAGTACCCTGTACCACAAACTCGTATGTGGTGGGTATAGTCTGTGCATGTGTTCGTAAGTATCCTGTACCACAAACTCGTATGTGGTGGGTATAGTCTGTGCATGTGTTCGTAAGTATCCTGTACCACAAACTCGTATGTGGTGGGTATAGTCTGTGCATGTGTTCGTAAGTATCCTGTACCACAAACTCGTATGTGGTGGGTATAGTCTGTGCATGTGTTCGTAAGTACCCTGTACCACAAACTCGTATGTGGTGGGTATAGTCTGTGCATGTGTTCGTAAGTATCCTGTACCACAAACTCGTATGTGGTGGGTATAGTCTGGGCATGTGTTCGTAAGTATCCTGTACCACAAACTCGTATGTGGTGGGTATAGTCTGTGCATGTGTTCGTAAGTATCCTGTACCACAAACTCGTATGTGGTGGGTATAGTCTGGGCATGTGTTCGTAAGTATCCTGTACCACAAACTCGTATGTGGTGGGTATAGTCTGTGCATGTGTTCGTAAGTACCCTGTACCACAAACTCGTATGTGGTGGGTATAGTCTGTGCATGTGTTCGTAAGTATCCTGTACCACAAACTCGTATGTGGTGGGTATAGTCTGTGCATGTGTTCGTAAGTACCCTGTACCACAAACTCGTATGTGGTGGGTATAGTCTGTGCATGTGTTCGTAAGTATCCTGTACCACAAACTCGTATGTGGTGGGTATAGTCTGTGCATGTGTTCGTAAGTATCCTGTACCACAAACTCGTATGTGGTGGGTATAGTCTGTGCATGTGTTCGTAAGTATCCTGTACCACAAACTCGTATGTGGTGGGTATAGTCTGTGCATGTGTTCGTAAGTACCCTGTACCACAAACTCGTATGTGGTGGGTATAGTTTGTGCATGTGTTCGTAAGTATCCTGTACCACAAACTCGTATGTGGTGGGTATAGTTTGTGCATGTGTTCGTAAGTATCCTGTACCACAAACTCGTATGTGGTGGGTATAGTTTGTGCATGTGTTCGTAAGTATCCTGTACCACAAACTCGTATGTGGTGGGTATAGTCTGTGCATGTGTTCGTAAGTATCCTGTACCACAAACTCGTATGTGGTGGGTATAGTTTGTGCATGTGTTCGTAAGTATCCTGTACCACAAACTCGTATGTGGTGGGTATAGTTTGTGCATGTGTTCGTAAGTATCCTGTACCACAAACTCGTATGTGGTGGGTATAGTCTGTGCATGTGTTCGTAAGTATCCTGTACCACAAACTCGTATGTGGTGGGTATAGTCTGTGCATGTGTTCGTAAGTATCCTGTACCACAAACTCGTATGTGGTGGGTATAGTCTGTGCATGTGTTCGTAAGTATCCTGTACCACAAACTCGTATGTGGTGGGTATAGTCTGTGCATGTGTTCGTAAGTATCCTGTACCACAAACTCGTATGTGGTGGGTATAGTCTGTGCATGTGTTCGTAAGTATCCTGTACCACAAACTCGTATGTGGTGGGTATAGTCTGTGCATGTGTTCGTAAGTATCCTGTACAACAAACTCGTATATGGTGGGTATAGTTTGTGCATGTGAAACATGGGCATTAACTCTGTTAGTTTCTGACTGTTTCACGACATGCCAAGGGGGAAATAACTACTAGGAAAAATCATTACAATGGGGAAATAACTAGGAAAATTCATTGGGAAATTACTAAGAAAAAACATAAGTTTCAAATTTCCAATATTTTTGCATATGTTAAATATACAGTGACCACTGTGGAAGCCAGGGATCAGAGGTGAGGCAATGGCTAACATGTTTGCTGCCAGCTTCATGGTCATGTATTCAAATCCTCATCAAAGCAGATTAGTTTAATTGACTTGTCTCTTACACGATATGGCTTTAAATGGGTACCAGAACTGTCCTGGGAGGTAAAGGCAGCCAGTAAGATATTGACCACATCAGCCATTTGTGTGTTGACTGGTGTTTACAAACATGGAACTAACACAATATACCCATTATGTCTCAAGGTCTGTCAGATGGTCCCTGTGTTGTTTATACAGGGTGTATTTATAATGACTGTGCAGTGTTTGGAAATATCGCCGGTCCAAGTTTTATGTTTACCCTCTGTAATGTTCATGCAACATACTGGACCGGCAATATTTTCAGACACTGCACAGTCACTAAAAATACACCCTGTACTAGAAATTGGAACATATGGATCTCAAATTAACACACAGGTTAAGGTGGTTAGTTAGTTTCATGTCCTTTACATGATGTTGCAGTCAGCCCCAGCATCTTGTGATTTTTTGGCAAGGTTACGTTCAGTAGTTTGTCATTGCTTTCTGAATGACCAGCACTCGTACGATTGTATGAAAACCAACGCAAGGCGCCTGCTTCCATATTGCCTGCAGCTGTGTTTTTAACATGGTAAGCGGGATTACAAATTGCCTTCATAACCCCTTCGCCACAGAGCGACTATTATGAGGGTAGACAAATATTTACAGCTTTTGTTAAAACACATTTGCTTCACTTAAGTCATGCAGAAAGCCAACACCTTATTAGAAAAAGAGATTACTGAAAAAAAGTATTTTAGTTATAAAAACAAATTTCAAGGTGTAGAATGCACTGGCCCTGCAGCCAGCAGGGTTAGGATCGGCTGGCCTCTCCTAGGAGGGGTTAAAAGTGAAAATTAGTAGCCTGCCGATGACCCGCAGATTACACAAGTCAACCCCCACCTCCACGTGGTGCAGACCGGGAAACCATGACCACGAGGTCATGGGCTAACGGGGCTATGGCTCGCTATATGGGATGGACTCCCTATGGTCAGATTTTTGTCCTAAACCTGCGACTGGCCTATCAAGCCGGCAGGGGATCTTCATACTGCTCATAGAAAAACTAAGAGATGAGATGAAAAAATTGCAAAGTGTTCTTTAAGAAAGGAAAAACCAAAATAATGATAGAAATGAACATTTCAAGAGTTAATATAGCTATTTACAAATAGAGAAAATTTCAAAATAATGATACAAATGAACATTTAAAAAGTTAATATAGCTATTTGTAAATAGAGACAATTACAAAATAATATTTACAAATGAATATTTAAAGAGTTAATTGAGCTATTGACCAATCTCTCTAGGTGACACGTCTGCTGGGCCTGTGGCTGCGACATGTTGTGCCTGTCAAGGAGAGAAATGTGCAGATCCTGGGAAGGTAATGATTGTTTCCCTAAGCCACTTCTGGCGTGGTCCAGTTCACAGGGATTGTGTTCAGTCAATCATTTGTATTAGAATTTGAGTGCCGTGGTGAATCTTATTTTTCTACATTCACATCTTGTTTAAAATGAAATCTTATCAAACTAATATACCTTTGGCGTCGTCAAGTTTTTAATTTATGCCTCACCATGTATGAATGTATATCTCACCATGTATAAATGTATGCCTCACCAACCAATTCTGTGGCGAAGGGCTTACGTTGATTTTCATAAAATGGTATGAGTGCCAATCATTCAGAAAGCCATGGCAAACTACTGAACGTAAACTTGCCAAGAAATAACAAACAGCCAAATAATGCTGGGGTTGATTTCTATGTCCTGTAAAGGATATGCAACTAACTCACCAGTTCTGTGCTGGCGCAGTGGTTAGCACACTTGCCTGTCAACCTTGTGGTCATGTGTTTGAATCTCCTCCAAGGCAGAGACTTTTTTCAGTAACCTGGGCTAAAGGTCTACCCAGCCTCAAATGGCAAAGAGTGCTTTACTGTGCTTACTCCAGTATCCTTGTCCCTCACTGAATGCAGTGATGTACTTCTTGTTCTACTCCACCAGATCTGTCTCTACCACTTTATGCACTGACTCAGTTCTTGTTCTACTCCATCAGATCTGTCTCTACCACTTTATGCACTGACTCAATTCTTGTTCTACTCCATCAGATCTGTCTCTGCCACTGCATGCACTGACTCAATTCTTGTTCTACTCCATCAGATCTGTCTCTACCACTTTATGCACTGACTCAATTCTTGTTCTACTCCATCAGATCTGTCTCTATCACTGCATGCACTGACTCAATTCTTTTTCTACTTCATCAGATCTGTCTCTACCACTGCATGCACTGACTCAATTCTTGTTCTACTCCATCAGATCTGTCTCTACCACTTATGCACTGACTCAATTCTTGTTCTACTCCATCAGATCTGTCTCTACCACTTTATGCACTGACTCAATTCTTGTTCTACTCCATCAGATCTCTCTCTACCACGTTATGCACTGACTCAATTCTTGTTCTACTCCATCAGATCTGTCTCTACCACTTTATGCACTGACTCAATTCTTGTTCTACTCCATCAGATCTGTCTCTACCACTGCATGCACTGACTCAATTCTTGTTCTACTCCATCAGATCTGTCTCTACCACTTTATGCACTGACTCAGTTCTTGTTCTACTCCATCAGATCTGTCTCTACCACTTTATGCACTGACTCAATTCTTGTTCTACTCCATCAGATCTGTCTCTATCACTGCATGCACTGACTCAATTCTTGTTCTACTCCATCAGATCTGTCTCTACCACTTTATGCACTGACTCAATTCTTGTTCTATTCCATCAGATCTATCTCTACCACTGCATGCACTGACTCAATTCTTGTTCTACTCCATCAGATCTATCTCTACCACTGCATGCACTGACTCAATTCTTGTTCTACTCCATCAGATCTGTCTCTACCACTTTATGCACTGACTCAATTCTTGTTCTACTCCATCAGATCTATCTCTACCACTGCATGCACTGACTCAATTCTTGTTCTACTCCATCAGATCTGTCTCTACCACTTTATGGACTGACTCAATTCTTGTTCTACTCCACCAGATCTGTCTCTATCACAGCATGCACTAACTCAGTTCTTGTCTCTTAAGGTATGTGGTAAAGATGGTTTGCCTACTCCATCAGATCCTTGTCTATCACAGCTTGAACTGACTTAATTATTGTCTCTTTAGGTATGTGGTACAGATGGTAAGACCTACTCCAACATCAGATCCTTATCTATCACTGCCTGTCGGACAGGTAATGACCAACTGACCGTCAACTATAAGGGACCATGCATAGGTAATCACCAATGTATACTGTTTTCTTAACTTCACTATCAATTTCTGGTCGTCAAACATTAATTACATTAAATTACAACTCTTGGGTAGACAAGGCCGGCACATTTGGTTTGGTGTTCTTCTTCTTTGCGTTCATCCGGAGTGTTTTTTCAGATGTGATTGCTGTGTGTCTAGATAGGCACCCTTGGGCCGAAACCCTTAGGCCAACACATCCGACTTTTTGCATGCATTTTTGACAGGTTAGCATTCCTGTGTTCGGTGTTCTATACAGCAGCACTGGTGTCGTGTTACAGTGTATGTATATGGCCATTTCAGTGTGCACACAAATAAAGTAGAGACATAAATTCAGCAAAATAAGACAATGTAAGTTTTTATATGAAATATAAGGACTAATGTTGTATCGTGCTCTACCATCCAGGATTGGTGAAGAACAGCAAGCACAGTTAAAGGTTGAGGGTGTTTCTATGAGTGTGCTAAATATTTCAGACAAATAATCAATGGGAGACTTATATGACACCATTATGTGATTCTTGCCCAAGTGTTCATTCATCATGTGCCATGCCAGTAAGCATGGGCGTCATTGTTTATTGGGGGGGGGGGGGGGGGGTTCCCATGGCAAGACGGCTTTACAAGCTAAGTGTGGGTCTCCATGGTGAGGTGGCTTTACAAGTTAAGTGTGGGTCTCCATGGGAGGTGGCTTTACAAGTTAAGTGTGGGTCTCCATGGTGAGGTGGCTTTACAAGTTAAGTGTGGGTCTCCATGGTGAGGTGGCTTTACAAGTTAAGTGTGGGTCTCCATGGTGAGGTGGCTTTACAAGTTGTCTCCATGGTGAGGTAGTTGGGCGGCCCACCTTGCCCTCTGAAGGTTGCAGGTTCATTTCCAGACTCTGTCATTGGGTTCTCCAGTGTAATTTTCTCTGAGACTTCTGATGGCCGACGCTGGAGCTATTGAGTTGGTGTTCTGTGCAAAGCTTTTGGAAGGAAGCCCTGTGGAAAGAGGCCAAGTCATATGGAATAAAATCCATTGTATAGAAGTCAATCATCTGACATTTAAACCCCACCTTTGCTTTTTACAAGTGAAATAACAATTGGCTGAGATAAAAAGTGTCATCTATCTTTAGACAATTGAAATTACTGTGTGAATTTGTGTATATTTCAGCTTGAAGGATTTATCTAATCACTTTAGTTTATGTTGTGTGATTTCTGCAGTAGGTACCTGATGAGATACAGCAAAATATTCCAGGCACTAAGTCGTGCAATCTATTGTTTGTGTCTTCGTTAATCAAACACATCAATGTTTATTAAATTCTGCATGTGTAACTTAATGAACAGAAGTGAAGTGATTACAATCCATTTTGTCCAGGCACGTGTGAGACAGTCGTCTGTGGCAAGCAGTACTCAACTTGCCAGATGGTAGATGGTGTACCTACATGTCAGTGTCCAACATGTACAGACGTCTCATCCTCTTTTGACGACAGTAAGTTACCCACATGTCACTGTCTTATAGGTATAGATGTTAGATATTGTACCCACATGTCAATGTCCTACACGTGCATATGTTAGATATTGTACCCACATGGTGTTTCATATCTTAATTTGATGTGTGAATCTCTCAGTAACTATGTGACATTATGTGACACACATGTTTCATTTATTTATTTCATGTGAATCTCTCAGTAACTATGTGACATTATGTGATACACACGTTTCATATATTTATTTCATGTGAATCTCTCAGTAACTTTGTGACATTATGTGACACACGTTTCACATATTTATTTGATGTGAATCTCTCAGTACCTATGTGACATTACGGGACACACATTTCATATATTTATTTCATGTGAATCTGTCAGTAACTGTGACATTATGTGACACACATGTTTCATTTATTTATTTCAAGTGAATCTCTCAGTAACTATGTGACATTATATGACACACATGTTTCATATATTTATTTGACATATGAATCTCTCAGTAACTGTGTGTGCCACCAACAAGATCACCTACAAGAGTAAATGTCACATGGAGGCTGCCACATGTCAGGCCAACATTGAGACAACAGTAGAGGTGGAACACACCGGACATCCCTGTACAGGAAACGGACCTCGTAAGTCTGTGCTTCATTTGTTTATTACAGAACACACTGACTGTCAATCTTGTTGATTACACAACACACTCTGATTGTCAATCTTGTTGATTGCACAACACTCTCTGACTGTCAATCTGGGTGATTACACAACACTCTCTGACTGTCAATCTTGTTGATTACACAACACTCTCTTTCTGTCAATCTGGTTGATTACTTAACACTCTCTGACTGTCAATCTTGTTGATTACACAACACTCTCTGACTGTCAATCTGGTTGATTACTTAACACTCTCTGACTGTCAATCTGGTTGATTACACAACACTCTCTGACTGTCAATCTGGGTGATTACACAACACTCTCTGACTGTCAATCTGGTTGATTACTTAACACTCTCTGACTGTCAATCTTGTTGATTACACAACACTCTCTTTCTGTCAATCTGGTTGATTACTTAACACTCTCTGACTGTCAATCTTGTTGATTACACAACACTCTCTGACTGTCAATCTGGTTGATTATTTAACACTCTCTGACTGGCAATCTTGTTGATTACACAACACTCTCTGACTGTCAATCTGGGTGATTACACAACACTCTCTGACTGTCAATCTTGTTGATTACACAACACTCTCTGACTGTCAATCTGGTTGATTGCACTACACTCTCTGACTGTCAATCTGGTTGATTGCACAAGCTCTCATCGCCATCATCATTTGAATTGCTGACCTATGTGGAAGTTCCTGATTCTTCATCTCACCATGATCACTAGCCTCAAATCAGGTCTGGTTTCTTATAATGCCACGATTCATCTGGTATCTTATGTGTCAGGCAAATAATGTCCCTGCAGCGCTGATAAGACACATTATGTATACAATTATTTCTGTGTAATGGCTTTTCCATTGCGATGGCGTTGCGGACACGATTCGTAATGCCACTTACCCGCATTCGAAACACAGTGGCGACCGATTTGGCAGCAGACTGTGTTGCACTGGTATGGGAGCCAGTCATTCAGAAAGCAATGGCGAACTACTGAATGTTAAAAAAAAAAGCTTGCCAAGATATCAATAATGGCAATAAAATACTGGTGTTGACTGCAATGTCCTGTAAAGGATATGCAACTTTTTAAAAATGATGTTCCCTTGACATATTCCTTTCCAGCGCTGGCTGGTCCGTGGAGCAACTGGTCATCCTGTAGTGAAGCCTGCAAACAGGGAGTCCAGACTCGAACCCGAGATGTTTATGTCAACACTTCGCTTGTCAGCATACACAGTGTTGAGACTATACCTTGCTACAGCACTTGCCCTCAGGGTAAGTCACATTACTTCATTTATTACATTACTTGCACTCAGGGTAAGTTATATTTCTTCATGTATTGCATTACTTGCCCTCAGGGTAATCTCACATTAATTTATTTACTGCATCACTTGTACTTGGGGTAAGTCATATTACATTATCTACTACATTACATTACTTGCACTCATGGTAAGTCACATTACTTCATTTATTACATTATTTGCATTAAGGGTAATTTCACTTTATTTTATCTACTACATTACAGTACTTGTAGTCTGGGTAAACTCACATTACTTTACTTACCACATTACGGTACTTTCAGTCTTAGTAATTCTACATTGCTTTATCTACTACATTGTAGTACTTGCAGCCAGGGTAATTTCACATTACTACATTACAGCAATTGCAATGAAATTATGTAACATTACTTCTTTTACTGCATCCCATTACTTTGCACTCAGGGTAATGTCACAGTACTTGCAGTCAGAGTAGTCTGACATTACTTTACTTACTGATTTTTGTGTGTGGATTAGCTGTCCCTGTTACCATCAGGCAAACCAACTCTGACTTCAGAGGTACTGGTAATTTACGTCCCCAAGTCAAGGATGACAAGTCAACATTTAAGTCCAACTGACCGGTGTAGAGTTTAACCCGCTATCTCACCATCAACACACAAGAAGTTTAAGATTAAGAGCTCTTAACTTTTCGGCCATGCTGAATTCTGTCAGGAAATGTTAATAAGAGTTAACAGTGCAAAGAATCTAGGCATCACCTGTGATGGGTTAACCTCTATGTGTGTGTCATTTCTGCAGGTCCATGCCAAGAGGACACATGCACCAACCTAAGCCAGGTCTGTGTCGCAGATGACAACAATGCACCTTCCTGCGTCTGCCCTGTCTGCGATGATTTCCCGGAGGAGCTCGTCTGTGGCCGGCTGGGCCTTGTCATCCAGACATACCCTAATGAGTGTGAACTTAACAAGACAGCCTGTGAGAAGCAGGAGCCTGATTATGAGGTTCTAGAACCTCGAGCCTGTGAAGGTAATTGGTGAATTCAGGTTTTTCTGTTCATGTGAAGGTAATTGGTGAATTGAGGTTTTCTATTCATGTGAAGGTAATTAGTGAATTGAGATTTTCTCATGTGAAGGTAATTAGTGAATTGGGGTTTTCTGTTCACGTGAAAGTAATTGGTGAATTGAGGTTTTCTGTTAAAGTGAAGATAATTAGTGAATGAAGGTTTTCTTTTCATGTGAAAGTAATTAGTGAATTGAGTCTTTTAGATGTTTAAACCTTGAACCTGTGAGGGTTATTAATGAATTCAGGTGTTCTGTTGATGTGTACACATTGACGTTCTGAAGTTATTCTCATGTGCTACTACTTTTAGTGCTCTGGGCTGATTTTTGCGTGTGGATTAGCTTTCCCTATTACCAGTGTCCCTCGCCATCAGGCAAACCCACTCTGACTTCTGAAGTACTTGTAATTTACGTCCCCCAGTCAATGATGATAAGTCAACATTTTAATATAAATAAGTGACCAGCATAGGGGTTGAACCCGCTACCTCTGCATCAGCACAATGATTGATTGATTGATTGATTGATTGATTGATTGATTTTGGAACCGACATCACAACATTTGGGGCATTCCCATAAGCACTCCGTCCTCATCTTCAGCAACCAGCAAAGAGTTCCAACACCAATAGTTCCAGTAGCAATCTGATTATAAGTCCGTCTCGCCTTTCCTCTGAGCGTCGAGCGTCGGCCAGATCCCCTCGTCACTCCTCGCTGTCTCATTCTTGCCAGACCATGGTGATCCATTTGCTCCTCCGAGGTGTGCACGTGCTCCCACAAGGCCACAACCACGTCTGCCTTGTCATGTATCAATACTCCACCAAGCTTTGCAGAGCCAGCCAATCTGTCCGCCTGTTCATTCCCCAGCACCCTGGCATGCCCCGGAGAAAAGATCCAGGTGATGCTTGCCATCCATGACCTCAGAAGCAGCACAATGGAAGTTTAAGAGCTGTTCTGAACCATTCGGCCATGCTGACCTCCTATCCCTTGTTAATGAACAAATTGGGAGACAAGTCAGATGTGGAACAGTGTGATCACCCACGCCAGTTGGACAGGCACTCAATGGGTGTGGTGATGAAACCAGGGAAAGATGTTTCAATTGTTAGATGTGATATATGCCAGATAATGAGATTAAACATGGCAAATAACAACCCGATCTCCCTTGGTGAAACATCAGTTCAAGAGTAACTAGCATTGAACACAGTGGTGACTATATCAAAAAATGATATATCTGTTCTTTACTCTTTTTGTCAGAATATATTCCCACACAAAACAAGATTTAAGATTTTAATTTGAAGCCCCCTCATAGGACAGCCTGGTGTGAGCTGGCTGAGGACATATGCTCCGATGTGGGATTAAAGGGCACAAGAGGAAGAGTATGCCAGGTTTCTGTGATGTTACCATGTTGAAATTAATTATGAAAAAATAATAGTGACATTATGTAATCTGTTACACTGAACTCTTTCATAGATAAACCTGTGAACTGTGGACTTATCCGTAAATATGCAGTTGCGGTTGATGAGAATGGTTGCGTGGCTGACCGCAGCATCAACCTCGGAGAGTGTTATGGTGGCTGCGACAATGAGGCAGAGCAATGCTGTTACGGCACTGAAGTTAGACAGAAGTCTGCAATCATGTACTGCCCAAATGGATCACGGCTTCGGAAATATGTAAGCAAATTATTTGTATGTGAAAACATTCTTGGACTGGGTGTCAGTGATCTCTGGCTGTGAACAGAAGTTCCTTCGTTGTTCACTTAAAAACTGGTCTAATCTTTGACAACCTTTCAGACTGATATAATGTCTCACAGACCTTCAGAGTGATATAATCACTCAGACCTTCAGACTGGTCTAATCTCTCACTTTCCTTCAGACTGATCTAATCTCTCAAATACCTTCGGACTGATCGAATCTCTCAAATACCTTCCGACTGATCTAATCTCTCACAGACCTTCAGACTGATATAATCTCTCAAAGACCTTCAGACTGATCTAATCTCTCAAAGACTGCCAGAGTGATCTAATCTCTCACAGACCTTCCTTCAGAGTGATCTAATCTCTCACAGACCTTTTAACTGAACTAATCTCTCACAGACCTTTAGACTGACCTAATCTCTCAAAGACCTTCTGACTTATCTAAACTATTGTCTCAAGTATCTAGATTCTTTAGTTGAAGAGCCTCACAGACATCTGCATCACAAGTTAGAGAAGCTCAGTCTCATCTAATCTCTAGGCAGAAACTCTCCAATTTGCCTGACCTTTGTGGTGGGGGGAGCCCAACTCAAAGACGAGGACTATTTAAGATCATGATGATGTTTAAGATGTGTCAGCCATTTCTTTTCTGTCGATCTCTCTCTCAATCATTTCTGTTCTGTCACTCTCCCTCTCAGTTTCTGTTCTGTCAAACTTTCTGTCAATAATTTCTGTTCTGTCAATCTCCCTTTCAGAAATTTCTGTTCAAAAGAAGTCAGACATAGACATTTGGCAATCACCAAGCTAAATTTATTGTGGAATATTATGTTCATGAAACTTCATACAAATATTCAGACTGAATAACATGTTCATGAAACGTCATACGGGATTGATTCAGACTGCATAACATGTTCATGAAGCTTCATACAAATATTCAGACTGAATAACACTGTCACATCTCATCCAGATTGCTTCCTAACCAATCAGCAGCATTATTCATGAGGTCTGCTGTTCATAGGGTCACCGTCCTCTTCATTTCAAGACATGCGGGAGTTGAGGAAAACAAACGAGCTCATCAACTTTCTGGCTCTGCAACCCTGCAGATGGCCAGCCCGTGGATCGTGCTGATATTATTAATGCCTTTAGATGTGGAGAGCTGGTGAATCCACATCATTGTCTAGAATGAGAGACTCAGGAGTAAGAACTGGTACGGGCAGATATGAGAGGCACATCGGAAGAATGACGAACCTTGTCAGCCAACACAGAACTGGCACTATCAGTCGCCAGAAGCTAATGCATATGTTGGGGAGGGAACTAGGCACCTGAGCATATGTCCGGAGTTCAAGATTGATACCCCAACAGATAACTAACAATCAAGCAGATTCCATGCAATTACCTTTATTATTTATATTGGTCAGTGGTGAGAAACAGACATTGTGGTGTGGGTTTCATTGCGAAGGCTAATGGACGATTCTTGAATAAGGAGAGTCTGGCATATGAGACTACGACCTCCAACATGAGAATGGAGGTGGAAGCAGTAACAGCGGCATTCTGTTGGTTAGATAAGACCGCTGCAACACACTTTGTCTTCATCACAGACTCAAGGAGTATGCTTAGTAAGGTGGAGAAAGGAATGTTTCGTGTGGAATGGCTATTCTCACTTCAGAGGTCACAGATTGTGAGATTTGTATGGACTTTTTACCATGGCCATGCGGGAATGCGGGGGAATGAACAGGCTGATAGGCTGGCAGGGATTTCACCTCTTGGTGGTCAATTACCTATTGACAAGGGAGAGGTGGTCATGCGCTTGTGGGACCAGGTGGAGAAGGCGGGGGAACAGATTGAGAACCTAACCTGTATGTGGAAAAAATGAGATTGCAGGGGTTCTGGAAGAATCTCACAAATGAGAGGGAAGACCAGGAGAACTTTCAATCAGATAGTGTTGAGAATGATTAGTAGTATGACTCTTCGCTGACTGTTGAATGAGGGGACGGAGAGCATATGGGAATGTCCTGAGTGCAGTGATGTCAGTTCTTAGCTCAACTCAACTCAATCTTTATAAGTTGTATTTTACTGCAGGATCAGTTATAGAAATCCTCTACAGCTTATTTTTGAAACTGTAGTTTAATTTTATCACTAGAAGTAATTGCATGTAAACATTTGGTTACCTGGACATTTTGTCCTGTTTCAGTTTGATGTCATTACCGGCTGTAACTGCATCTCCAAGGCCGAGGTTGATGACCTTAAGATGAAGGTTGTCCCATGACCCTCCTGAAGCTGTCAGTTCTGATTTTGTCGCAAACAAAATATTTTGCTTGCGAGTTGGATGTGTTTTATTGTTTTAACATTCCACTGACTGTAATAAATCAACTGTTGCTGTAACAATTATATAATTTAGAAAAATATTGATTTTAAGCAAGGTCTTGTAGTGTTGGGTTGTTTAATTTTGAGTGAAGCAGGATTTTGTAATGTAAGCTACTTTAACTTTGATTGAAACAGGATTTTGAATTACAAGCAAGTTTAACTTTGATTAGAACAGGATTTTGTCATATAAGCAAGTTTAACTTTGAATGAAGCAGGATTTTGTCATATAAGCTAGTATAACCTTTTGCAGCAGGATTTTATAATGTAAGCTAGTTTAACTTTGATTGGGACAGGATTTTGTAATGAAAGCAAGTTTAACTTTGATTGAAACAGGAATTTGCTAGTTTAACTTTGATTGAGACAGGATTTTGTAATACATTTCTTTGGACTAAGCAAGGGCTAGTTATGGTGTTTTGTACAGAAAGAATGACTATAAATGATCTTCACATAGAACTCTAATCTCCAATCAATATAAATATCTTGGTTGTCTGAGAGACAGATTGTATACTTTACACAATCTGAAATAGCAAATGCATGACTATAAAAATATTTATTATCATAACAAATAAAAAAGTCTTGAAAGTTGAAAGGATTGACTTCATTGCACCGGGTTTTATCTCATATGGCTCAGTCTATTCCCGCATGGTAACCTACCGAAAGCGTTGCAGAAAGCACGAACTCTGCAGCTCCAGCAACAACTCCCAGGAGTCTCGGAGGAAAATACACGTGTGAACCGAAAGACGTAACCCGAAATTGAACCCACAACCTTCGGAGTGCGAGGCGGCGGCTTGACCACTTCGCCTCGAATACTCCAGATTCATTATCTGAAATAGGAATATATGCTATATATCCCAGTTATATTCTGGAGAGATTGAATAGGGTATTACTGGTATAGAAATATAATATAGTCTGCAGTCACTAGGCTTTGAGGAAATGCTCCAATAGTCTATCTACTACGCATTCCATTTTGTTAAATAGAATACTTGTCATTGGAAATACAATGTTATTGTTATCATTTCTTATAAATAAGATATTTTAATTACTAATTTTCTCCAAAGAAAACATATGTTATAAATATATCCAAAAAGCATTTATTTTGTAGCTGTGTTTTAACCTAAGCCTGTGTTGTTATAATTCCATGTCAATTAGACATTTTCATTAATATTTGTGTTCTCATTTTCATTATTGTTTCTTCTCATCTATTTCCATTATCATTATCTAATTGCCAGCATATTTTTTTTAAATTTCTGTTAAATAGGACACTTATTGTTGCTGTTGTTTCTAGTAAGCATACATTTTTTTATTAATTTCTTCTCAATAATTCATTTTTGGTTATAACTTATGCATTACAATACATAATTTTTTTCTAAATCAGACACCTGATTGTTATAATATTGTTTCTAAATATTACATTTGTTTGTTATATTTTCTTTCAAATCAAACACGTTTGTTACAATTTCTTCTAAATCAGACATTTGGTTGTTATATTTTCTTCTAACTCAGACATTTGTTATAATTTCTTCTAAATCATTGACATTTTCGTTTATAGTGTTTTGATTAAACATTTGTTTCTCTGCTTAACATGATCATTTTGTTAGGTAAAAAAATGAATCTGTAATAAATAGCAATGAATGTCTTACTGTTATATTGGTGATTGATTTCATGAAAACAGCAGCAAATAAACTTACAGCGGTGGAATATGTTCTCTCATCTTCGGTATCGTTGTCTTTTCTATTGGTAAGCTTGTACTTTTATATGAATGTGGTGTTTGTGTCCATCAAGAATGATGATAATTATTCATTTCATCCAGTGGGGTTCACAGTTTGGAGCTTTGAGCTCAAAGATGGCTGTTAAGGCCTATTTTGGCATGAAATGTTCTTTGACAATGTGGGCAAAGAATGCTTGACGTTCCAAGAGGAGGATTTCCTGCGGAATTTTTTTTTGGTCCAGTCTTTATTTTTTTTACAGCTCTTGCAGTTCTGTTTGCTTCACAAGTGACTACACCCTTGCGTAATGATGTACGCCACAAATTTTGGTCTTTGGCAGCAGTCTCCCAAGTGTTGTGATGAATTCCAAAAGCTTTTAGTGAGATGTTCAGAGTGTCTTTAAAACGTTTCTTCGGGAGCGTTTACCACAGCGCAGCTCAACGTAAAACATTCCAAAGATATAAGTGTAAAGGCTGACAAGCTGAGGTATAGCTGTGATGTGTGTGAGCCTGTATCATTGTATGAACATGAAACCTGGACAGTAAGCAGACAAGTGGAGAGAGATACAGCAGTTATTAACAGCTGTGTTGAGTGTGAACCCTTATTGTTGTACGGATGTCAAACCTGGACAGTAAGCAAACGCGGAGAGATACAGCTGTGATGTGTGTGAACATGTATTGTATGAATGTCAGACCTGGACAGTAAGCAAACAAGTGGAGAGATACAGCTGTGATGTGTGTGAACCTGTATTGTATGAATGTCAAACCTGGACAGTAAGCAAACAAGTGGAGAGATACAGCTGTGATGTGTGTGAACCTGTATTGTTGTATGAATGTCAAACATAAGTGATGTATTATATCTTCTTCTTCTTTGCATTCATCCAGTGTTTTTTCAGATGTGATTGTGGTGTGTCTCGTTAGGCACCCTTGGGTCGAAACCCTTAGGTCAACACATCCGGCTTTTAGCGTGAATTTTTTACCAGGTTTGCATTCCTGGGAGACTCTCACTTTTGTGGTACCGTCCACCTCCCAGCTGGTCAATTGGAACAGTCGAAGACTTCACGGTCATATCCCTCAAAGGAAGGCAGAGACACTCCATAGCATTTTCCGCCATCCTGGGTGGCTTCCATAATTGCAGAGCCGACACATAGCGCTCTGGTGCTGGGCTCACCGAGGGAATCGTCACCTCCTGCATCATGGCTGCTTTAATTCCTCACTTCAATATATTGGGTGTTTTGTTCGCTCCGGGCTGTTCCCGCACAAACAAGACAGATCTGCAGACGGTATCCACTCAGCGAGTTTTCGGACATGTGCTTGTCATTGTGCCAGTCAGAGCTGTTCCAGGCACGACAGACATTCGGAAAACTACCTAGTCAGAGCTGTTCCGAACAAGCGCAGCATTCGGAAACTAGGTAGCCAGAGCTGTTCCTAGCACGAGAGACATTCGGACGAGACATTTCACTCAGACGTAAATGCGTAGTGCCAATTTTTATTTTGCCACCCGTAGGACGGCACTTCCGGCTTCGGCGGGCATTTTTTAATGAGGTTAGCCTTCCTTGGGTTTCGAAGCACGTTAGACTTATTGTTGTGATGTTGCCCACATCTCAGCTGGTCAAGATGGAACGGTCAACGACATCATGGTCAACCCTCAAGAGAAGGCAGGGGCAGACCATGGGCATTCCCTCACTATCCAAGGAGGCTTCCATAATTGCAGAGCCAGTACATATTGCTCTGAGACTGGGCTCACCCGAGGAGTTGCCACATCCTGCTCATAGCTGCTTTAGTTCCTCACTTCCGTGTGTTGGGCATCTCGCTTGCCACTGGTCGCTCAAGCACACACCAGGAACGGTCAGTCTGCGGTCAACATCCACTCGGTAA
Organism: Cepaea hortensis; assembly: GCA_963921405.1. Classification (NCBI taxonomy): domain Eukaryota; kingdom Metazoa; phylum Mollusca; class Gastropoda; order Stylommatophora; family Helicidae; genus Cepaea; species Cepaea hortensis. The sequence continues at coordinate 70,744,022 of OY992897.1, read as the reverse complement.
GCTTTTGCTTTTGAAAAAGTCGCTTAAAAGTGACTTTTAGGCGACTTTTTCAACAACAAAAAAAGCAAAAGCTTTTGCTTTTGACTTCGGACCACGCAATGGACTCGCTAGCCGTGCGTTCCATTTCATGTTATTGAGACGTTTTTCCACTTTTGTCTACGCTCTCTATGAGTTAGATACAGACAGTTTTCGTAACTATTTCATTCGACTGGGGCACTTTTTCTACCTTTTAGTACTCGCTCACGAGGTAGGCCACATGTGCTGCCGGTTCAGCACCTTACCTCCGTACAGCAGTGAGCGAGAAACGGGCAGGCCCTCTCATCTGGGGATCCCTCATATCCCCCAGCTGAGAGCCTTCGGACAAGTATCAAAACTGGGCATGTAGCGTGCTCAGTATCTCACCTCTATTTTTCTGTAGGTGGGTATCGGCCCGGCTCTCACATCCGAGGGTTTGTGGCTTAGAGGCGTTCAGCCTCAACCCTCGACAGAGAGCCTTAGAGTATGTGTCCGGACCAAGAACGTCTGCCTTCGTGCGCCTGATTTAAACTTTTGACTGCTATCCTCAGTCTACCTGCAGAGCAGCAGGTTGGGTCTCTCATAGTCTGGCCCCTATCCCATAAGCTGTCCAATATGTCGTTTTCATCAATCAACAAGCACATGGGGTCCATGGGACACGCAAGCTCCCCCACCACGGCAAGGTGGGGACACATCGGGGGAGAGTGATGTATATCAACCTGTACTGTAGTGTCTTTTTTCCTTGTTGTGTTTTCTCACTTTGAACTGGAGCATAATCCACACACATGTGCTACTACTAGTGATTGTGTCTGAGTGTTTGCTTTCCCTATTACATTACCAGTGTCCCCAACCATCAGGCGAACACTGCTCCGACTTCAGAGGTACTTGTAATTTACAATCCGAAGACAAGGACGAGAAGTCAACATTTAAATCCAACTGAGAGGTGTGTGGGACGAAGGCCGTGCTCGGAAGAGAAAGTGTAGTATGGGTGTTAGACCTCTCAGGCATGCTGACCTCTGTACTGTTGTATTCATGTAAAGCCTGGACAATCAGCAGACAGGGATAATATGTCGTTGGTTCTAGACTCGACTCACTGTTGTGTAGCTTACAGTTTTACAACGCTACTTCAACAGAACTGCCGCGAGAGACATGTCACGGAAATGAAAGCCATCACGGCTGTGGTACTGAGCCACAGTCAGGACTGGCAGGCCACTTGTGATTGGCCTCGCTGATAAGCGGGCCGCTGTCGCCAAGCAGGGGAGAATCCCGCGGCACGACATTCCGTGTCGTGAGTTGGCCAGGACAATGGGGATGGAGAGATATGGTGATAAAATGGGGCGAGGGTGAGAACAAGACGTTGGTAGAGAGTTTAGGAGTTAAAACTTGGTTTCCTGTTACTTACAGAACTTTGCCATCAGCCCTAGTATTTTTTTTACTTATTGTGATTTACTAACCGAGAGGTTTTCCGGAAGGTTCTTATGGGAGCGAAGTTCTGCAAAGGACATGCTACTGAATGAATGAGATTTATTAGATTTACCATTACATTAGTAAAAAAATTGCCCTGTAAAGAACGATGTGTGCATTGGTGTTACGTCTTGGGAGCAAGTCGCCACTGATTGCGTCGCATAGAAGATAAAGATCAGGAATGGGATTGACAAATGAGAAAATGATTTGCAGGCATGTCAGACACCGTGTGAGACGTCAGATGGTGCGTGGTGGTAGAAATGACCGTGTGTTTACATGCATCCATTGTGTTCGGGTATTTACCGCACGAATTAGTCTCTTCGGTCACATTCGCTACCGCCATGGATTGTAGTTGTTATGCGTTTATTGAAGCACAATGCCAGTCAGTTTGCCGAGTAATCTGGACATTTTAAGGGAGGTGTAAGTCGCAAAGACAGCTTATCACAAATGTCGGAAAGAACCGTTCTTCATATTTTGGCCACAGTACGAGGAGGCAAAAACTCGAACATGTTGTGACAACTAGAAAGAAAGGGAGACAGAGAGAGAGAGAAGAAGAAGAAGAAGAAGAAGAAGACAGTGAGAGAAAATTCTTGCCAGTCCTGTGACATGGCACGGAAGGGAGTGAACACACGAGTTGATCTATGAGTTGATCTATGAGTTGATCTATGCTGTTGGAGGTCGCAAGATGTGAAGAAGCAAAATCGTGCTCGCCAGTCGCTAGAACCTTTGAGGATGATGAGTTTGAATTTAATTTCTGAACGACCGACGCTCTTGCCATCGAAATCAACGCAATGCGGTCTGCTTCTAGAACGTCTGCGACTAATTTCAAGCCCTCAACTAGGTGTGTCGGGGCGACAACCGCTCCTGAACCACAGCGCCTGCTTTAGGAGATGGAGCTCAAATGAGGCGACACTGAATGTGAGAATGCGGTTAGTGGATGACATCCTCCTCATCCTAATCCGTCCTACTTTCTTTCCATTCATCTGCTTTCTTTTAATTCTTATTTCTCTTTTGTTTTCCTTTCATACTTTCTTTGGTTTGTTTCTTGCTTATTTTCCACTAACTCTTGGGAGGGGGCGGACGGGTCTCTGTGGGTGAGGGGTCAGACCGGCTACCTCGCACCTTCTCTCTGTGACTGAGTGGTCGGCCTCGGACCTTCTCCCTGTGACTGAGTGGTCAGCTTCGGATCTTCTCTCTGTGAGTGAGTGGTCAGCGTCGGACCTTCTTTCTGTGACTGAGTGGCCAGTCCATCTACCTCGGATCTTCTCTCTGTGAGTGAGTGGTCAGCGTCGGACCTTCTTTCCGTGACTGAGTGGCCAGTCCATCTACCTCGGATCTTCTCTCTGTGACTGAGTGGCCAGCGTCGGACCTTCTCTCTGTGACTGAGTGGCCAGCCCGTCTACCTCGGACCTTCTCTCTGTGACTGAGTGGTCAGCCTCGGATCTTCTCTTTGTGACTGAGTGGTCAGCCTCGGATCTTCTCTCTGTGACTGAGTGGCCAGCCTCGGATCTTCTCTCTGTGACTGAGTGGCCAGCCTCGGACCTTCTCTCTGTGAGTGAGTGGTCAGCTTCGGACCTTCTCTCTGTGAGTGAGTGGTCAGACCGTCTACCTCGGATCTTCTCTCTGTGACTGTGTGGCCAGCCCGTCTACCTTGGACCTTCTCTCTGTGGGTGAGTGGCCAGCCCGTCTACCTCGGATCTTCTCTCTGTGGGTGAGTGGCCAGCCCGTCTACCTCGGATCTTCTCTCTGTGGGTGAGTGGCCAGCCCGTCTACCTCGGACCTTCTCTCTGTGACTGAGTGATCACACCGTCTACCTCAGACCTTCTCTCTGTGAGTGAGTGGCCAGCCCGTCTACCTCGGTCTATGAAAGGTCGTGTTTCGTCTTCGAACTAGGCCAATCAGACCACGAGTGCAATGTTTCCGGAGACCCGTAGAAGGTCGTGGTTGGAACTACGACGTTTGTTCTGCGTGGGTTCTCTGGGCAGGCTGCTCGCCGTTCTGCGTACAGAGACCGAGCCAGGTGGGACCAATCAGATGCCGTCTTCACAATGGAGATTGGTGCAATGGATCTGCAACACTGTCAGTCTCTCGCCTTTAGTGTACACACTGACAGACTGTCTTCGGCCATCTCTGGGTGTTATCGTACCTCTTGTACCGCTGTATACCCTTTGCTCGCCCGCTTTCAACTCTTCCTTCCAGTATGGGCGCTATGCCATTTAATATGAACAAAATATTTAACTTGTCTCTTTTTATTTTTTTCATAAACACTCTTTTCATTCTCAGCCTTTCTAGAACGTATGTATTAAATTGCTTTTGTTATATACGACCTATGTTCGTAGCCTATTAGTAATTGTTTTAATTGCTCTCCGTGTTTCATATCCATACAGCAGTATTGATTTGACGTTAGGGTTAAATAAGTGTTAATTCATTCTTGAGGAGTTAATTAAGTCAGTGCCAAAAAAATAGCTTTAGACCAAATATAGTACACATTCAAATGAACAAGTATAGGGTGTATTTTTCTTGACTGCGCAGTGTTTGAAAATGTTGCCGGTCCAAGTTTTGTATTCACCCTCTGTAAAGTTCATGTGAGATATTAGGTAAATACAAAACTTGGACCGACAATATTTTCAAACACTGCACGGTTATTACAAATACACCCTTTATTATAATGCAAATTTCCGTTCACCGAGTGTTGAGATCTTAGAAGATGCCACGAAACAAAACAAGTAACACACTGACCCTAGTATGTGATATATCGTCCTTCTGTACAAATAGGAGGTCACATTTGGCGATATATTATCCTTTGGCAGTAAATCAGTTAATAATATGACTAAACGAAGAAAAGAAACGCCCATGATTTGTGTTATCGTATTCCCTAAACACTTTGTTTCGTGATATGAAATCAAACCTGTTGATTCACTCTATCAATAACAACAGCATCTTAATTATGTCAGTGATGTTGTCATGTGCCGCTGGATAGAGTCGTGTTTTGTGATGTTAATATTATAATTTGTGAATTAGGACAGTCAGATTAAAACATGTGATGTTTTATATAGGTATATTATTTTAGTAAAGCATAGATCGTAAATCAATCGTCGATACTGCAGTTTTATGATAGATTTAACAATGTTGCATGATGTTTGCAAGACGTTGAGCTCAAACTCAGGTTGATCCCCTGTGTAATTTTACGCGCGTAGTGTGCCATTGCTTTCTGAAAGAGAAGTCAATGTTTAAATCTAAATTAATGGCGATGTAGGCGTTGAAAGCCCAAACCTCGCCATTGCGCACGTGAAGTTTAAGATCGAACACTCCCGCCCTTAAGGCCACATCGGCACCCATTCACGTGCAGTATTTTACAGTCTTCTATCCCCGGAACAACGCCCAATTAGGGCAACTATTACAGATCCAAGGCCGACAACCAGTCATATATGCCCAGAAGTTATCTGCCTTGTCAGTCATTTTTCTCCTTTCCTCTCTACTTCTGCTCCGTGGGGAAGAGATTACAGACGCAGCTCGTAATCCTGCATACCGGGTTCGAAATACATCTGCGGGCGATTTGGCAGCAGACCGCCTTACGTTGGTTTTTGTATGAAATGGTATGGTGCCGGTCGTTCATAAAACAATGGCAAACTGCTGAACGTAGACTTGCCAAGAGATCACAAACAGCCAAAAAAAAATTTGGGGGTTGAGTGCGATGTCTTGTAAAGGATATACAACTAACTTTTTAAACTGCCCCGTTCAATCTCAGAAGTGATGTTATAGTTAGGGTCTATCTGCGTCCGAAGTATCTGCGTTGTTGTTACCGATGTCCTGTTCTAAACTTCACACTCACCGCTCATGGATTGTTGTTTAGCCCAAGCAACTTGCGTTTACGTTGCTTCAAATTAAGAGAATTTATTGTTTTTGTTTTGCATATCCTTTACAGGACATCGCTGTCAATATCAGCATCTTTCAGCTGTATGTTGATTTCTTGGCAAGATTACGCTCAGTAGTTTGCCATTGCTTTCTGAGCGGCCGGCTCAGTTATCCCGCAAGTCACCAGCGGGGGTCGAACCGCTCCCAGCTCTCGCCCGCTCCGAGACTCTGCGTGGTAAACGGGATTACGGAGAAAGTGTTGTAACCCCTCGGCCAGAGAGACCGGCAGAGAATTTATTAGTTCTAGAATAATCTGCAGCAGCGGCAAGATTCGCTTTCTGCTTAAGCTGCTGGTGCGGGTCCGGGGTCGACCAAGTCTCACAAAATGGGCAGCAGATAATGTTCAGACTTGTCTAGGAAGTATCTAGAAATATAAGGTCGTGACCTAGGCTATATGTAGGACTCACACTTCACACAGCATGGCCGAATGGGTCAGATCGATCGCTCTTAAACTGCCGGTGCGCATCTGTCGAGGTAGCTAGTTCAATCCCTACACTCGTCAGTTGGTCTACATAGCTGACTTGTCCTTGACTTAGGGACGTAAATTACAAATACCCGAGAAGCCGGTGTGGGTTTACCTAAGGCGGAGGACACTGGTAACAGGGAAAGCTATTCCACACACAAAATCAGTCCAGTGCACTCTCCAACTGTGGCAACTACTGCAAATAGGAGCACGTGTATGGACTAGGCTTAATTCCTACACCGTGCCATAGATTAAGGTTAGATCATGGGCCACTCCGTGAAAACAGGCTATATACAGCTTCACGCAACCCAGCGTGAAAATGTGAAGTTTGTGAATCGTGACTTGCATGAAAATAGCGAGGCAGGGCTGGTGAGCAGGAAACAGCGTCTTACAGCGTACCGTCAGTTGAGCTTGAACCACGGTCAGGTTTTGATCAGGGTCCTAGTCTAATAGATTGGCCAAAGAATGAGTCCCTACTTTTATTAGTAGATGTGTATTTATTGTGTAGACTCTAGGCATGTATTTGCGAAACGTATATTGTGAATTGTTCCATGCTTGGAGTTAATATAGAATGAAAACGAAGTTGTGTGTCGTTATTCAAGACATGTTGAGTTCACTCCAGTTTGCAAGTTGTTATGAATACTCATGTGCAAGAACTTAAACTTAACTTATGACAATGATTGAAATGAGTCCAGCGAAAAAGAAGAGTCGCTGACCCAGTTATGTAACCACGGCAGCAGCAAATGTCTACTTTGCTTGGCCGGGGAAAAGTCCAGTTATTGGTTTGAGTGCTAGGAAAGATATGTACAGCACCCGACATACAACCAAGATTGGGCAACTTGAACGAGTGTATACCAGTGACCATCAAAACACGCACATTCAGCCATGGGGGAAAGTATTATTCTAGTTCACCAACAACGAGCTATAACAAGCGTGCTATATGAAAAGCATTAATAATCAGACGCTCCCTATCAAGGCAGACGCCCCAGCGCTACCTGACGTCGAAATAGCATTAATCACGCCATGGCAGAAGCATTGTAAACTCCATGTCACACCAGTCCCCCGCCGTAGACTGCCTTCACCTTGTCATGTGTATGCCGTGTTGTGTGTGTATATTTGTCTCAACATTCGATGTATTTACACACTCGCTGCTATGGCTTGACAGACCGAGTCACTGCCATTAGATGTTTGTCAGCTTATCTGCTCATTGCTACGTTTTACATCCATACAAAAGTGCAGGTTCTATATATCACTTCAACTCTCTTATTTCTCGTTGTAGTTGAAATATTGGTCAGTTTGTTTTTCATCTTGCAAAAGACTGCCCTGGCCATGGCGATTCTTGTTCTAATCTCTTCAAGGCACCTCCTGTCACATGTTATGACTGGTCTAATCTCTTCAAGGCACCTCCCGTCAGATGTTACGACTGGTCTAATCTCTTCAAGGCGCCTCCCATCAAATGTTACGACTGGTCTAATCTCTTCAAGGCGCCTCCCATCAGATATTACGACTGGTCTAATCTCTTCAAGGCACCTCCCGTCAGATGTTACGACTGGTCTAATCTCTTCAAAGCATCTCCCATCAGATGTTACGACTGGTCTAATCTCTTCAAGGCACCTCCCGTCAGATGTTACGACTGGTCTAATCTCTTCAAGGCACCTCCTGTCAGATGTTACGACTGGTCTAATCTCTTCAAGGCACCTCCTGTCAGATGTTACGACTGGTCTAATCTCTTCAAGGCACCTCCTGTCAGATGTTACGACTGGTCTAATCTCTTCAAGGCATCTCCCATCAGATGTTACGACTGGTCTAATCTCTCCAAGGCACCTCCTGTCAGATGTTACGACTGGTCTAATCTCTTCAAGGCACCTCCTGTCAGATGTTACGACTGGTCTAATCTCTTCAAGGCACCTCCTGTCAGATGTTACGACTGGTCTAATCTCTTCAAGGCATCTCCCATCAGATGTTACGACTGGTCTAATCTCTCCAAGGCACCTCCTGTCAGATGTTACGACTGGTCTAATCTCTTCAAGGCACCTCCCGTCAGATGTCAGATGACTGTTCTAATCGCTTCAAGGCACCTCCCGTCAGATGTTAGGACTGGTCTAATCTCTTCAAGGCACCTCCCGTCAGATGTTACGACTGGTCTAATCTCTTCAAGGCACCTCCCGTCAGATGTTAGATGACTGTTCTAATCTCTCCAAGGCACCTCCCGTCAGATGTTAGATGACTGTTCTAATCTCTTCAAGGCATCTCCCATCAGATGTTACGACTGGTCTAATCTCTTCAAGGCACCTCCCGTCAGATGTTACGACTGGTCTAATCTCTTCAAGGCACCTCCCGTCAGATGTCAGATGACTGTTCTAATCTCTTCAAGGCACCTCCCGTCAGATGTTACGACTGGTCTAATCTCTTCAAGGCATCTCCCATCAGATGTTACGACTGGTCTAATCTCTTCAAGGCGCCTCCCGTCAGATGTTATGACTGTTCTAATCTCTTCAAGGCACCTCCCGTCAGATGTCAGATGACTGTTCTAATCTCTTCAAGGCACCTCCCGTCAGATGTTACGACTGGTCTAATCTCTTCAAGGCACCTCCCGTCAGATGTCAGATGACTGTTCTAATCTCTTCAAGGCACCTCCCGTCAGATGTTACGACTGGTCTAATCTCTTCAAGGCATCTCCCATCAGATGTTACGACTGGTCTAATCTCTTCAAGGCACCTCCCGTCAGATGTCAGATGACTGTTCTAATCTCTTCAAGGCACCTCCCGTCAGATGTTACGACTGGTCTAATCTCTTCAAGGCACCTCCCGTCAGATGTTACGACTGGTCTAATCTCTTCAAGGCACCTCCCGTCAGATGTCAGATGACTGTTCTAATCTCTTCAAGGCACCTCCCGTCAGATGTCAGATGACTGTTCTAATCTCTTCAAGGCACCTCCCGTCAGATGTTACGACTGGTCTAATCTCTTCAAGGCACCTCCCGTCAGATGTTACGACTGGTCTAATCTCTTCAAGGCACCTCCCGTCAGATGTTACGACTGGTCTAATCTCTTCAAGGCACCTCCCGTCAGATGTTACGACTGGTCTAATCTCTTCAAGGCACCTCCCGTCAGATGTTACGACTGGTCTAATCTCTTCAAGGCACCTCCCGTCAGATGTCAGATGACTGTTCTAATCTCTTCAAGGCACCTCCCGTCAGATGTCAGATGACTGTTCTAATCTCTTCAAGGCACCTCCCGTCAGATGTTACGACTGGTCTAATATCTTCAAGGCACCTCCCGTCAGATGTTATGACTGTTCCGAGATAATTGTACCGATTTGTTCAACAGGTTCAGTGCCAAACAAAAGGTAGGTTTGGACCAAACATGATGCACAATCAAATGAACATTATAATATAAATTTCCGTTCGAAGCATTAAAAATGCGGAAGATACCACGAAACAAAAATTACCCTAGTATGGCAAAATATCATCCTTCTGTCTAAATAAGAGGTCACATTTGGCGATATATTATCCTTCAGCACTGGATTGGTTAAGAAGAAAACTATAAGAGCCAAAGGAAGTACGGAAACAGATTGTTGTAGAGACAAAGTTCTGCAATGTATAAGCCATGAGATGTTGGATGATAACTTGAGTTTCGACGTCTTTCTTATGCCATCCATGAGTACCGATAAGTACTTGTAAATGTATTTTTCACGCAACTACGCAGCTTTAAACTTCAAACGTAGTTTTAACTCATTCAAATAAATATATAGTGCTAAAATGAACAGAGCTGTTCACAACAAAAGAAAGGTCAATGAACGATTTTATAGCTTAAAAAAACAAAAACACAGGACAAAAATGTTGTTATTAACAATCTACGTTCTAATAATACATTGTAACTGATTCATTAGCCCTTGACATGCGTGTGAGTTCTATATACCACTTAACAAATGAATCCCAGCCAGAATAGGCTGCTTCCTGTGTCCCGGGGCCAGACACTTTAGTACTGTTTTCAGCGGTTTTTTATTTAGCGTTCGGGCATCGTTTTGTACATTAAGGTTATTCGACATTGCCAACTTTGACTGCTAATTTTAAAATTCGACTAAATTATGCAGTTTAGTTTGGCAGGACTATAGCGCTAGTATGTTGTATCAACAATTATAAACATGTCGCTTTTGTTGCGGTTTTGTAACTCTGAAACCAAGGTTGTTCTGGGCGATGTGTTGATTGCATTATGCCTACTTGTCAATTTTTCACGGACAGGTAAGATCATTTGTTCTTGTGGTAGTTAATCTACCAAGAGGGTTGATGGCCGGAGATGTTTTCATGATGCTAACTTGTTGCACACACTGAAATACTGAAATTGAAATAACATTTACAGTGGTTTAGACAGATATTATCATGATGCTAACTTAATGCACACACTGAAAAAATATAAGTATAAAAGGTAAAAAGGTATAACATTCATTAATTGGTATGTCATAAATAAACATACAAGTATTGTTTGGTACTAATAGAAGTTTTCAATATGTATGTTGTCTTGTGCGTCCTCTAATCCCTACTTCTT